>JBBBDQ010001401.1:0-530000 GCA_037127315.1 Ascarosepion bandense | reverse complement strand
CCCGTTCCACGGCTACGATATATCTCTACACACGCTCTGAAAAGAAAGACATTTACAGGTTACTGCTTACCTATTTTGAAATGAGACATGATTGCTACTATGCGCATCACGCGTAATTCTATGTTCTTTAGTCTTCTATTCATAGTTTGTTAATATATGTTCTTAAATACGAGATGCGTATTCGATATACATTTAAGTACATGCATTTATATTCATATACATATGTAAGTATAAGTGTCGATGAAAGGTCGTAGGATTTTTATAAGATATATGGGAATTAATATTCCACAGATAATAAACACTAAAATAAGAATATAAAGGCTGGGAATAGATTATAAATTAAGTGATCATGATACAAGACAGAAGAGAGAACGTAGAAAATAATTCTGAGACACTAATAAATAAGCAATAATCCGTTAGTAGGAAAGGAAAATAAAAATAATGAGTGGATAAAGAAAATAAGAGGAAAAAAGTGAAAGATTATCGAATATATCAAATAATATGTTGAACATTAAAAAAAGACGCCAAAGAAAGAAAAACAGATAAAGATACAGACGTATACAAAATATATAATATAATTAAATCATTTTTTTCATAAAAGTGGCATATTGAAACCGGATTTAAAGAAGCGTTTAGAAGGAGAATAACGATATTTGGAGTTAAAAAAAAAAAGAAAAATCAAATGCCTATGGATCCTGGAATGCTCTTGAAGACGACAAAAGAAATAACAACTTCAAAGATTGAAAAAGGAAAGATGTTCCAATAGAGAGAGAAATAAATGAGCCTTTTCTACTAAGATTCAGCTTTCAAGTGTATATTTGTTTAGAGTCAAATTAGTCGTGACGAACCCGAAGGGAAGGCGCAGCAAAATGCATCCCAAGAGAAATTACCCAGACAAACATGGTCGACCTGAACGACATTTTGGGACTAAGAAACTTTAGCAAGAAGGCGAATTCACAGAGTTTGCCAAAGACTAAAGTACGCTTTTAATTGCTTCGGGCGATGTATTCCCTGTCACGTGTTGCTGAAGTCGACACGGAAGCCAGGATTATCGAAGTTCGCACCATCTGGGAATATCGACGGGAAATAAGGCTTTTTGTGTATATTTTCCATGATGATAAAGAATGACTTTATGGAAGAAAATGTGTTAATCTATGGCAAACATATTTCAACTATGCTTAAAAGTATTACTCATTTCTAAAATTGCATGTGGAACACACACACACACACACTTACACACACACACACACACACACATATATATATATATATGTATGTATAATATTCTACACTTAATTGTAAAAAATATTAATCTTTCAGTAACAATGAACAAATTAGACGAGTCATTATAAATATTAGCATAGATACAAATAACATATTAATTCCTCAAATATTCCTAAACGTATCTTGTTAAAATACTGTAATGAAATGCATTTTAACTATGAACGGGAAAAATACTAAAATAATTCATCAGTACAAATATATTCCCCATAGATCACAAGAAAAAATAGAACCAATTATATACTATACTAATTTTAGCACAAGCGATTTAATTGAACGAAATAAAGTTTCGGAGTAAATTAGTACTTCTGGTATGGGCCACATTTTATGTTTGTTTAAATGTCTTTCGACAGATTGCTTCCCTGGCAAAAAGTAAGAAATTATGTAGGTTTGAAGATGCAATATTTTCAATACGTCTCACAATCCATTACTTGGATAGGAGTTCTATCGCAAAATATTTTTAAAAAATTGCTGCCAACTTCACAAGTAATCGAAGGAATTTGTTGATATCAGCACAATATAGCACCATGCAGATAATTAAGAAAATTTAAATTCTCATTAAAAGCAAACGACCAACACTATATATATATATATAATATATATATATATAATATTGTGGATTCCGGGTTAGAAACCGCAAAAATAATGAAAAACAAAAACAGATATGGAGATAGAAAAGTAGGTTATATTGAACGTAATATACAAGCTAAAAGAAGCGACGCAGACCTCAGCGAACAACATAGCCCCAAATGAAATCAGACGCAGAAGGAAAAACGAGTGGATGACCGAAGAGATCCTCTACATGATGCAAAGGAGACAAAAAATAACCCCAAGTCACGGAGCAGATTACAAGAAACTTCACAGGGAGATAAGGAACAAATGCAGACAAGCCAAAGTGGAATGGCTCAACAACAAATGCGCAGAAGTAGAGAGATTGAGCAGGACCAACAAAGCAGAGATGCATAAAGAGATAAGAGAACTGACAGGAGAAAAAACCTGCTCCTCAACAGGGTGCATAAAATCCAAGGAAGGAACAATCATATTAGAGAAAGAGGAAATACTCTAGCGATGGGAAGAATATATAAAGTATCTTTTTTGCGACAAGAGAGAACAACCGAGAATACACAAGGAGATGGATGGACCGGAAATACTAAAATCCGAAGTGGAAGCTGCAATGGCCAAAATGAACAGAAACAAAGCACCTGGTCCAGACGGCATAGTGATAGAGCTGCTGACAGCCTTAGAAGAATATGGCATAGAAAAGATTACCGACATAATAAATGAAATCTATAGCTGCGGAATAATACCAGACGACCTATGCAAGTCGATATTTATAGCACCGCCGAAGAAACCTGGTGCAAAATTGTGCAAACCACACAGAACTATCAGTTTACTGAGTCACATTACAAAACTGATTGTCAGAATCCTGAAGAGCGAGAATCAGAATCAGGCCAGAGATAGGGCAAGAACAGTGCGGGTTCCTCAAAGACACTGGAACAAGGAACGCCATATTCATGATTAGGATGCTCTCTGAAAGGACATTACAAATGAAGAAAGACTTGTACCTATGCTTCATTGACTACGCGAAAGCATTCAACAAAATACGACACAAAGAATTGCTGGAGATGCTAGGCAGCCTCGACATTTTCAGGAAAGACATAAGAATAATCAAGAATATCTACTGGCAGCAAACGGCCTGCATACGGACAGGTATCACAGTAGATAGATAAAGATAGAAAAAGGCGTAAGACAAGGATGTGTCTTTTCACGGGATTTGTTCAACCTATAAAGCGAGAATATTTTGAGGACCCTAGATGACACGCCAGGATTTGTTATTGGAGGCCACAACCTGAACAACACAAGGTATGCGGACGATACAGTGCTAATTGCCGACACGGAAAGGAAACTACAAGACCTCATACAGAAAGTAGCAGTGGAGAGTGACAAAAAGGGACTACAAATAAACTTTAAGAAAACTGAGTGCATGGTCATCAGCAAAAGATACAACCCAAAATGCCAAATACAGGTGGGAGATAACAGAATCAAGCAAGTACAAATATTTAAGTACCTAGGAGGTGGAAAGTGCGACACGGAGATCTGAAGGCGAATTAGCATGGCAAAACACGCGTTCCAGAAGATGAGCAAAATGCTAACACACAGGAAAATCTCAATAGAAACAAAGAAAAGTGTGCTAGACTGCTACGTGATGTCAGTTCTTCAATACGACAGTGAATGCTAGACAATATCATCGAAAATGAGGCCAAAACTGGAAGCGGCCGAAATTTGCTTCTAGAGAAGGATGCTACGGATATCGTGGACTGATCATGCAAGCAACGATGAGGTGTTGGAAAGAATGGAAACAAAAAGGAAATTGATACTGATCATCAGGAAGAGACAACTGAAGTTCCTGGGACACGCAATGAGGAAGGAGAGCCTGGAGAACCTGATACTGACTGGTCAGATAGATGGAAGGAGAGATAGAGGAAGGCAGCGGATAACATATTTGTAGGGTCTGATTAGGTGGATGACGGAACGGGGGTTGCCAGGAGCAACAGGAGCAAACATACTAAGAGCCACAAGGAATAGGAAGACATGGAGAACCATGATCGCCTACGTCCTGAATGGACAGGGCACATAGAAGAAGGATATACAAACTAGAACGCGTGTTAGTCAATTCAGGAATACTATTAGTAGCAATAAATATAAACAAGTCTTGAAGTGAAATCGTTGGTAATAGTATTTCCGTGTAACTTATTCTAGCTGAGCGTTGCTCAGGGGCTAGTCTAGTCTCTGAGTAACATCGGTATCTGTCGAAACTCTTCGATAACTGTAAGGGATCTCTGCGATTACGCCTCACTGTTCCGCCACTACAAATGTAATTCCCTATTCTCATTATGGCAGGATTATATGTACTCTTAGTCGAGTTCATTATCATATACAAAAAGAGGAAGATCCCTCAACATATATATATATATATATATATATATATGTGTGTGTGTGTGTGTGTGTGTGTGTGTGTGTGTGTGCCTGTCGGTGTGTGTACTGTTACTCATCAGAAAACTTTCTTTCTTGGAAATATATTCTGTGTGAACTTATTACGTAATTTTATTTTTAATTTTCAAATTTATATGAATAAAAAAGATGCACCGCACAAATGTTTGTACATGAAAAATTATAGACAACGAATTATATGCCATAAATATAATGCAAATATGACTTTAAACATATTCATGCTAATATGCTGTATTCATTTAATATATTATTATGAGAAAGTTAACGTAATTGATTTTGAACGGTCTATGGTCGTTTATGCCAGTCCGGCGTGTCTGAATATTTCATAAATTGCAGATCTATTTTAATTTTGCACTAAACTATATTGTTAGAGAAATAAATCGAAGGAGAATGACGAAGGCGATAGAACTGCAACAGGGTCTGAAATCTTAACTCTTGTCAAAAGCGACATAAAGATAAGCGTATCTGTACTCAAAAATTTGAAACTTGAATCATATATGCTACAGCAGCAGAAGTTGGTTGTCATTGCTATCAGATACAAAGAAGAAACCGGGGCTACTTATTTTCTTTCTTCGTGTTAACACACCGGTTATCAGAAAATCACTGAAGTTGAGCAAATTCACACCTTATTTGGTTCCTGATGGTTAAATCTTGATCAAGTGTTGTAAGCTTTGATGTGAGGATGATATACTGGAAATCGAATTTGGAACACGTATAGCCGTGTTCAAATTCCAGTCGGTTTTGTTATAATAACTTACGCGCAAATAACCATAGAAAATATATAAATCCACATTTTCTTGCTTCAGCTATAAGTTAATTAGTATAAATTCATATCAATAAATCACTAGTATATTCAAAATATCCGTACAATGTAAAGGTTTCTGTCTTTATATAGAAGGGATATTTTTGCTTTCTTTAGCGACTTAGATTTTCAATTCTATTGTTACCATTTTTGGTTAAAAACATTTTTCTGCAACAACTACTCATTCATTCTGGAAATAACCATGAATATATTTTTTAATAAATCATTTTTACGCCTTATTTTAACTTATCACCTGAAGAGGAACATTATATTTCTAAAATATGAGAATTTTTTGTAGTGATATAATGCTTTTATAAACCATTGTAATATCAAAATGACTATATATATATATATATATATAGTCATTTTTACTGTTTTTGCCTACTTCATGCGATGAATAAACTATCATATTATATTTTAATTTCACGCATGCGCATGAATTTTTTATTGTATGTTTTAAATTTTTTCGACTACCCAGCATAGCAGGGTCGGTTTGGCATCGTCTGTTAGAAAAAACATGGCTCAATTCACTCAGTTAACAAATTTGAAACGGCTTGATGTACTTCTAGATACCTGCGCCGGAAATTTCAGAGACTTTGGGTGTCAATCTAAGGACAATGCAAGATAAATCAAAAAGATATTGATGAGTCTAATAGTGATTACAAAGATGTTTGGAGTGATCAATTGTAATGGTGAAGTTATGCCTCCAGCATCTTCTAGTAATTTCTTCGAATCCTCAAAAATGCTACATCATGTGACTTGAAGATGTAGTGCTGTCCTGGGCCTAAAAGTTGCTGATGGAAGACGCCATGTCTTGCAATATGACTCTGCAATATGTTACGCACAGAGGAGAATCCAGCAATAGCTGTCACTTTCTTCAACCATCTCACCGCTAACATATAGTCACATTACTCCCAAGACTCTAACACCCTTGATTAAAATATTTTCGGCGCTGTTGAACGAGAGACCAACAGAACTTGTAACACGAGAGATGCACTAAAGGCAAATTAACTATGAAAGCATTCACCAACTTAAAAAAAGGACACCGTCCAAAATTGTTGAAGAACATTCCAAAGGCGTCTAGAGGCTGTGGTTAAGGTCAATGTCGACTTTCTTGAATAAATTTTCTCTCCAGTATTTCCCGATAATTTTGTGTAAATTTGGTAAATATATATTTTAAAATGAGTTGTCAGTGCTATTTTCACTTTTGCGCCATTTAGGCGACTATTTATCGATCTCACCTTGTATATTTTAGTTATCCACGTTGGTGGCTTTTCTCGTATCCATTAATTTAATTTCTTCTTTGCTAATCAATTCCTTTATGACGATGGTGATAGTGACTACATACACTACCAACGTACATCATCCAGGTATGAAACTGCAACGAACGCACGCTGACTCTTTTCTAATTTCGAGTGGCTCCTTTTAGAGCATATCTGTCTTGATTAGCACTGTTCATCTGTTAGTTTTACCGTTGAGAATTGTAATCGTCATCCGTTTTTCCACTGTTGCGATGTCTGGAGTTGGTCATGATGAGTCTGTATCCCCGTCTTCAATCTTGCAGCCAAATGTGGCACTGCCAGTTTGTAATTTACTATGGCATCATTCTCACAGGCATTAGACCACGCAATCCCTACCTTCCCAAAAAGGATTGATCACCAGAGGTACGCAAACAGAAACATACACGCATAGACACACATATATATTTCACACTGGATGTCGTGTTAAACGGACGTTTTCTTTCGAAATTTTTTTTATAATCGTTTAACCTCAAAACAAAGCATTTCGGTCACTGGTACACAGGGGATCACATTGAGTGAATAGCAAAGAAAAAGAAACAGGGAACAACTTACACTGGATGTCAATGAAATAGCACTAATATTACTTTACAGGTCTGCACTCTTTCCTTCTTTTCTAACGATATTTTGTCTGTTTTGTTAGTCAGATATACCTGAGCATACTTGTGCGATCATCTCTCTTTCGAAGTATGACTAACTAGGCAGGAGATTTTCCAGCAGTAGGTTGCCATTTCTTTCTGTGGTAGACCGGTTGCCAACCAAACATATAGAACCTAATCTGCCTGGTATTCAACGCATAGATGGATGAAGAAAATATGTATTTGGACGTAAATATTCGCAACTGGAATTCGAATTCAAACTTGAATCTCCGTTTTCTCATTCCGATATCCATTACACCACCACCGTTTGTTACTACTTTTCTCATATTTTGAAAGAGATCTTTCACTACCTAATGCGTCTTTGTATCAATGTCTTTCACATTTACTCCACTGTTAAACTGTTAAAACACATCGCAGATAATTAAACTATTTGTAAGTTGCATGCTCGGTGGTTCTTTCTGCTAACAACCAAATCTTACAATTGATATGTACCTTTTAGCATTTTTAGAAGTTCTTGTAGATTCATATCTGTGTCTGCTATCAACACTTTGTCATCTTTATATCTTATGTTGTTAAGATTGTAACCGCAAATAATTTGAATCCTGGTAGACTTCAAATTCTCTCAGAATCTCTTCAGTGTATATGTTGAATTAATTCGTTCAGAAGTCACATCCTTGTGTGCAGCCATTTTTATTTTTGTATCACTGAAGATAAGCAACGTCGATTCTGTTCACTACCTAGACGAGTGACTATTTGGTAATACCAGATGCTGTAAGCTTGGATATGCGTGTTGCGTAATCGATAATGGCTCGAAATTATTTATCATAGTGCTGAGTTCTGTTTTCTCTTGGTCTCGTTACACTCACAGAAAATATCCTTGGAAAAGGTATGAATCCACATTTTTTCAAAACTATAGGTCAGTGATTAAAAATTCATTTTCGCTTCAGAATTATTAACTCAAACAAATTCTTACAATCTAAATACATATTTCTGGCTTTAAATATTCTATAAAGGGTTCACAAGTTGTAGAATTTGAGTCTATCAATCAATCTATTGTTGTATATTTACTGAATTCATTATCTATCCGTATGCAAGCGGTTTGTTGCCAGTATGTGTTCTGGATTATTCTAATATTCTTTGCATATATTTAAAAAAACATGACGAGATTGACATCATGTTTCATGGCAGAGTACGCATCTGTGGTTGCTGATTGAGGCAGCGGTGTGTTTTATTGAGATTTCTTTATTTGTGTTGAACAAGTACTTGGCTAACCTCCTGAAAATTACACAATTTAAACAATGTTGATTCTTTAACTGCAAGATTTACTCTGTACAAAGCCTATGGGTAGTGTGTATCGATAGGAGGAAAGTTAACGGTCAAATCTATACCTGATTGTAGTGATCGGGTATAGATCTTACTTCTAAACGATTGAATACAGAGGGAATATTTTAGGTTTGCTATTATGTAAGTAAAATATCGGGTCCTAGGCATGAAGGTTAGGCATGACTGAACCAAAGAATGTAGTTCGTCCGAGCACGCGGTATGATAGTAGCAATAAGGTGGTAAGAGGCTTGCCGCATCCCGCCTGTATGTAAGAGGTTGGAGGATAGATATAATGCTCTAAATAGGACGCCGAGACACTTATTAACAGCTCCCACAGAAATATGGCAAAAGTACGCCATTTTTTGCCTAATCTAGCTGTTACAACGGGAGGAAATAACACGATGAGTTTCGTATTTAATGGACCGCTAAACGTATAGGCTCATTTTACCTGCTTTTTGGTGATGCATCGAGTATAGGATTTCCACTTCAGGTTGTGTGTGAGTTAATTTCCAACTCCAACCACTAACTCACTGGTGGGATGTGACAAGCCTATAACTGCTCTGTCGCTACTACCATGGAAAGTTCTTGGACTAATTACATTCCTTTAATCCGCCAGGTTAAATATCCACTGAAAGAATGGGGCCTCCTTGAGGTGACATCCGTTCATCGTGGTTGGCAGTAGTTCGGAGTTAGGCCACAGGTAGTGGAATGTAAAACGTTTTGATTTTCGAGGCATTGAATGTAATGAGTCAGTCAGTCATTCAGTTAAGTGCTATAGGTGATACACGCTTTGGGCGATCATGTCTTGAAAGAGACATGACTGATTGGGAAGAAAATTATCCCGCAGTAGGTTTTTGCGGTAGACTGGTTGCAAGCCAAGGCAACCCATGACTGGAGTGAAGAGACGAATTAATACCTATCCCAATGGTATTTGTGCGTAAGTGAATGCGAGGAAATCAACTGGAATTCGAACACGGCTCCTCGATTTGTCGTTCGGAGTCGATATCCACTGCAACACAACACACATAGTCAGTCAGCATAAATTTAAATATGATTAATTTAGAAGCGAAGACAGAATCAACTGAATGGCAGACAACTAGGGATAGGAGCTCTGGAAATACTGAAATGGGAAGGCGTTAAAAATGATAAAGGCGTCATCAATCGATCTCCCCAACTTTTTCTGTTAACAAGGTAAACACCATTTTTCGATTTCTCATGAAGTGGTATGAAACAAGAGACTAAATCAGTGTCGTCAAATTTATATTTTGTGAGATGCTGTTGACGAAGAAACAAATTAAAAAACAGCAAGTACAGCGATTGAACTTTTTCCTCACAAAACAATGATCGATGAGCACCTCGCTGAACTTTATTCACATGAACTCAGCGTCTTTGGCGAACTCAGTGCATTTCCTGTGCAATTTGCAGTTGTTTTGATGACGTCATTATTACTTAAATTCTTTGCTGCACAGTTTCATTATTTAAAAGGCAGAAAACGTGATTTTATTCTGAAATAAAATCTCACGATTGTTTAAGCAATATCCTATATTTTATTCATTATTTCGATTGACGGAAACCCTTTAAGCCTGCTTTGATACAAGTACATGTTCCTTCTTTATGATCGAAACAGTTATATGAACAATGCGTTCCCCGATCGACACAATACACACTTCCTTCATGCGAGAAAGCGAGGTTCCATATAATAGTATTTTATAAGCTTTAAATACATTGGTAGCTATAGAAAATCATGTTATAATCATTGTAACTATCATATGAAAAGCTTAAGCAATGTTGAAAAGCATTTGAAAATTTGACGGTGATTTAATGATGTCTAATGATCATTTCTTCCTGCTGTTGTTACGTCACCTTTTGTTACATTTGTCAGAAGTTGCACTCACTGTATTTTGCCTAAAAGACCTATGCATGCAGATGCATATAATATGTGTATATGGCTGCACATCGAAATATTAATTCGCTTTTATATTAAACAATGATTCGAAGCCATAGTCATTCATTTATACTAATATATTAAAAATATCATAAAATGGGGATTATTATAACATAAGAATCATTCATTGCATGTCCTTTTTATCAGATAAACAATATGTCTTTGCGCTCACAATATGTCAACTGCTGATGTGTTAAGAGTAATAAGTTAAATAATTTATGTGACTAGCAAGCATTTTATGAAAGCTCGGACTTAGGCTTTAGATATTTCGTTTTTGATATTGTTTTGTATTTTTTTTGTATTATGTTTTGTATTATTCCCTTCTTTGAAGCCAAAATCTGCAGTGTTTAAAGCCAAATATTCAACTTGATCCAGTCTTACATAACAAATAGTGTAATGAAAGTCGTGTTTGAGGAATATGTTTCTAGATTATTTTACATTAATGTGTTTATGCCCCAAGGCCTTGTAACTACTTTGTTTCTTTTCTTCATGAATATCTTTACCGACAACAACAGTTTTCAATTCGCTATTCATGCTGATGAAGCAACTATTTACACTTGTCTTAATATTAAGTCGGATAGGCAAAACTGATCACTGATTTTGATTTTAAAAAGTTATAGCTGTTAAATTGTTATTGCTTTAAAAACAGAAGTGCTATATTTTAATCTTTAATATATATGGCTGCTGCTAATCTCCAGAAAAGCAACTCGATGTGTCTTCTTACGTTCAAATTTTAAACTGGCAGGAAGTGTAATGATGAAATTGACTCAATCTATCTGCGGTTGACAATATTTACGCTCTCACACCCTGATTGAGTACTCTGGGTAAATAGTAGACTTTGCTAAACAGTAGCTACTCTGTCATGTAAGCATTGCTCATTCAATGAAATGAATTAGATCGCTCTAGCTATTGGGCGCGTATAATGATATGCGCTAAAAAGTCTGCCTACTTCTACCGAACGCCCATAGCCCAAGGGTAGAGTCGCCGACTGACGCCATTTCGGTCGGATTTCAATCCTGGGTAAAAAAGCAATCGGAGTTTAACCGTACTGATGTGATACGGCGAAACAGATCTGTCTGCTGATGACAATATATATATATATATATATATATATATATATGCAAATATATTTAATAATATTATTAGACCTTACACTGATATCTCAACTACAGTAACAATTAATACACCGTAATATGGCTTCTCTCTCCCTTTCCCGTAAATATGAATTTTCATGAGCTTTCGTCCTTGGCAGCTCTACATTTTGAATTAGAGTGTACTACTTGATTGGCAAAAAGATCTTATGATTTTAATTTTGAAATAGATTTAACCCTAATTATTCTTCTAATAATTGTTTTCTTTCCACATACTTCTCACCCATGGAATTCTCTTTCGGTTTCTTGCTTCATTGCAAAATAGGATCATCAAAACTTTAAAAGCAGTAGCAGTCGTTATCTTCTGTCTTCCTGAAGCAGTTCTTTTTATTTTCCTTTCTTCTAATATTTTTATTTTCTTTCATTCTCTAACACCTTGCGCCTTTAGTGGCATTAACACCTTTCTTTGATGAAATGATTACGAAAAACTACTACAACAAAAAGAGGAATGTAGGCAATTGCATACATATAATTAACTTAACTTTAATCACCAATACAAAGCCTATGCTTATATAATGTAAAAGTCGAATATTTCCTGTTAATGCAATATAATATTACTCGTTTCTTTTTTCACCTTCCGCCAAATTTTTTCCACAGGTATATATTGTATTATATACCGCTTGAAAGCACACTTAAATTTCGTTAAAACTTCAAGAATTATTCTTAAGACTGAAATCCATGATGTATACATGTGAAGGCCACACACTCAATGAAAAACATGAAGGAAACGCCTATGAATATCACCCAGCAAACCAGGCGAAAGAGATAGGACAGGTAATAATTTTATGGGATTAACAATGAAAGTTAATCAAACAAGCAGAGTGATCAAAACCACAATAACAGACCATTCTTTCTTATTGACTATCCCGGCAGATTTCAATGTACATTTGAAGATCTCAAAAAATACTGTCAAAATAAAGGATATTAAAGTGAAAATATCGAAAATTTAGCCCAAGAAGAATTCAATAATTCCAGTTTTATTTGGAGCCCCCAGATTGATTGATAAAGGTCCGATGGATAATTTCAATTGATTACTAGTACTCCATGCTTGATAGAAATGCAAAAATTGTGCTCATATATACTGCGCACATATTACGAAGAGCTTTAACTATGAAAAATTTGCATGATCTTGATAATTCCTTGTAAGAATTGTCTGAGGAAAATGTCATTAACTTATTTCTGCTCTTCGATCACTTTTCAAGGCAATAAAACAGCAGAAATTTATACAGCAGAAATTCAAAGAAAGAAAATCTAGTAAAAACACTAATAGCAATACTAATAATACTAGTACGTATAAATAATTGATATATTATTTACGCTTCGGTCCAATACCGTGTAACTGTTTCAGACTTGACCCCACTTACGTTTACTTTGAATCACAGCTTTTAAAAAAACATATGCAAGGGACTCACTGATCAAACTCTTGTCTTTCACTCTTAAACATCACGTTCTTGATGAGGACTCAAAGAAACGGAAATTAAAAAAATACTTAAACTGTTAGCACAAGGCCGAAAATATGAGCCAACAAGTCAGGATAGAACTCAAATCTACTCAGTTTCTAAACAATTTACAGAATATACTTAAAAGTTTGGAAACATAGTATAAATAAATAAATGTGTTTTGAATACATGCTTATATATATATATATATATATATATATATATATATAGTGATGATCATCCACGTATACTGTCTTAATATGTATAGGAAAGAATATTAATAAAAAGTTTTGAATTTAAAAATGTACTTTTTTTTAACAGTATTTGTTTATTTTTATTATATTTTATATTTCAGACCGTCCTCGGTCCTTCATCAGAAACAAGTGATTTTTAAATTTGAATTAGAAACGTATTTCACGATAGCGTCCGAGTATTTTTTGTTTACATCACGTGGTGTGTTTGTTCACAACATGCGGCACGTCCGTAGAGAAAGTCTGTTTGTTTTCGATAAAAATTTCTTGGAATATCTGAAAAAAAAATTTTTACCTATTGAAATATTTGTAAAGATTCAACACACCTAAGTCCCTATTTAACCCTAGCTTGTGTGTATTTAATTTTAAAATCCAGTATTTTTCTTTCTTTCTGCGTGTGTATGTAGAACTTTGCAATTTTCTAAAGTATGATCAGGTTGATTAAAATTGGCTGCAATTGGGGAGTATACATTTTTTTGTCGTATATTTAGTTTGTGCTTATTGAAGCGAAATCTAAAGCTATTACCGGATTCGCCGATATATCCACTGTTGGGGCAAATTGTGCAGAAGATTGATTGGAGGTTCCTGTCATCATTTAAAAAAAAATGATTACAGGAACCTCCAATCAAACAAAAACATCAAAGACATTTTCGATAAACCACCCATAAATGCAAAGAAACAAACACCCAACCTATCAACTATTCTCACTTCTAACAAATATTTAAATAATACAAACCTATCAGGGAATTTAAAATGCGTGAATCCTCGCTGTTTAATTTGTAAACATTTAATAACAGACAAAACATTCTCTGTACCCAACACCAAAATAAAATTACACCCACCAAACCTTACTTGTGACAGCAAAAACATCATATACTTTATCTTCTGCACAATTTGCCCCAACAGTGGATATATCGGCGAATCCGGTAAAAGCTTTAGATTTTGCTTCAATAATCACACACTAAATATACGACAAAAAAATGTATACTCCCCAATTGCAGCCCATTTTAATCAACCTGATCATACTTTAGAAAATTGCAAATGTTTACTAATAGACTCCAATTTTAGTTCTACATACACACGCAGAAAGAAAGAAAAATACTGGATTTTAAAATTAAATACACACAAGCTAGAGTTAAATAGGGACTTAGGTGTGTTGAATCTTTACAAATATTTCAATAGGTAAAAATTTTTTTTTCAGATATTCCAATAAATTTTTATCGAAAACAAACAGACTTTCTCTACGGACGTGCCGCATGTTGTGAACAAACACACCACGTGAGGTAAACAAAAAATACTCGGACGCTATCGTGAAATACGTTTCTAATTCAAATTTAAAAATCACTTGTTTCTGATGAAGGACCGAGGACGGTCTGAAATATAAAATATAATAAAAATACACAAATACTGTTAAAAAAAGTACATTTTTAAATTCAAAACTTTTTATTAATATTCTTTCCTATATATATATATATACACCAACAGGTTAGATAGATAGATAGATAGATAGATAGATAGATAGATTCAAAACGAAATATTCTGGTAGTCCTTATTATTAAACCAAGAAAATTTCAGCAATATATATATATATATATATATTTGACAAAAAATCACACATAAATAAATTTAGTGCATATGATTCTCCGTACAAGTATAGTGTCCGTATAAAGTTTTTGTACAAATCACATAAACCTCAATTACTCGAATTTACTTCGAGAAGTTTTTGGCAAATTTTAAAAGATTTATTTTGAGGTAAAAAACAGTTGAGTTAAATTTGTAAGAAGTATCAGCATTATTTATTAAGATTATTTGATTATAACAAATGGTAGTTCCATAAAATCATTTTTCACATCGATAACAATGTTATAAAATCATCTGCATTTTTTTTTTTAATCGTGTCACCCCAAGCAAGGTATTCCACTGCTACTATAGCTCAGGGGGGTATATAAAGGGATTGGGTATAGGAAATGTCAGAAGGAGGATGATAGACGACTTAGGATGTACATAGGAAGAGAGGTGGAGAGAGTGGGTGTGCGTTAGTGTGTTAGGAGGTGTCTATTAACCTTACATTTAAACTCCTGGAGGTTGTAGCCGTCGGGGAAGCAAGCATGCGGTAGGGAATTCCACAGGCGGGAAGTGCGAGGAAAGAAGCTGTTCGAGTAGAAATTGCGGTTACATTTCATCGGTTTCACTGTAAAAGGGTGTGACCTAGTTGCCAATCTAGTATCTCGTGCAAATTCACATCTGGGGGCACCAGTGATTTAAATTCGTCAGAGCAGAAGCCATGAAAGTATTTATAGAAGAGGCACATGGAAGCCACGTCACGCCGCTGAGAGAGATACTGCAGGCGGTCAGCCAAGTCGGTATCAATCACATTACAGATTCTTCGCTGTATTTTGTCAAGAACCCCGAGGAGAATAGAAGGGGCACTCGACCAGATGTGGCAGCAGTACTCAATACACGGGCGGATGGTGGATTTATATAATTGCAGGATAGATTCAGGCGGAAAGAATTTCCGGGCCCTGCACAGAGAACCGACTTTCATAGCTGCGGATTTAGCAATGGGTTAGACGTAGTCATTCCACTTGAGGTCCGCTGAGAGTGTCAGGCCAAGCAGGCGAAGTGTTTTACTCTCTGGGAGGCAAGCCTGTTCCATTCTAATGGGAGGGAGGTGCGGTTGTCTGTGGTGGATAATTGACAGCAGCGTCGTTTTAAAAGAATTGAATTTTATGAGCCATTTCTTACCCCAATCCACCACGGATTGGAGGTCCTTCTCAAGCTCGGCAGCGAGGGTCACTTTGTCACCTACACCAGATTTTTGATAGAGGCGAGAGTAAACTGTGGTATCATCGTCGTATATGCCTACTTGTGATCTTATGGTATCGGTTAGATCATTGATATAGATTAGAAAGAGCGTAGAACCTAGGATAGAGCCTTGGGCTACACCAGCATTTGTAGGGTAGTTCTGAGAGTCATGTCCGTTTAATACCACCTTCAGTGTGCGGTTAGAAAGGAATGACCGGATTGACCAACAAAAGTCCAGTTATGCCATAGCTTTGCAGTTTCCGTAGAAGGCCAGCTTGCCATATTCTGTCGAATGCTTTAGAGATATCCAAGGCGACGGTTCGGGCTTCACCATTCTTGTCGAGAGCCTGGTATATATTCTCGGTGATGGTCGTTAGCATGTCAGCAGTAGACCTGGTGAAGCAGAAGCCATACTGTTTGTCCGAGAGGAGCCCGTGGGCTTTGAGATGCTGAACAACCTCGGCATTGATAATGGCTTCGAACACTTTGCTGAAGATCGGAAGAAGACTGATGGGGCGGTAATTTGCGGCGTCCGATGTTCACCAGTGTTCTTGAATATTGGAACCACAGAAGAAGACTTCCAACAGGGAGGAAAGCAGGAGGAAGACAGGCAGAGTTTGTAGAGCTTAGAAAGGATAGAGGAGAGTTTAGGGGCACAATTCTTCAAAACTATTACTGGGATGCCATCCCCACCACTCGCTTTCTGAGGGTCCAGTTTTGAGATTATGCTAGAAATCTGCGAGGGCATGATGTGGACGTCATTCAGTTGGGCCACTGTTCTATATGGGAAATCGGGTGTAAGGATTCCAGACGAATCCAGAGTCGAATTGGTCGAGAATCTATGGGCAAAGCATTCAGACTTGTCCGCTGAGGAGGTGAGGACCTCAAACTCGTTTATTAGTGTGGGTATTGAGGACTTACTCTTGCAAGGCACGCGTTTGCAGAGGCGCCAGTAGACTTTGGTACCGAACTTGTCGGATGCTATGCGCTGCTTCATCCTTGCAGTAAACAACATCTTAGCTACGCTAAGTGTCTTTCTACACTTATTACGAGCTGAGGCGAAAAGGCGTCTGTTTTGGTCCGATACGTGGCTACGATAAAACCGGAAGAAGTGATTCCGGTGGGCAATGGCAGCCGAGCAAGCGGGCGTGAACCAGGGAGACGAATTGGATTTCAGCTGAAATTTCCTGGCAAGGAATGAATGCATCGATGCCAGCCTTAACCCACTGATGCACATTCTTCGATGGGAAGTCTAAAAACATTTTTCCAAGGGACGTCGCAGAGGATGTCACGGAACGAATCCCAGTCTGCTCCTTTATAGCAGTAGGATATTCTACTTGTCTGGGTTTCTTGGGTAGGGGTGGAGTGGAACGAGATGTTGACAGAAACTACGGCGTGGTCAGAATTTCCGAGAGTGCAGCGCTGTGTGGGGGAGCAAGAATTTTGGGTGGAAGTGAAACAGTGTTCTAGCAGTGAGTCCCTTCCGTTAGGACTATTGGAAAAACGCGTGGGAAAGTCCACCACTTGCGTAAGGGATTGGAAGATCGAAATATTAAAGGTGTGGACACCAGCAGGTTCGCTTACTGAGTTTTCCAGCCAGTTACTGTGGTGGGCGTGAAAGTCGCCAAACACGAAAATATGGGCAGATGGGTGCGAAGAAATGGCCTTGTCGATATATCAGAGATGCTGTCAAGCACCGAACAGTCAGTGGAGGAGGGCGAGCTGTAGAGGAAGAAGAGATAGCTAACAGAGCTTAGAAGTGAGCGATGGAAGCATATGAAAGACTGGTCCAGGGATTCCAGAGATGTTACTCTAGCTAGGGGGAGGTGTTCACCGACATATACACCAAGCCCATGCATATGAACGTTGGAGTCCTTCCTGAGGAGGGGAAGGTAACCAGGAACATAGAACTCAGAGGAGGGGATAGACGGGTCAAGGTTAGTTTCACATAGGGCTAAGATATCAGGTGAGTTAGTTTGGAGGAATACTTCTACGCTATAAAAGTTAGTGCGGATAACGCGTATGGTAGTGAAAGAGACACAGAGAGGTTTGGGCGTTTTCCGAGTAGCTGGTTTGATTTTGGTATTTTGTTTGTTCTTTTTCATGGTGTTTTGGTTGAGGAGAGAGGACTAGGACAGAATCTGTTGGTTACTATTTGCAACATGTGAGGAATGGAGACTGGCGCAACCTGCAGCATAATGTGGCCTCGGGGTTGCCCACCGGAGGTTCATGAAGGGACGCCCGTCCATGCGCGATATGGCACTACAGGAACCCCGATATTATTCAACTGTTGATCAGAGTAGCCTCTCAAGACGGGCTTCTAACTACCAGTCGGAAGCAGCAACCAGGAAACAGCCAACCCGGTTCCCTCAGAATGGAGAGACATTGCCACCACACTCACTAATAGCAAAGAGCTTCCAATTGAACTACCACTAAGACCGAAGGAGGAGGTAGAAGGACCGGGAACCACTTCCTAAACAAGAAACAAGGTGATCAACTGTTCAATAGAAATGGGTGTAGTGTGAAGCCGGGTGATAGTAGGTACTATCTACTCAAATTTGGAAAAAAAAACAAAAAAAAAGTGGTGAGTTAACTAAGTTTTAACTTAGTTAAATTCCAAAGAAATTTCTTTGAAAATTACAAAAACACTCGTTCAATTGAACCATAGCATCAAGCAAAAAATAGAACAAAAATACATAACTTTAGAGAGTTTCAAAAAAATAAATAAATCTTTCCAACCCCTCTCACCTTTACAAGCCATTTGGTAAAATAAACTTATTTTGCCATTTTGGTCGTAGATGATTGTTTGAGGTAGCTGTTGGCGGAAATAGGAGCTTAGTATAATAAAAAAATGGAATAAATTATAAAGAGCTTAAAACAAGACCAAAGAAATTTCTTTGAAAATTACAACAACACTCGTTCAAATGAACCATAGCATCAAGCAAAAAATAGAAAAAAATCAACATCTATAATATATACAATAACCAATATATATATCAAGTATTTGAAGCGTGTACAAATATTGACCGTTCTTCTCAATATTATACAAAAATCTTTTATCAATTAATTTTGTTAATTTCATACTTCAGCTGGTTGCATTCCAGATATGTTTGATTAAAATCCTTTCCATACATCTGCTTTACTCTCATACTGTTTGCTAACTTCATAAAACTTCTTTACAATTTACTGTAATTTTCTACTATTAAGTTTCGGTATATATCAGTATATTGAAACTTGATACTGGCGATTACATTATCTTCATTCCGTAAACCTGATATGCTCAAAATATCCACGGTTAAAGGTAGATATATGAGAAGGGGAGTTGTCGTGCAGTTCGCTTTAAAACTACAAGGCTCAAACTTTTCTACATGAAATCGTAATAGTTATCACTGTCCTATTCAAGTTTTTCATCGAGTTTGAATAGATCAATAGTGGTTTAGCCGACGTTTTCATCCTATCTCATCATGCTGACAACTTCTTACTGCCTTCTTTTAGTCACAGACATATCTGCATCTGAGGAAATCTATCATTTGCCCCATCCATCTGGTCTATCGCATGACAACCAAGTGTCACTCGTTAAAATTACTTTAGAAAAGTCAATTATTATGTATTACTTGCCCCGATTTTAAAACTATGATATAAATATTGGCTTTATTGAGAGGAGTTTGCCTTGGAGATTTGTTAGACCTTCTTGGCTGCCTCAATTCTAGATTGTTCGAAAATCAGAATATTAGCTGAAATAGTCGCTTCGGTATAACTCACTTTAGTTTAAGCTTTCCTAGAGAAGACTATTTCGTAATGCCTTTAAATTTGCACTTCTTTCTCAACTTGGTTATATTTTCATCAACCGTATTCATCGTTCCATTATCTATGTGAAGCTTCTTTAATAACCCCAGTGTGTACATTTTCTTAATCAAATAATTTTATGTTTGATTTTTCAGCATCTATTAGATACTTACAATTACCTCTGTGTAATTATATATAGTTTATATGAGATTCCAGAAGCCTTAAAATAATAGTAGTTTAAGCTACATAATAAAATCAAATTGCAGTTTTTCTATTAAATCAAACTATGTTATTCAAACGTGCTGAAACTACATGAAAATTTAACTCAAGCTTTGTTTCCACGTCTAAAATTATCACTTAATATTCGACGATACTTTTTCGCAACACATTGCAGTTATCGGTGTTCATGTGATTTGCTTGTTAACTTCAAATGGATTGTCAGTCAATCTGTAAAGTAACATACGTGAAACCCGCTTTTGCGATCATGTCTCAAAAGAAACATGACTGAAAGGAAAGAACATTTACGCACAGTGATGTGTCATGTTTTGTTCCGCCTGAATCCATCCTGCATATATACAACTCAACCATCCGTCCGTGCATGGAGTACTGCTGCCATTTATGGTCAGGCGCCTCTGTCGTTCTTTTCAATGTTCTTGACAGGCTCCAAAGGAGAGTCTGCAATGTGATAGATACTGATCTGGCGGCTCGACTGCAGCCCCTTCCCCACCGTCGAAATATGGCCTCCCTTTGTCTGTTCTATAAATACTTTCATGGCTTCTGCTCGGACGAACTTAAGTCACTGGTGCTTCCTCAACAGGTGTTTACTCGTGCAACCAGACTGGCAACTTTGTCCCACCCATTCACAGTCAGGTTAACCAAATGCAGACGACAATTCTATTCCTGCAGCTTCTTCTCTCGCACTTCCCGCCTGTGGAACACGCTCCCATATTCTTGCTTTCCTGACGGCTACAACCTCCAGAAATTTAAATGCAAAGTCAATACTGATCTACTAACCACTGGACTCTAGCTCTCTCCTCACTCCCGTATAACCTTCCCTTTCTCTCCACCTATGTATCTGTCATCGCACCTGCATTCTCAGCTTTCTATTGCTCCTTTCTAACTAGTTTGTACTCCTCACTCTTTTCTAATTAATCTTTTTACAGTTATGTAGCCCTCCGCTCATCAATGGCATTTCTGCCTTGCTCGGGGAGAAATGATTAAAAAAAATTACTTTCTGTGGTAGATTGATTGCCAACCAAGATTAGAAAATGAAATTTGTACTGCTAATTGACCCATAGCTGGAGAGAGAAGCAACGAATTAATACCTTTCCTAAGTGTATTTGCGCATAAGATAATGCAAAGAATTCAGTTGGAATTTCAAACACGGGTATGATTTCTCGTTCCGAGCCGATATCCACTGCACCACAATGCACACCCGCCAACTGTAGATACATATAAATTAGAATCTTTATGGCTGTAACTATGTAGATGACGCTGTTTTGTTCGTAGTATTTCATAAACAAAGAAAACCGACAGAGATCAACATATATCTTATAAGCACCTGTCGACTCTTTTCCACGATTATCAACGAAGGAAATATTATTTACAGATATTTTCTGTCACTTCAAAAGGAACCCAAGAGCAACGCTCAAGTCTTTCATTCCTTTTTTAGCCAGGTAGGTAAAGTGGTAAACAAAACAGCTGCACATACAACTCACAGTAGTTTATAAAATAACGAAAAAAATATTGGAAGATGTCGTGAGAAATGGTCTGCGTTGAGTGAGTCTTTTCTCATTTTGATCATAACAGAAACCAACAGACCTGGTTTTTTGTTCTTGATCAATGGCAGTCTAAGAATCTATGTCTGTTTTTATGTACATTCTTTTTTATGTTGTGCAGTGTGAAGAGCCGTTGTTTTCTCTTCCTTTTATTTTATATAGATTATGGCAAATTGATGGTAATGTAGAAATGGTCTGTGTTAAGCGTTTCATAATCTAGATCGGGCTAAATTAATGTCCTTATTAATTGAATTATATATCTGCATGAGTTCAGCAGATATGAAAATTGCATGGTTATAATTATTTACAGAGGGAAAACATTGAAGATGTAGAAACGCTGAATTCAGGTCTAGGCATACATTCTATACATATTTCACATTCATTTTGCTAACATTATACTAATGTATATAGACATTTAAATAGTGATTTTCTAAAACTAAATTAGGTGAGGCACAAGATCGAAAGTAGTGATAATAGAAATCACATTCCAGTTCTAAGTGATTAAACGAGACAAGATTGAAGTATCCGCTCTATTTGTATATTGCATTTTCCTCTACACAATAAACACACACACACACACACTCACATATGTATATATATATATATATATATATATATATATATATATATATATATACACTTAATGATACTTCTAAGTTTCAATTCCTTGGTTCCATTCACACCCATGATTATACTTTGATCTCTGAAATTTAATTTCAAAACCTTCTTTTCAGATGGGTAAAAAATGTTCTTCTTTCCTCTGAAATATCTAAGGAATTAAGATTGTCTGGTTTCATTCATCCCCGTTTTTATGCAATACCAAAGATCCATAAATAGGATGGTTCCGTTGAGACCTATATTTTCTATGATATGATCATCTCAACATAAATTTGCAAAACAGCCGGCTAAATGCTGCAAGCAGCTTTGCAGCATTATAATTCATTCTGTATTAAAGATTCTTTTTCCATTGCTGAATTTGTTTGGAATTTGATGAATTTATGTGACCTTTTGACATTTGCAGCCTTTTCACGTGCTCTCGTTTGTGGAGATTATCGATATTTGAACTGATTTGCTATATCGTATTCATTTAACTTCCCCGACAATACTCGAAGATGTTTTTTTTTTAATTTGTGAAATTTGCCACCTTGTCTGTCAATTTCAGTTTGACAAAATTATGCATTGCCAGATTGATGTTGCAGGGATGGGTTCCCTCTTGGGCTCTGTTTTAGCTTATATATTTGTCGGCATTCAGGAGGAAAGACTACTTTAAGTTCTTTTAGGCCCACGGTGTACTTTTGTTATGTTGATGACAGTTTTTGCATTTTCAACAATGAATCAGAGGTTGACAAATTTTTCTCCCTAATCAACGGTGTTCATCCTACCATTAAATTTACGGTAGAAAGGGAGGGCAATTGTTTCTTGCCCTTCTTAGATATTCTGGTTCATAAAACACCTTCTTCTTTTATTACTTCAGTTTATAAAAAGTCAACCTTTACGGATGGGATTCTTTTTGTTCTACACAACCAAATATTAATCTGATTAAGACGTTGATCCATAGGACGTTAATGATTTGTTCAAATAATACCCTGCAAGATAAAATTAGTTGTATAACATGTATGTTTGTAAACAATAGTTACCTGTCGGTCTTTTGTTCAGGTGGTTATCAGGAGGAGGATTGCTGAATTTTACAAAATTAACTTTGTAACTGATTTAAAAGTCCAGTCTATCTCCGAATACCGTGATTGGGTAGGTTTAGTGAGATCTTGGCCAAGCGAATTTCATTAGGTTCACGTGAGTGTTATTATGCAGCTAATGTACGTGTTTTCTTTAAAAACTGAATCTGTCGTTCCATCTATGTGAAAAGACGTTCTAATCTACCACCATATTGACTTGGTTATTTACCATTTTAAATGTACTTATGGAGTCGACTACATAGGTAGAACGACGCAGCGTTTAGATCTTAGATTTAAACAGCATGTTATTCAGATGGTGCTGGTGTAATTTAACATTTTTTTTTATATTAGTGGTTCTATTTTTTATATGAGTGATTCTATTTTTTATATTAGTGGTTCTATACGAGTGGTTAATTTTTTATCGCTTTTGTGTGCTCAGTTAAGTGACAAACTTGTGCATATTAATCATATTATCTCTACGTCAATATCGATCGCGTTAGGACAAACAATCTGCGAGCCAAAATTTATTTTCTTATCAGTAAAAAAACAAACAATCTTGACTGACAAATAATCAGTTTATATATATATATATATATATATATATATATGTGTGTGTGTGTGTGTGTGTGTGTGTGTGTGTGTGTGTCCGAAAACTATCATATACCAGTAAGAATAGTAATTTATATAAATTCTTTCAAATTTCCAAGTGTACACTGAATAGCCACGGACAGATTTGTTGCATCAATATAGACCATAAAACTGATTTTTCGGGTAAAGAAAAAAAATTAATTCTTTAAAATGAAAAACAAAGCTGGAATTGCAAAGTATTCAGTATGCACTAATGAACTATGAAGGATTCGTTGAAGATCCCAGTTAAACCCAAAAGAGCTTTCCTTAAGGGTATACGGGGAGTTATTTTTGTGGAAGGTATCATATATCTGCGTAGAAGTTAGATAATATTCGTTTTTGACAAGCTATCACAATGTAGATATTGCACTAGAGAGGAAGATTAAACAATGATGCTCCACCGTCCAGCTCATATAGTAAAACTAGTGAAAACAAACACTGACATGATATAAATACTCCCATAAAAAAAATAAAGGTAATTTATTTGTATTAAATTTAATCAAATACGAACGTCATAACTCACTCCTTGGAACCTCAAATATAAACAAGGCAAGTATTATGGCAGCATTCATTAATTTAAACAAAGTGATTGTCCAGAAGTGTTGCAGCAGATTCCAAAGACATCTGGAGGCCTTGGTTGAAGCCAATGCCGATTTATTGAAAAAAACTCTACTCTTTAGTTAACAATTAAGAATCTACGCGGACGAGACCATTACTAACTCACGCCCCAATAAGAAATCTGCAAAGGCTAATAATGTAGACCTCGCTGCTGCTCTTAACTGAGTGCATGGTCATCAGCAGAAGATACAACCCAAAATGTCAAATACAGGTGGGAGATATCAGAATCAAGCAAGTACAAAAATTTAAGTAAGTAACACTTAAGGAAGTGTTCTAACAGGAGATGGAAAGTGCGACACGGAGATCCGAAGGCGAATTGGCCTGGCAAAGCACGCGTTCCAGAAGATGAGCAAATACTAACACATAGGAAAATCTCAATAGAAACAAAGAAAAGAGTGCTGGACTGCTACGTGATGTCAGTTCTTAAATACGGCAGTCAATGCTGGACAATATCACCAAAAATGAGGACAAAACTGGAAGCGGCCGAAATGTGTTTCTACAGAAGGATGCTATGGATATCGTGGACTGAGCATGCAAGCAGCGATGAGGTATTGGAAAGAATGGAAACAAAAAGGAAATTGATACTTATCATCAGGAAGAGACAACTGAAGTTCCTGGGACATGCAATGAGGAAAGAGAGCCTGGAGAACCTGATACTAACTGGTCAGATAGAAGGAAAGAGAGACAGAGGAAGGCAGCGGATAACATATTTGCAGGGTCTGATCAGGTGTATGACGAAACGGGGGTTGCGAGGAGAAACAGGAGCAAACATACTAAGAGCAACAAGGGATAGGGAGACATGGAGAACCATGATCGCCTACGTCCTGAAGGGACAGGGAACATAGAAGAAGAAGAATATGTGATGGACTGGGGCAATAAGTAACTACTAAATCTTACTGCTTCCAAAACAAAGCTATTTTCTTTTAATCACTACAGACAAACTTTCCTACCTTCCATCATTATTGTTCATGCTAGTCTCCCAGAAAGCAATACAATGCATCTCCTCGGCCTCACATATGTTGCACATATCCAAAACCTCATCTTGCTCTCATACAAATCTACTATTCGACCGTACATTGAATGCTGTCGTCATATCTGCTCGGGCGCTCCTGCTGTTTGTCTCGGGCTACTCAACAATATTCAAAGGAAGATCTGCAATGTAATCGATTTTGATTTGGCAGCTTGACTTCAGTCACTTTTTCGCCGTCGGGATAAGGCTTCCCTCTGTCTTTTCTACAAATATTTTACGGCTTCTGATCTAACGAAATTATCTCGCCAATGCCTCCTCTAAACGAATTTACTCTTGCTACTAAATTGGAAACTCTGTCCCACCATTTAACAGTAAAAGGGTTCAAGTCTAACCACACTCTCCGTTTCTTTTCCCGTACTTCTTGCCTTTGGAATTCCCTTCCGTACACTTACTTTCCTCATAGCTACAATACCTACGAATTCAACTGAAACGTTAACTGCCGTTTTTATCCCTTAGATACCTACGTTTCTTTTATATTTTCTCCACTCTTACCCAGTATCTTGTTCCTCTTTCTTTTCGCTCATCTCGCTTGTAACCATCTGCGCACAAGTCGCACTACAGCTTTGCTTGGAGTGAATCAATTAAAAATAACAGAAAAAAAGTATTTCAAGATATGTTTGAGTAATTCCTTAAATATATCTGTTAAAATTAAATGTCAGTGTTACTTACATTTTTGCATATCTTGCACGATAATTTATCCATTTCACCCTGCATATTATTCTGATTTCAAGGCCAAATACTAGCACACATTCTGCCTATTCCAGTATTTACGTTGGGATTCTTGCCTTTATAGTAGCTTTAATAATTACACTGAAGATCAAGTTTCTATTAGGGTCACAAGATTCGAAGCGATGCAACAGAAAACCAAAACTTGATTATCAGTCCAGAAAAGCCTCAACATTCACACCAATAAAAAGAAAACTTGTTTTGTGTAGCGTCAGTCATGATACTTGAGAAACAAATGTAGCAGAGAGAACAAAACTAAATGACAAAATTTAGTAAGGCATCTCTCAAGCTGTAAAAAATTTAGAAGATCAGACGCCTCCGCTAGGCATGTTTTCTTTTTCTTTTCTTTTTTCCTGTGCGCATGTCGATAGACGTAATACAGTCAGTTAATTTACGTTGATACACACTTATGCGATCATGTTTTTTTCGAGTCATGCAGAAGTTTTTTCCGCATTAGTTTGCAATTAACATCTGCAGTAGCCCGGTTGCCAACCCAAGCTATAGAACACAACGTACACCTAACCTATAACTGGAGGAAGAAAAAATGGATTTATACCATTCACAAGGCTATTTCTGTGTCATGAATGAAACAGATTCGACTAAAATTCAAACTCGGCCCACAATGTTCCATATACACAAATTATTTGATTTTATTTTATTTATTATGTGATTCTTGATGTATGTATATCTTATCAATATTTTTCGTTCCGTTATAATAACTTATCTACTGTTTCGAATATATCATTATTTACAGATTTGGTGTAAGCCCAGAGAGAAGACAGCGTTAGCTTCCTTACGTGACAATAATAGAAGGTCAGCTTCATGACGTTTGATAAATCTAATGTAAGAAATGTATTGTCTTATTGAGAGTCACGCATGTGTAATTTTCTCAGGTTTGAGGTCAGCCAGCTTTGAGATACGTCACTGTGAATATATGACATATTCATTTACAAATAAGAAATATAAATTCACACACACATACACACACACACACACACACACACATATATATATATATATATATATATATATATATACTGTATAATTAAAAACAGAATATTTACTCAAATACGAGTATCGATTAAAAATAATGTTCAAAAAATAAATTAAATGTATATTTGGGCAACAGCATTTTTATACATGTTTCGTTGAAAACCAACGTCAATTAGGATTTTATTAATTTTTCTAGTATTTTATAATATTTCATTTTTGCTTGAGAAAAGGAATGTAAGAATGTTGCTTATTTTTCCAAAGGCTTTCAGTCAGTTTTCTGAAAATTCTCAAGTGTGTTATGTTTCCGCTGTTGTTATTTTATCCTCATCTTTTGATTTTAACATAATTTATTTTGTGTTGTTTTTTTTAAAGAACGTTCGTTCAAAGATCTCACGTGTCGCGCACGATTGGAAATCACGTGTGCATATTTTTATTACAAAATACACTATTGTTGAGAGCAAGAATGATTTATTCGATATTTAACGCCTGATTTAAATATTATTTTTGTGATTTCAATCAGTTTATATATATAAAGCTTGTTTATATACATGTGCTTACATGTATATAAAAGTACACTCCTATAGATATACAACGCAAGAAAACATACAAAATTATGCATGTGTGTGTGAACGCGCACTTTTTATTTTCTAGTTCGTCAGTCATTACTAGATTTTCGACACTACTTTGTCAGTAATCTATGGATGAATAAGGAGTGTCATAAATCTTAAATAATAATTTTGTTATATAATACTTCCTTTCCTTGTATACACTGCATATGGTTTTCGATCAGTTTCGTTGTAGAGGTACAGGTTTTCAAATGAAAAGGAAAAATACTTTAATTTATAAAGTGGCTCTGCCCAACACGAAATACATAATAAAACCCAAGATCTGCTGCCGAGCAGGTTTAGATTAAATGGTAAAGAAAATTGAAACGAATGGAATCAGGCGGATGAGAAGTGATAAGTGATAGCAAGTTGAACAGAAGTAAATTTTAAAATAAACATGAAAAGACAGACAAAAATAAAACAAGTGAACGACGTGTTTACAGTGTTTGTGTGACTGATAAGAAAATGATAGCTAAATAAAAACACGTAAAATAAAATAGAGATTTAAAGAGAAAAAGAAGAGAAAATGAAGCAAGGTATAAAAATGGAGAAAATAAATCTAAAATAAAATGTAGATGAATAAGTTTTAAATAAGTTAAAATAGAACTTTGAAACTCAAGTTAAAGGAGAGAAAAAGAAATAAAAATGAAAAATGAAAAGAAAAAGGTTGTCTTAAACCAGAAAGACAAAAGAAAGAACAATGAATTTTCTATTTACATTATTTACATTGTTCGTGCTGTTTCAACTTCTTTAATGGCATATTCACGATGTTTCTGTCGTTAAATGCTCCGATTTTCTTCAGGTGATGAACTCTTTGGATCAAGTCACACAATGCTTTTATCCACACTTAGACCATGGGATATGAGCATTGATTTGATCCCGTGGCTTGACCCAAAGAATTGTGCGTTCAATACTTGGCTACGGCAATGGTGAAGAAAACATTAGATCGTTGAATTGAAACGTGATAACTAAAATATCTTAAAGTATCATAACTTATGGAACGAGGAAAATATACCCCAGTGATCAAAATAAACTGTTCTTTTCAAGGTCCCAATCATCTGAATAAAGGTCGGAGTGTACAATGTCCGTAACTTTGTGAATATGACAATAAAGATGAAGAGAAACAGTCCAAACAATGAAAATAGTTAAAATACCTCATCTCAGAAATATAGACAAATAATAAATTTTCTTTCTTTTTATATTGCAATTTATGACTGACTGTCACACAATGAAAGGCACAAGAGCCACTTAAGGTAGAGGTTTGCAGTGTTTGGTGCTGTAGAACTGTAAAAAAAAGTTGCAAGTTATGAATTTAATGAGTTTATCTTGGAAAGATAACAGTTAACCGTAAACTTAAAGAAGTCAGTATTGTAGTGAATAGGAAAATATTTTTCCGAGAATTGGTTTAAAAAAGCAGCAGGCTTTCGGATGAATGTCTGAAAATAAATTACTTCTTATGAATGTAATATTACGGAAATATGTAGGATTCTGCCTTGACAAAGCGGGTCTCAACTTTAAAGGGACCAATTAATGTAGGTCGCCAGTAGACATATCATGGATAAAGCGATAGAGCAGCGAGGTTCTTGCTACAATTTGGAAGTAAACAGAAACTTCTTCTTCTTCTACTTCTTCTTCTTCTTCGTTCGATGTCTTTTCAGGACAAAGGAAATCATGGACTTCAGCGTCTTCCTATTCTTGGTAGTTTTTTATTACTCGTTCTCCTTTCACCACCCAACTCATGCTCTGTCATCCATATATCTAACTCTATCTGAATTTCCACACTGTATAGGCTGATAATATCCGGTGAGTAGACAAAAATTTGCCTTAAATTTTTTTGTACATTTAAAATATTTTGTGCATTTAGTAAATCCGTATGCATGCTGTTTTCTGCCAGTATAATTCTTGATAATTCTAATATCCTTCACCAATATCTAAGGCTATCTAGTAGAACTAACAGTTCTTTGCAAAATACTTTATTAAACGCCTTTGCAGAAGAAAGCAAAAAAGAAATAAAGAACTTTTAAAATGAGAATAAAAATAAAAGCAACAAAACACAAAGAAAGAAAGAAACCTTAATTTCGAAAGCCAGTCGAAGGGCAAAAACAGAAAGAAAGTCGATCATCGAAAGAGGAAGTTTATCTAGACTGTCTGTTTACACCATTCCATCGCCCTGCTCAATAGAGCGTCTACAACCGCTGGGAAAAACCTTCCTAAATTTGCATTTCACGAAGGAAGGATATGGTTGCTTTGATTATTTATATGCGTATATCCATGCACCTATGTATATGCGTGAAAAAGAAAGAGATATTTTGTTGTATGTACTAACTCAATTATTTTTTAATAAAAAGTCTAATGACCTAAATAACGAAACATGCGAATAACAAAGACATGCTGAAGAACTTAGTTGTACAATTATATTTCTTTTCTAAAAATATAGAAAACTTTATTGAGTAATTTGTTTTTATGACTTATTAACCATTCGAAAATCATAAATATGCTTAGATTATAATCATTCCAGAGATAAAATTATGATTTACTCATACAAGATGTATATATATATTTTTTAATGTCGACACACCCCAAGAAAGGCAGTACTACCACTGGTGCAAAGAAAGAGGAACAAGTTATAAAAGCTTTCGGAGAATGAGTAAGAGAAGGATGAAAACACTGGTGTGAAGAGAGCTGTGTGAGAGTAGAGCGAAAAGTGAGAAAAACAAGATACAGAGGTGTGAAGGAACACATGAAAGTCAAGGGGATAAGAATTAATGTTGAATTTATATTATTGGGTAATGTACTTATCATGGAAGCAAGTATACGGAAGAAAGTTTTACAGGGGAAGAGCGCAAACAGAAGCTCCTAGAATAGAGGTTGCGGTTACATTTGATCGTTTTCACTGTAAAAGCTTGGTACCTAGTTTAATAGCTAGACTAAATTCGTGCAAAAAGGACACCAGGGAGCTAAGCTCGTCGGGGCAAAATCAGTGAAAGCATTTGTAGAAGAATCAGAGGGAGAATGTGACTGGAGTCGAGCTGCTAATTTGGGATTGATTTCAATGCAGATTCTTCTTTGGATTTTGTCGAGAACCTCGAGATGAATAGCGGGAGGGCCCACCCAGATATGACAGCAGTATTCAATGCACGGGTGGATGGTAGATTTGTATCAGTAAAAGATGGAATCAGACTAGAAAAAAACTTCCTGGACCGACACAGTGACCGGACTTTCCTAGCAGCAGGTTATTAGCCAATATCTAAGCGAGAAGAGTTGCATTCTTGGTTTTCCCAAGAGTATTTGCGCGTTAAATAATATAACCAACCCGACTGTAATTTGATCCTCGAGCCCCAACTTTCAATACTGAGCAGTTATCATTACACCAACTACACATCCAATCTTACAGCACTTGGTAATCTAAAGCGGACATAAATCTTTACCGTCCCTGTGAAATAAATCATTCAGCCACTAAAATTAATCTTCTACACAGTCTAATTAATGTTCCACACAGTCGCGTGATTAAATTAACTTTATTTATTTATTTATAACTTTATTGATTTTGAAATTTGAATTTATATTACATAGTATTACCAACGTATTTATTTGTAAAACTGTTAGTGAGCTATCATCTGTTGATTTTCCATCTGAACGTTCCGATGCAACCGAGAGTACTGCTCTAAATATCCGTTAGAGACGACCCAAAGATGGAGTCAGGAAGAGAAAGAGCATGAAAATTGATCCAACTGCCATGGAACGAGTGAGGATAGCTGCCAGGAATGGAGGTGACTGGAAGAAACTAGCAAAGAACAATGGGGTAAATGAGAAGACCGCAAGGGGGTTTATTCGCAGTTAATCTGGGTTTTATAAGGCGTAGAATTGAGTTTTGACACAGAATAGCCCAGACAGAACATGAAAAATATTTATGGAAAAATTGTCACGAAAGAAAAATCTAATGAACCTATTCAATATGAATGTGGGTACAAATATTATTAACTAAAAACTTTAAGTAAAAACTGACTGCTGTAAATAAAGCTATCACCTTCAGATACCATGGGTAATGACCTTAACAAAGAGAAAAGGAGGATTTATGTAACAAGACTTTCGGAACTACAGGGGCCAGGAACACACTGCTTTTCTAGGACGAAACCATTATCATTAAACTACTCACACATCTTGGTATTCCCAAGCGAACACACATCTACACCTTTCCCTGTCACGATCAAATTATTCTTTCCCTCACTCAAATAATAACTTATTTTTCAGACGTTCTCTTGCTCGTGCACCCAGGAGTTATAGAGCTTTGCTACTCTTCCATAGTCGAAGGGATCAAACATCCGAATTCTGAGTTTGATAAGTCAGACAAGTTTGGTGCCCAGCAATAGAAAGAGGGTCTCTTTTATTAAGCCAACGGAATCGCATCATCTGTTACACTTCAGACAAACAACAGTCTGTCCTCTACCTTCGACACCTTCTTAGGTGGTTGCTCACTATCTGTTCGAACGTCGATTAAGTTGAATGGTTGTTAGTGGCACTACGTAGATCCTGAGACGAGCATGACATCAATACAGCAAACAAAGTTGTGATTATTGATAACGCGCCAGCACATTCTTAACTCGAGCAGTACATTTGGGCTGCTGCCGATCTGGAGCGTGTTTTTATACTACTCTTGGCCTCCTATAATTGCGTGCTCAAACCCATTGAGCTGTTGTTCATCCGTGAAGGCGCATATAAAAAGGCACTATACGTCGACGTTCGAACAGATAGTGAGCAACCAACTAAGGGGGTGTCGAAGGTAGAGCACAGACTGATGTATGTCTAAATTTCAATAGATGATGTAATTCCGGTGGCTTCTATGCCCAAGTGCCTTGCGTGTTATATCTATGTGGTGAGGTATTATCAGGGATGCTTCGCTCGTGACAATCTCCCACGTGGTGTTTCCTTTGCTAATGATTTGTAAATTTATAGTTTTTATAATAGATTTAGAATGATCCTATTTTTGACTGGGGGGAAGATTAATTAGACTTGACAGAATATTAATTTTACTTAGCAGAAGTCTAAATTTGACTGATCAGAAGATAAATTTGACTGATCAGAAGATAAATTTGACTGGTCAGAAGATTAATTTGTGTGGTCAAATGTTTAGTTTGTGTGATGGGAAGATTAATTTGTAAGGTCGGAGAATTAAATTTACTAGTCGGAAAATTAACTTGAGTGTCCAGAAGATTAATTCTAGCGGTCGGAAGATTAATTTGACTGGTCGGAAGATTAATTTGACTAGATGGAAGATTAATTTGACTGGGTTAAAGATTAATTTGAGAGGTTGGAAGATTAATTTGACTAGGTGAAAGATTAATTTGAGATAGAAACAGCATATATACTGACCAGACTCGACGTTCCTAAACAACATATTTTAAATGTTTTCTGTAATCCTTAATAGTTCCATGTAAATTTCACAGCCTGCTGCTTATCTTATTTCCGAGTAAGTGATTTACTGTAATTATCAAGTATAACATACGAAGATATACAAGTTCAACATTAATCATGGGATTCCTTTCAATCTTAGAAGCATATGCAATAAATTCAAACTAGTTCTGAAAGAAAAGTCAGGACGTTGAATATTATTTATCAGGGAACCTTAAATATTAATGACATAGCATAGCAAAAATAATTAATCTCCACCTTATATTTGAATGGAATGTAATCTCTCTCTTCATCTCTCTCTCTCTCTCTCTCTCTCTCTCTCTCTCTAATATATATATATATATATATATATAAAGAAAATGTTTGTTTGTGTCTGTCTGATGTCTGTATGTATGTATGTATGTCGTTTTTACAAATCCAAAATTCTTATCCGATTCTCACCAAACTTCACACAAATATTCTCTAAGCTTTCGATTTTCCTTCTATATTGGAAATCTATACTCCGATACCCGATCAGGTCTGATCAAGATTTTGAATTCAGCTCTTTTATCATGGAGCTTGCTGAAGAATTTGCTCTAACTTGGTAAAATTATAATTTTTAATCTCAACCATTATTATATCTTCTCAGACGACTAATTTCTTCTAATATCGGAAATCGATACCACCGATATTCGATTAATTCTGATCAAAAACTGATATTCGGGCATCAATATGGCTCATTTTCTCCAATTTTACTCCCGATTGGTACGGTAAGTTTTTATGGACTTACTTAGGTTAGTTTATCCTTGGATGACTTATTTGAATCGGATATTGGAAATCGATACCCCGATACCTATTTAGTCCTATCAATATCAAGTTCTCAGCTTTTTTATTTTGGTTTTTGCTTCGGATTTCGCTCTAAGTAAGTATAATTGTAGTTCTTAGTCTCAGCTATGATACCATTTGATCAGAGGTCTTATTTAGCCTTCAAAGTTCAGTTTTCGACAACAAACTTGTTTGACATCAATACCGAAAATGAAAATTTGACTTACATCCATTCATTTTTCTTTCAAGCTACGGTTTCGCTTTGACTAGAAACAACTATTGCATTTTAGTCTTTCATGCCAACGTCCAAGGATTCTGAACTCCAGGACCATGGATTAGTTTTAATGCTGTCATTACAACCGAGCAACTCCGGGCTATACTGCTAGTGTTTAGATAAATATCATAGTTTGAGAAATTGAATGATTTATATACAATGTCGCAATAAACAATTGTTGCAATAAACCTTTGAGTTTGTTTAAAAATAACATCCTCTTTATTAATATATATATTTTGCTTGATAATAGTAAAATTAGTTCGAATATTGTAAATATTCTAGTGTTGCTGGAAAACACTTCCATGTATTTTTTACGTAGACTTAATGACGCAGTTTAGAAAACTGGACGAGAAACAAGCTATAAGTTATAAGTTCTCCCACCCACCGTCAATGTTCGAATTTTTAATTTTTAAAGACAGGAAGTAAGAAACAATATTTTTGTACTGTGACCTTAGATCAGATGCTCTCAACAAGTGTGGAAATACACACAATGTAGAAATTCAAGTTTGAGAAAGAAAAAGAAATATTTTTTCTTTAAGAATTTCGATGCACAATTTGGAGATTTTTATTTTAAGATTTTATTTCGAGTTTTTGATGATGTTCAAATATACATTAAAATCAGCCGGGATTGCGTTGTCAATAAGAAAGCACTCTCTGTTAATGTAGTAACTTGATCACATTGTCTAAGCGTTTAGATTTCATTGTTTTATGTGTATAGTAAAGTCCTACAAAATTGTTATAGGTCCTATTTCTGTCTGGGTGATTTTCATACCATGTTCTTGCAGTTTCCTTGAGAGTAAAAGTTGAATATTTCCTGTGCAGTTATGTGACCCACTATCATGCCGAAATTTATATTCAGTGAGTGTTAAACTGCAAATTAATATTATTATTATTATTTTCATCATATTTCGATTTTTCATATAGTCATTGTTACGATGGCCTCTTACGAGAAATGGGCTATACTTCTTATGATTACCTGCGTAATTTCCGGAGAGCAGTGAACAATGAGTAGTTAACGAAAGCAGGTAACAAAGGCGGTTGACGAAAGCTATTATTCAGGTAATACGCAGCATAATAATACCGTCGGGCTTACATATTTCTATATTACTTATTTTTAACACTTCCTTTGAATATCTTTTTTCTTTTTATACTAATACACTGTTTTGTACCTACCTCTTGTTTTCCGTGTTTTACTTCTTTTTTGTTTTTCTACGTCCCATAACATAATTAGCGTTAGATGGACAAAGTTCTTCTTAATGTGTGGTCTGTAAATTCTTTTATACATCTCTTAATATCTCTCTTATTGTTATTATTGTCATTGACATCATAATTCAGTTTATGCTATGATAACAATAACTACAAATTCTGCGAAAAAACCTAATGAAAGCGCTGCTCATCCCCACCACGTGACATTGCTCGGAACAAGATATAATCGAACGAGGTAATGGCTGGTAAATACGAAGGGCTTGATATGATTTCACCAGTTTTGCAACATGTTGCCCAACGTTGTCATGTTTGAAAATCAATTTGTTGCGTCTCTGCTTGTATGGCAGCTGTTTCTTCTTCAATACTCGGCTCAAACGCATTAATTGTAGTCGATAGAGAAAACCTGTGAGAGTTTCGATCAGTTTGTACAAACCATAATTAAACTACATCCAGCTGACCCTACCAAATGCAAAACAGAATCTTCGAACTATGGATATTCGGTTACCCAATGATATTCAATGCTTATGGTTATTGTAACGTATCCACTTATCATTCCCACTGATGATTCTATGCAAAAAAAATATTTCTTTTCTGCTGATTAAGCAGCTGTTCACACGTGACAAGACGCTGATCGAAGTCTCTTGGATTTAACTCGTATGGCACCCAATGTCATTGCTTTTTTTTATCATTCCTAATGTTTTCAAACATTTCAGAACTGTTGTGTTATCAACACTTGATGATTCTGCACGTTGAAATTCCGCTTGACATGAGTCTTCAGGAAGTAATACCCTCAATTCTTCGTCTTCATTTTTTTTGGCGCGCCGATGCGTTCTTTATTTTCAAATTCAAAGTCTCTATTTTTGATACGTTTAAACCAATCTCTGAGTGTTGTTTCTAACAGAGCATGATCGCCGTAATTCTTAACAAGGTTTCTGTGTGCTTAAGCTACATATTTCTTTTAATTGGGTAGTTCAGTAATATTCTTCTCAAATACACATTCTTTAGCACTAAATCCTACATGTTTAACTCTATGAAAAACAAAGTTGTTTACATTTCGGCGAAATGACATCAACTGAATTTAAAGCTTGCTTATAGATGCGTTACCATCTGAATTTAAATGCACGCAGTTCTGGGGATGCCATCTGTTGAAAAACAGCGATAACTTATTCAAGGACGTAATATGTATTTATTTTATTAAACGTATTAAATACTTTATATTAAAACTTCAGGAAGCCTTTTCTGTATTTTAATATATTTTTATTTAATGTTCTGCTTTTTGGTATGATATAAGTGTAACGATTATTGCATCTGACCTCGTAGTGATACTGAAATGATTACTTACAATCCTCCTGATTAAATTTTCCGATTCATTAATAATGTTTCTGTTTGTAATTATTCCATATTTTTGGCCCCCAGTTTCTTAGTGGCTTCACTGCCTTACGCTGGGTGAAACAGATTAAAAATCGATGTATTGATATGAAAATTAATTAAAATCTTTTATAATACATGTATATTAGTTAGAATGTAACTTTTGAGTTAAAGAGTCTTGGAATAGAATGTAGTGAGATAATGACCTATGAAAAATTTCAAAGGGTACATTCTGGTCTTCAGAAGGTAAAATTTTAGGTAGAAAAGTAGTGGCATAGAGACAGAGACAGAGAGTGAATGGAAGACGACAAACGTGGATTGAAACGTCAGTGTATAGACTGGAAGATGAATCATAGTGACTCAAACACTGGAATGCAGCTTAGAAACTTTGTCACATTATTCTGTTAAAATGAGATGTTAGTGCTATTTTCATTTTTGTGCAAGGTAGACGACAATTTATCCACTGCACCATCTATATGCATAATGTTTTTATCTTACACGTATTACAGAGATAGAATTTTATCATTGCATTTCGCTATAACAAGGTTGCTGGAGGTGATTTAGTTTTCGGGCAATGAAATTTGATGGACTAAGAATTGTGCGAATAAATATGATTATAATATTGAATAAAAGACTTCCAAACTCTACAGAGAAAAATATTTCATGCACAAATTCTCTTTTATCGCTTTCATATTATATATTATCTTGTAGATTGAGAATCATTAAACTAAACGTTTTATCTTCCAGATCAGCAAGGCAGGATAATTCGAATTGCCTTCATGTATACTTAGAAAAATACAAACTGATTTTGGAATATGGTTCGATAAACAAATCAATTTACTTAGGCATTCAGATCTTCAAAATTTGTTATAGCGATACGTTTGATCATCTGCTTAGCCCGGGGAAAAATCAAGGATAAAATGTTTATATAAGGTTCTTTGAATGCCGAATAGAAATGTTGATCTTTAGCACATATCTATAGTGATATGACAGAAATGAAGAAACGTTATTACGTTTTAGAAGGCTCCTGATATTTCAGATAAATAAATTTATTCATCAATATGCATTAACGTACAAAAAAGAAACATAAACATAGATACACGCATACTAACGCACACACGCATATACACAGATACATACAGGCACACACATCTATGTGCGTATAGGGCGTGTATATGTATCGGATCTATTTGAACAGTAATGTTCCGTTCATACAAGATTGGCTAAAAAATAATGAATTTTCCTTAGTGAAGACTCTTCTGATTTCAGTTCATATTCCTAGTTTTCCGTGAAAGCTTAAAAAAATTTTCCTGAAAAATTTCGTTTTGCATAATTTGAAAATATGAAATTTATTTAGTTTTGTATTATGTCAGTATTATGTTTTCATATATCTTATCTGGTAACGGTTGTTACTATGTTATCAAAAATTCACGGTTGATTCCATGTTTACATCTCTAATGTATTAGAGATTATTGTTACGGGGTGAATAAGATATTCTTTGTAACAGAAATGTACTAGACAGGAAGCCTTAAATAAATAACTGAAAGAGATTTAAATACAAGTGTTCCACACAAAATCGAAACTGTCACTCACACTCTCTAACTTCGGGTAGCGTACAACTCAGTCGAGGTCGCTATTCAAACGGCGACTTGGATGAAAAGAATAGAGACGCTTAATGTCTATTCTGATACTGAACAAATATCCACCCTTGGGCATAGTGGTGCACTTGGGTTTCCCACGTAAAGGCTGGCCTTGTGTCACTTAATGTGGTGGTGGTGGGGGGGGGGGGAAATTGGGTAAATATTAAGGGTTCTCACGAACTCGAAGTTGTCAATCAAGCGAGAAAAACAGACAAACACTTTTCTTTCGTGCAAAAATCTACTCAGTCCAGGCTCCGTTTATGGACTAGGACTCGGCTGAGAAGATTGGGCAACCTTAAGGCCGATCCAGTCTATGCAAGGACTAGCCACATTTCGACCCTTGGCAGGTGTTCCTGGGTTCAGGTTTACCACGGAAAGCTAGATCTTTTGTCACATCTAAGTCGCAGTTGGGTGAATTTGCATAAATACTAAGAGTTCTATACAAACTAAAACTTGTCATACTCTGCCTGAAGACAGAGAGTAACTTGGACGTGGCTATGTTGAAAGGTAGTATCTCATTTGACGAAAGTTAGAAAAAATATGATCCCGATTATGCAGGGTCTCAGGGAACTTATGTCAGGGCTTACGCGTTCGGAATATTCCACATTAAAACTGACCTTGTGTCACATTCCGACTTTTTATTCAACTGAGTTCTCTCCAAAGAGTTCTGCGCTAAACCGAGTTTTTCAGACAAACTCCTTGTCTTCGGAATGAGAAGTATAGACAGGGTTAGTGCTCGAGATCTCGTACGAAGTAGATGAGATAATTTTGCCCATTGGTCCGATTGTCCGTGATCGGGTTGCCTACATAAAGCATAATCTTGTATCACATCTTATCTCAGTCGGAGTTTCAAGGTAAATAGCGCGTGTTCCTTAGAAGCCCTAAGCTGTCAGACAAGCATCCTGTTTTTGCCAAAAATCGACGAAATCTATAGTCTGTCTACATACAAAGACTCAGCTGAGATGGAAAGGTATGCTCTCTGCCTTTACGTAACACAAACTATAATAGTTCTTCCAACAGAAAAATATGCGTTCCAATCGGAAACCTGGCTATTTGCCACATTGCTCCTAACAAATGTGAGGTGACAAAAGTTCTGGTTTAACGTTTGCATTTTGCGCTCTTTCACTCGCACAAAAATTAAACAGCTCAAGCATAAACCTGATCTAGCTTACTTACATTTCTCAGTCGATTCTCTACCTGGAGGCATAGAAACGACTGAGTTGCTCTCTGCTCAAAGACAGTGAGCTTGACAACAGCAAATTCGAGCAGATGGGTATTTACCCAAGTTACCCCCCACAGAGGCGAGATGTGACACATAGATATATTCTAAAGTGGCGTTTCCGAGCGCGTACACTCAGGCAAAAATTACCCCGATCTCACATACACAGGAAAGAGTTCTTGTCTATTTTTCTCAGCTGGGCTTCTGCCCATAAACACAGAGAGGTGAGACGTGACAAAAGTTTGAGGTTAATGTGGGGTTTACTGGCGCCTACTCTTGAAGAAAATAGCATCAGCACCTATACTAACGTTGGAGTTGGTCGAAATATAATATTATAACCGTTAGTAGCTCGTTATAATATATATTATATAATTATTATAATCATTCTTAAAATAATTATATTATATTCATATGGTTTTGATGCATTTTCATAATCAAAATTGTTAGTGCTTCAGATTTTATTAAATGTTTTGTTTTATTGCTTGTTGAAATGTCATTTATTCGACATTTAGATGATACATTGAAAGTAATAATAATAATGACAAAACCAAACTTAACTGTGGATTACTACAGCGGACAAATACAACTGATGTCAAAATTGATTTTGTAATATTAAATATAAACACAACAGTCTTTTAATCAAAATTGACATCGTTGATTATTACCCATCGATTTCCAAACATTTTTTCACTTTGGCTTTGGAATTTGCCTCACATTATTCGGATAAAATTAAAGATGATTATGTTATTATAATGATATCTAAGATATCTGTCCTTATCCAAAACCAAGAACAATGGACAAAAATAATTCTGGTGACCAATAGGACATTACAATGGGTGCATTATACTCTGCGTAATCTTCCAACCTCAATGTTGTATTGTTTTATATAACCTTCCCGCACACTATGACATTAACACATGATATAAGATTATATAGAGATGATATCCTTATTGCAGTACAAAATTCTGCACGGTTTAAAGCAGATAACATTAGAAAACACATCCATAGAAAATTTAAAAGTTTAAATTTAACAGTAATAATTCGGATTAATTTAAAATTAGTAAACTTCTTTGATGCAACAATGGACATAGTGAATGATCCTTAGCAATCATACGTACAATCTAATGAATATTCATTATATGTTCACCGGAAGACTCGTCAAACATATACCTTTCTCTCCAGAATATAAAATTAGTAAAATCTCATCTAGTGAAAACGTATTTTAAAAACAAAGCGATTTTTATAACAATGCTCTAAATAATAATGACTATAAAACCATGATATCAAATACATAAACATATGACTATACCAGGAAAAATAGCAATATAAAAAATCATTAAATCAAATGGTTAGGACTAAGTGAAGCCTGAAGTTCCTCAATTTAATTAAAAAAAAATACCTAACACTTACCATCTAAGTATCTTTTTCATGAAATTACCCTTAAGTTAGGCTATAGTTGTACAAATTATAAAAAGTATTAAAAATCATAACAAAAAATCTTTTAATCAGCACGTAATCTAAAGTAAGAATAATTATTTAAATAATGAAAATAACAATAATACAAATTTATAGAATTGTCGAAATCCTAAACATTAACGACTGTAAAATAGGTGTCTATCAAATTCTATTGTTTACTAACATATTATATCAGAAAATGAAGAGGCAATCATGAAAAAAGTTTGGATTAAATCTTCTAGGAAAGCTTTTAAGCAAAGGTGGTATTTGCATTCAACTTCCTTAAAAAATAACGCGTACCGAAACCAAACATCTCTTCCTGCGTATTTTTGGCAGTTAAATGATACGAATAAAAAACTCCCAAAGTAAAATGGAAAGTTCGGGATAAAACAAGAATGAGTAAATCACTGCAATGGCATCTACCCTCTGTGCCTGAATGAAAAAATTGAGATTATAATGTTCCTTATAAATAATGCACTACTAAACCATAGAAATGTTAGTTTTATATAAACACCACAAATATTACTACTCAAAATTTAATTAATTATAATGTATGCTGTAATATGACTTTAAATGTATTTTATAACGTTTAATGACCTGCGTAATACTTATTTGGTTTTAATAACTGCAACGTACGTTAGTATGCCATAATTATTTAATTCTAGTTCAATTCAGCCACTTTCACATATGAAATGAGACAAAATTAAAATAAAAATCTAAAAACCAACCTGCTGTTGAAAATTGTTTTCTACTCCTTGGAATATTGTATATTCCTATTATGTATCTTACTAAGATAAAATAAAAAAGGGTCATGTTTTGTCATTAAGCTAAACCGCTTGTCACGAGACCCAAAACTGGCAACTCCATAATTCAACCTAATTCTCAATTTTGATTCAGTAACATTGACACGCCCATAATCATATTGTTTAACTTCCTCCAACCGTTTCTCTTTAATTTTCTAAATAACCATGAATTCATCTAATAAAATAACCATGAATTCAGCTTATATTTTCTAAAATAAATCATTTTCGGCATGTATTTTTTAAAATATCACATGAAAAAACACGGTTGTTCTGAAACATCAAATTTTTTTAATTTATATGTATGGAAGCATATGATATACAAATGTCTATATATCACAACAAAGTTTGTCAAATATAGTGTTAAAGTGTAATGTGTGTTACACGGAACTTTTTCACTTTGGCATTTATTTGCTTTATATATATATATATATATATATATGGGGGACAGTATTTTGGGTGGTGGTAGCTGCTATATTATCAAACTAGAATTTGACAAAATGAGCAGTGACCCGAACCTTGTACAATGTCCTTTCTGTCTGTCCTTCATCATTTGTGCTATATATATATATATATATATATATATATATATATATATATATATATATATATATAGCTGGTGTTTCATTTCATTCTGATGCAGTAATCTATATTTGAAATGCCACGGCGATCGTAACATCTTGAGTTATATAATGACATAATTAGCAACTAATGGTTGTGAGTTTTGGCTTTATTTCAAAGGACAAATCTTTACACTTAAAATGCATGAACAAATTTCGGAAAGTGAGGTCAGATACTGTTTCTTTATTTCATTTTCAGTTTATTCATGAAAGTTTTGGCGTGTTTGATGTCCTGTTGAAATCATGACTCAAATTTTATAGAATGTTATTGACATTGATTCTCGAACATTTTAGCATTTGAAGCAAAGTGCACAACTAAACAATATTGATTTGAATAAGTTATATATAATTGTATTAATAATACAGTTTAGTGACATATACTCTTCAGATGTATACCGCATAATATCATTTGAAGAAAAGCAATTTATAATAAGAAGATAGATTTGATAAACATTCCACTAACACACACATACAGACACAGAAACACGCACATTTGCATGCACATACTCATCTATATATATATATATATATATATATATATATATATATATATGAGAAGAGATATGAAAAAAATGGACAAAAAGGCTGATATATTTATAGAGAAAATATATGTTTTGCGTGTGTGTGTGCACGCGTGCGTATCTTTTAAAATTTCCTGTCGTTGTGGCTGGAAATTCCTGATATGGAGACAACGCGTATGTACCAAATGTGTTAAAAGGATAAACGACAATTCACTGTATCCATATTTGTTTGTATATACACACACACACACAAGCACACACACACACATACACATACATACATCTATATATTACGACATTTTTAAAAAGACCGTTAAGCAATGTATTAAATCAGACTTAATCTGCTGAGCGATCTCTTATACGTAAGATCAATTGACAATTTCTCCACGTGAACGTAGGTTCGAATACTCTCGAAATTTTATATATACCTACAATGTTTAATTAATAAAAAAGAAACTGATATCTGTTTAAACAAATAAATTATTTTATATATACATATATATATATTTACAAAAACTGAAGTCATGCTGATCATGCTTTTGTTTGCAAATTGTCTCGCTTTTGTCTCTATATAATTTTACACGGACATTCAATCGCATTCAACATAGAGTAACTGACTTGTGCTACCCAAAGGAGCTTTTACTAAATAAAAATTGTCTCTAAATACACCCCAGAATATAGGTGTGATCTATTTGCGTAAACATATAGTACATATATAGGCATACTTTTTCTATATTCTATTTCGGTTTTTCCCCTACAAATTTGAATGGCTGAAACAATTGTTGTTATTACAGTTTCATGTGTCTTTTATTTTACTAGATTAATATCTTTAAAAGCAACTCAATGAAATGACTCCTTTTAATGTAGAAGGAGGAAATAGGAAGATAATGAAGATATAGTAGATGTAAAACAGACGTAAAAAGGGTTAAGATTATAGTGTTCGTAACCGTCTGTTCTATCTTCCGTTCTATTTCCTTTCTACGAAAGACTACTTCAATATGGAACGCCTTTCGTGCAATTGGGGATGCGTGTAAGTGTAATATAACAATCTGGCCCCACCCGAGGAAGGCTGATGCAAGCGGGGGTGTTTCCGGTCGTTGAAAGGAACGGATGTTTGTTTGACCTTATTTCCGGCAGTAGCGGAAATGGCTACAGAGGCAAACAGAACAGGTGTCTCTGAGAATTACGTGGGTGTGCGTGGCCGAGGCAAAAAAAAACGGAAGAAAAAGTCCCGGTTTGGAGATTATAAAAAGACCTCGGCGCACGGATTTCACCAGACAGACAGACCAGAGTAGCAGGAGAGAGAGAGAGAGACACAACAGATACAACGACACTCCCGTCAACCCATTAGAGGCGCGCTCTCTCAATTCTCTGTCCCCTATGCTACACGGTTCATCGTCATTAATAAAAATATCACTTCATATTTTTATATATATGCGTGTTTGTTGTTTGTCGATATACAACATAAGTAACATGGTGGGGCTTACCAGTAAAATTATTTGCTAGTGGCGCTAAGTGGATCTCGTCAGATGATTTTCCGTGGTAGATGTGACAAGACTTACGACGTTGCATCTGATAGAAAAAAGCTATATTTCATCACCCACAGGCTCGCATTACTCTTTTCCGAGTCCCCTAAGGAATTGATGACTGGGAGTTTCGGCCATGATCAGGCATCATAAGCCTACGTTTGTTATATTGTGTCTCCTGTTTAAAATATAGAAAAGTAGAAAGTGCAAGTTCTGTCACGATCAGCATAATTAACTAATCATTTTATGTCGGCTTCTTCTTGAGGCTTAGTGTGAAATTCTGTCCCAATAGACGTTCAATGAAAAAGGATTCTATTGAGATTATTACCATTTATTATTAATGAAATAAACTGCTAGGAGATGATCAAACGTTATATGATGGGTTTGGGTTTATTTTATGTTAAAATCCGGTTTTCCTCATTTTAAGCTGACAGATCACGGTCATAGAAGAGATCAGCAGCCAAATCTAGTTTGATCGTGATCCAAGAAACTGTCATATCATCTGCATATATGTTTAATAGCGATCTGAGAATGTGTTTACTCAGATTGTTAGTATAATCAGGAAGCAAAGAGAGAGTTATGCGTGACAACTGCATTGATGTTATAACTATGTCTATGGGCCTACTTGTATAATAGCTGTACATGATTTTGGATAAATGAAATTGAATACGTAACATTAATAAGAAATATTTGCTTATATTTATATTATATTTTCATAATGCCGGGGACATTTAAATGAGCAGCAAGAGACAAGACTTGAACAATGATATTAAAATTCGCTTTCAGACTCAAAAATATTTAAAACAACTTAAATTGTATTTTGCCAAAAAATGCATTTATTTGCCGTGTCATGTTTTGCCTTATAAAATTTATCCTTGAATAATCATCCAATATGTAGTCATCCAATAAGTAGCCAAGTGTGTCAAACAAATGGAAATAACTCAGTGCTTCTTCTCTTCAAAAACCTGTTTATTGAATTTTAGTTCTAGTCTTTTCCTTCTGTGATTTTTATTGTATTTTGTAGTCTGCTGCATTGTGGCTTTATTGTTATTTATTGCCGTTGAATATACTTGTGTGTTTGTCTTTCTTCTTTAACGTATTTATGAGATTTTCTTTTCGGTAAAACAGTCGAACAGAGTAATAAGTAGCCATCAGAAAATTTCTCTTCATAGGTCACACGGGAACCTAACTTATTTAATGGATATTTTATGATCATCTAAAATGTTATGTTCGTGAGGATGTCTCACTGTTTCGCGATTGTTTGCAAGCGAGCACTGTTCACCATTCTATCAGAAAGGAATTTGATTTTAACAGCGCTAGACATACTCATGGTTCTGTGCTATAGAAATCCAAAACGGCTGAATCCAACAACGTTTCTGATATCGGAATATTTAGAATATGCGGGTAGTGCAAAGAATATCGGCGCAGAAAATAAAATCAACGTGCCTAGTTACAGTTCGGGTCAAGACTCTAGCATCAACATTTCGAGAAAAAAAAACAAAAAACATAAAACCATCTTCTCTCCGATACTTCTGTGTAATATAGAAGGGAGATTGGTGTCTATAGTCAATAATTCTGGATGCAAATCCACCCTGAAGGGGTCCAGGACAGCTCAAAACCGCGATGTCAACAACGCCTAATGATCACCATTACAATTCAACATCGACAGAAATCAGCACCAGAAATATATATATATATATATATATATATATATATATTTGTATAACCGAATAAATCTAATTTAATTATAATTAAATCTTGATAAGTGATTTTAAATAAATCATTATAAAATACCTTCTAATACCATGTAAAATGTGAACCAATTTTTTAACATTTTTATTATTTTTAATAGAGTAAATCGTAAATAGATTTCTAATAAATTTAATTGACATATAAAATTAATTCCAAAATATAAACTTGATTTAAGTAAATATTAAAGAAATAAATCGAAAAATGCATTACTAAACGAGGTAGTGTGTTTCTTTTTAATTATTTCTAATAAAGATATCGTAACATCATTTATTTCTTAATAAAGTAAATATACATTCTCAAAGTTTTTCATTAAATTAAATTAATTTTAAATTCAGTTTATAAAAAATAATTAAAGAAACAGCTTGTTCTTATTGAACATAATGCATTTTCAAATGCCTTATTTGAAGAAAAATATTAACTAATGTTGTTTTTAATCTTGATTCAATTATTTTTATACGATTATAAACAAAAAATTAATTTCAACTGTTGAGTTGCCCAGATTTTGTGTTGCTCCAGCTCTCAATCGGCAGTGTTCAGTCGGCGGTGTTGATTTGTCTTTTACTGGATACTTGTGTATCAGCTAGACGTACTATCATTTTAATACGTTTACTTAAATTATAACAAGTATTTCCTGTGTTGATTGACCAATAATTACTGTTTCAATTCTGGAGAGATTTAAATGACTAATTACTGTTCTATGCTTTTGTGTTCGTTAGTATTAGTACGTCCATTTTAAACAACATTTCACACATTATTATTTCTATAGAGAATTAAAGGATATTTGACACATGAGTATTATTGTATCCATTTTAAAACTTATTCTACATATTGGTATGAGTACACAATTTAAACCTTATATAACACATTCATTTTAGTATGTCCATTTTAAATAATATTTTACACATAATTATAATTACAATTATTTTAAACAGTATTTCACACATTAGAATTAGAAAGTACATTTTAAACAATACTTTACACAATAGTACTAATAGATCTTATTTCAACAGTATTTTCGCACATTTGTATTAGTACATATATTTTTAACAGAAATTCACACACGATTATTAGTACATCCATATAAAATTGTGTTTCACACATTAGTATTAGTACATGTATTTTAAACAATATTTAACACATTAGTGTTAATACATCTATTTGAGACAGTATTTCACACATTGATTTTAGTAAATATACGTTAGAAATATTTCATACATTAGTATTAGTAGAACTATTTCAAACAGTACTTCCCAAATGAATATTAGTATATATATTTAAACAATATTTCGCGCATTAGTATGAGTACATAGATTTAAAACATTATATAACAGATCAGTATTTGTACATTTCTTTTATACCATATCTCACACATTATTATAAATACATCGATTTCAATCAATATTTCACATATTGTTATACTACATTTATTTTAAAAAGTATGTTACACATTAGTATTAGTGCATATATTTTTAAAGGTATGTCAAACTTTAGTATGAGTGCAATCATTTTAATCACTATTCACAGAGTAGTATGAGTACATTGATTTAAAAGTGTTCACTCATAAGTATTAGTGCATTCATTTTCAACTGTTTTCCATATGCTGCTATAAGTACATTAAATTTAAACAATATTTTACACCTTGAATTAGTACATTGATTAAAAACAGTATTTTACACATTAGTTTTAGTACATCTATTTACACAGTGTTTAGTACATGTGTATTAGGACACCCATTTTCACACATTGCTATGAGTATATCAAGTTTAAACCATATTTCACACATCATTATCAGTAGATATATTTTAAACAAAGCCTCACTCATTAGTGTTAATGCATCTGCTTTAAACAGTATTTCGCGCAAGATTATTAGTACATCCATTTTATACTGTTTCTCACGCATTAGTATTCTTCTTCTATGTGCCTTGACCTTTCAGGACGTAGGCGATCATGACCATCCACCTCTCCCTATCCCTCGTGGTTCTTAGCACGCCTTCTCCTATGACACCATGCAACCCTCGCTCTATCATCCAACTGATTAGATCCTTCAAATATGTTATCCGTTACTTTTCCCTGTCTGCTTTTCCTTTTATCTGGCCTGTTAGAATCAGGTCTCCAAGACCTCCTTCCTCACTGCATGTCCCAGGAACTTCAGCTGTCTCTTCCTGACGATCAGTATTAATTTCCTTCTTGTCTCCATTATTTCTAAGACCTCATCATTGTTCACATGTTCGATCCATGATATTCGCAGCATCCTTCTGTAGAACCACATTTCAGTTGCTTCAAGTTTTTCCTTCATCTTTGATGATATTGTCCAGCATTCACTGCCATATTGAAGGACGGACAGCACGTAGCAATCCAGTACTCTCTTCCTTGTGTCTAGCAAAATTATCCTGTTTCTTAATACCTTACTTAACTTCTGGAATGCTTCCTTGGTTATGCCAATTTGCCTTCGGTTCTCTGTGTCGCACTTTCTGTCTTCAGTTATAAGACTTCCCAGGTGTTTAAATTTTTGTACCTGCTTGATTCTAGTATCCCCAACCTGTATTTGGCATATTGGGTTGCCTTTTTACTGTTGATCATGCATTCGGTTTTCTTGCAGTTTATTCATAGTCCTTTCTTGATACTTTCTTCAACTACCTTTTTGTAGGAGGTCTTGTAGTTTCTTTTCTGTGCCTCCGATTACGAATCCAGGCATAACTTCTAGGCTGCTCAAAATATTCTCGCTGTACAAGTTGAACAGATCCGGTGAAAAGACACATTCTTGTCTTACGTCCTTTTCTATCTTTGTATATCTACTCAATTCATTACCTGTCCGTATGCAAGTGGTTTGCTACCAGCAAAGATTATTGATTACTATCAAATCTTTCCCAAATATGTCCAGGCTGCCGAGCATCCCCATCAATTCTTTGTAGCGCATTTTGTCAAATGCCTTCGCATAATCAATAAATCACAAATATAAGTCCCTCTTCATTAGTATTGCTCTTTCAGAGAGCATCCTAATCATAAATATGTCATTCCTTGTTCCAGTGTCTTTAACGAAACCACACTGTTCGTGTCCTATCTCTGGCCTGATACTGCTTCTCGGTCTATTCATCAGGATTAGGACGATCAGTTTTGTTATAGGGCTCATTATACTGATGATTGAGTGGAGTTCACACTCGTTTGCTCCTGGCTTCTTAGGTAGTGTTATGAAGATAGACTTACTGGGGTCATCTTGTATTGCCCCACTATTATAAATATATAGTTTCTTTATTCTTCACAAATATTTGGTATTGTGATAAGGGTATAGGAGAAAAAGATTCGTTCTTTTGAATCAAAAATCTTTGCGACTTCTGAAAATTCTTTTTAGGGTATGTTATAAATATCATAAGGGAGTTAGCAACAACAGTTTCAACAAATCAATGTGGAATACAGGGTGCAACCAAAATAAATCCCATTATACATCACAGACATACATCTTACATAATACTAAAGACATTATCTAGAGACAACATTTCCACATGGTAATCTTTTAACCCCACAGAGGTGAGAGTTTAAAATGTGGTGATTCTACCGTACTCTGTAACTAATGTCTTCCAATGATGCAGGTGATATTTCTGGGAGGGTGTGTGTGGATGGTATTTCTGCCACACCGTGTATTTCACAAGTAAATAGATATAATTAACACAAAGTGTATTGGAACTCGGCTCTTCGAATAACAATTCCGTACCATTATCTTTTATACCACCAACACAACAAAGCTTAAGCAAAACCGGTTATTCCCAATCGGTTACCCATCTAGAGACTGACTAGCCTCTTCGCTGATTTTCTGGAAACGGGACAATGGGACCATAAGTAGCCGAGATTATTGAAATTCTAAACTATCTGTGGATTTAGGCTTTTTTACTTCAATTCCCCAAATCTTTTGAAATGAGTTGCTTGATTTGTTAAATTGAGCATCTATGTGTACAAAACCTCCGTTTCCATTCCTTCGCAGAAATTTCAATATAAAACAATATAATTTTTATATTTTCTTGTGGTAGTATTTTTCTATCCATGAATTGTTTGTCATTGCTACATATATATGATTAATACAAATATAAAAGTTGTCACTAAACTGATTGTTGTTTTCCAGTTTTCATAATTTTTCCACCTTCTCATTTGGATATTTTAGACACTGTCTATTAATTTGGCTCATATTCTTTATTTTTTTAAAATTTAAACAAACTAATTTCTTCGATATTTATTGATGTTAGATTTCTTTCCTTCTTTTTGCGAGCCCGTGTTGTGTGTGAGTATGTGTATGCGTGTGTTTGTGCATGTGAGCTTCTCCATGTACGTATTTCAATATATGCAGGATGTTGCCGTTTTTGTATGTATTTATATATATATATATATATATATATATATTTATATATATATATATATAGTCATCCGCAGACAGATCTGTTTTGCTGTATCACAGCTCATCAGTACGGTTAGACATCCGATTGCTTTTCACCCAGGATTAAAACCCGAATGAATTGGCGTCAGTCGGCGATTCTACCTGTGAGCGATGGGCGCTCGGTAGAAGGAGGAAGACTTTTAGCGTATGATGTATCATATATATATATATATATATATATATATGCATGTGTGTGTTAATTTATAGGGAATAGTCATGCATCTATCTATCTATCTATCTATCTATTTCTATACATATACATTCCGAATCAGTCCTCTGAATTAAAATTATTTCATTATTATTACGGTAGTTCTTAAACTATATCCAAGTTTCCAACTCTCATGTCACCCAACTGAATGTCTGTGTTCCAGTACGTAAATATATTTTATGTCGCAGTGTTTCTCGGGAGAACATTTTACTTTATTCGTTTTCAGTTTAATAACACTTGCACGTCGATCTTCCTGTCGTTTTTGTCGCTCCCACTTGTCATTATCGACGACCTTCAATTCTCTGCGACGTCTACTTGTCTGTGAGTCTGTCCTTTCTAGTAAACTCCAAGGACCATACATTTATATCGATAGTTTGGAATATACTTAACTATCTCTAAAAATATAAGTTGTTATTTGTTCTAGCCGGAATCTATGTCATAGAACAACCATAGATACACCATTAGAAGTTCTACTTAAAAAAATATTAATATATTATATAATTTAATGATCTTGCTTGCCTTAATTTTATAGTGGAACATTCATGTTGATGTAAAACTGTTTCTCATGCTTTTTATAGATTCTTTTCTGTCAGTTAAAAGGATGGGTAATCGTGAAATAGACATGTCTAACTTTAGTAGGTTGTAATTACTTTCTGTCGTAGACTGGTTGCCAACGATGTCTATAGAACACAAACTGTCCTGTCATTTAACCCATCACTGGAGGTAAGAAACGGATTAATACATTTTTGTGTAAGTGAATGCAACAAATTCAACTGGGATTCAAACACGGTTCTCCGATTTCCAGTTCCGAACCGATACCCACTGCATCAGAACGCACATGTATGGTTCCGTTTAGTCTATTGATTTTAGACGAGAAAATTTGAACCAACATTCAGAGATCAACGTCGTGTTCAATTCAGTTTGAGAAAATCATGTATCTATTTCTTTTTCGTAGCTATGAATTAAATATCAAGACAGAATAGAATCTGAGCGCTTGGCTGTCAACCAGTCTAGAACGAGTCATTATATTCAACAAATAGAAAGAGGCAACAGGAAACTACTCCATTGTCTTTCATGAAACAGTATCAAAATTCACAAAGAATCAAGAAAAAACCTTTAAGAGTTATGACCAATGAGATCTTAAAGGCGCACGGGATTGAAAAATGTATGATAAAATAACATTCATTTTATTACTGACCGAAGGAAATTTCGGGAATTTCGGGAATTTAAAAATGCTGTCATAAATTAATGGTGTGAAAGTTTCATTCCCGTGAAGATTAAAAATGATATTTTGTGGTCTGTCTCTGAGGTTCACTTAAACAAGCATCGAAGGAGGTTAATAAATACTTTGACTGAATGATTGCAGTATTAGCTGGCTTTATTCATTCTGGGCAAAAGACTAAAAATGTGTTCTAATTTACTGTTGAATGACATATCTTGCGCATTTGGATCAATATTTTTCATGGTAGTTTGTTCGATCTTATACGGGAAGATAAAGAAAATGTTTCGGTTGAATTCCCTTCACAACATGTGTTGAAATGGCTAACAATAGATATAGCTGAAATACATCACCCAGCCTTTTCTGAATGTAGAATGTAAGATGAACTATTTCAAAAACCAACACAATTATCCGGAATCGGAATTAAAGCAGTGATGTCTCATACATTTGACCTATAATAAATTTTATGAATTTTAATAAATAATATGTAATTAATAAGTATTAAACGATTTAAGAACCCGGTGATTAGAGTAGTAGTAACAGGTTTGGTACAAGAGATACGTCATTGTAGAGGATGCGCTAGATGTAGATGTGCCTAAGATGCTCTATAACAAAAAGCAAAAGTCATATTCTCAATTTCTTCATTTGATCATTCTCACATGTGCGTCATACATGATTTTGAAATTGTTAAAAAATGAATAAAGTATCAGATATACATATATGTATAAAATTAGTAAAGAATAGTACAATTTCTTTTTGATTCGTCTCTAAAAACATCTGAAGAAGGCTAACGTAAAACATTTTTGCAGTCAGCCCCTGATGTTTTAACTGTAGATACTTTGTCATTGTTAGAGTGTGGGGAAATTTAAAAGTGTTATAGTATTTTGAATAAACTGGTTCATGTGAACCCAAGAAACCACCTGGAAGGCCTAGAAAAACTATTTCTAGGGAAGATTGATGAATTGGTAAACAATCAAAAAAGGATCGATTAGCGACGGAAACCACTATAAAAGACCAAATGCTAACATTGTCATTAAACTATCAAGGTACAATATTTCCCACCGACTTAATGAAATAAATCAGAACAGTCGATTAGCCTCTATGAAGCCTTATATTAAAAATAAAGCATCAAGTGAGTCGATTGAAATTTGCCACTGAACACGTCATATGGACAGAAGAACAGTGTGATTATGTTAATTTCGGCGAGTAGTCAAAGTTTAACCTGTTCGGATTTGACGGGAGAAGGCTCATTCAATGCAGTCCTTAAAAACGATATTTGCTTCAGTGCACTAAAAGCAGCGTTACATTTGGAGGAGGAAGTTTCATTAACTAATATAGACAAGATTTCTCTATTTATGTTATGTATTTGTTTTCATATTGTCTGTGAAGCATGATCATTAAATGATGAAAGCAAATTACAATATTGATACATAATCATTTTTATATTGCAATCTAAGCTTTCAGCCTACATAAACCTTTTTCAAAAATGTCAAAATATATTATAGCATAACAGTTCACGGAAAATATTGACAATAATAATTTGAAAATACCCTGAATGAAAAACTTTGTAGAATCAACAGACCTCACTGTAATCTATTCCAAAATTTATTTTTATTTACAGTTAATAAATGAAAAAAATAACGCAAAGTTTGAGGCTATTATTTCATCTTCAGGGTACCTACACAACGCTCCTCACCGAGCTTTCACCCAGCGGTTGCACCGGTTTAGTCGCCGACAACCCGACTGGAGGCAGGTAAAACTGGGTTACGTAGTACTAGTGGCAGAAATAGTCTAACCAAAAGCTTACAATACCTGGCATTCCCAAGCGGTCACCCATCTTAGTACTGATGATACTCGATGTTGATTAACTTCAGCGATCGTTTTGGAGTGGGTATTTCAACGTAAAGTAACCGTAATATTTATCTATGTATTTGTATATATGTGTATTTAATTTAATATCAAATATTTTCTGATTCATGTATATTTAACCGCTAACTAAACATGTGCACAATTTTATGCATAAACTAACAAAAAATAAAACGATGTTTAAATCTTTGCAGAGGTATTTTACTCTCTTAGATTTGCTGCTCTTGAGAAAAGCATAATAACCCATTCCATAAACGGACAGGTCAGAGATTAATCGCTAATGTTGAAAGCATATAATCCATGATCACATATGATCTGAAAAAAGAATCCCCGCCAAAATACCCATTTGCTCAAGGATTGAAATAAATCGCTTATCATTGCACTGGTTGACCATATAGTTGTTGTTATCATTAATTAGTTTTAAGCTGATGTTTGAAATAGCATCAGTTTCCGCGCGATTACATATTATAATATGAATAAATATAAACCCAGCCCGTGGCTTCAGATGCTGTTGAGAATTAAGTTCAACTTAGACCTAAAATAGAAATCTTACATACGAGGCTTCGTTAAAAATTCTGATGTTTTTATAATTCAGTATACTGCTCAATTCCTTGCATTCACTTACGCACAAATAACCTTGGGAAAGGTATTAATTTGTCTCTTCCCTCAAAGTACTTCCAGAAAGTAATGGCAACCTACTGTGGGATAACCTTCTTCCCAGTCAGTCATGTCTCTTTCGAGACATGATCGCCCAAGAGTGTATCACGTATGGCACTTAACTGACTGATACTACTCAATTATTTACTTAACAATTTATCGTATCTTCTAACTTTACAAAAGCAAGATTAGACCGAACATGTACTACTGTTGCCACATATATTTAGGAGTTATGCCCTTATTGCCAGTCTCTATTGAGTTCAAATGTGTTTATGCGGTATTGTAGTTGATTAATTATTTCCTCCCTACAAACCTTTTCCTAGACGAAACCCGCAAACCTCTCACCATTCTAGCGACATTTCCATGGAAATAATCGCATTCCTTTGTTACTCCAGTTCTAGCCTTCACTGCTAAGACCTATTAAACCACAAGCATTGTACCGAACCACTATCATTCCCTACGTATTCCATTGTTGAGAAGTAAATTCAATACGAACAGCTTTTTCCTGCTAGCCGCTACTTTGTAAAACCAAATCAAAAGAGGACGCTTCTCCGATCACTAACATCGTAACATGTTCAATTCTCCGTTTAATCGTTATCTTCCCCACATATCCTCATAAACAATCCCACTTAATTATTATTCTGTAATACTTTACTTTGGCTGGCTCCTGGGAATTATACAGAGTTAATTAATGCATAAGTGTATGACGTATTCTACAACAATTAAATAATTATACAAGATCTCTTATCACTTCGATAAATATTTGCGTTTGGCGATTTAACAAGATATTGCAACAATAATTAAAAATATGAATGCTAGTAGTTATTTTCCGAAGTATGGGGTACGAATGAAAATATTTTGAATATACAACATTTTAAATTTTCACTGAAACATAAGCTTCAGCCGTCTAACTAAATTCCTTTCTTTCTTTTATTTTCTCCCTGAAAGCAAGAGTATTTGCTACATTTCCACGAATCCAAGTGTGACACAACGTGGATATATTGTGCGATTCCGAGCGCTTAAGCTCAGCCAAAAATACCCATAGATGCAGGTTAATGCTGGGTCCGGCTCTTTTTTTTAAAACCCAAACGAGAGTCTACCCTTCAGCGGAGCCTCATTTGGGTCCCTCTCTGCTCAGACGCAGAGAGATGAACAGGAGATCATGCTCAGGACTGATCGCTTAAAACGTAAGCAAGACTTTCACTGAAAACAAATAGGATCTCTCTCTCTCTCTCTTTCCCTCTCTCTCTTACTTAGATTTTGCTTATAGTAAAATCTAATATTGGACTACTTCTCAATGTGTTTCTACTATTATCTCAAAATCTAGTTTGTTATAAAGATAAAATGAAAAATAAGGAAAGAACTTTACAAATTATTAAACCACTAGATTTTGAGATAGTAGTAGAAACAAAGAGAAGAGTAGTACAATATTTAGATACAGAATTAAATTTACAAACTTGTAATGTCTATCCATTTATATAAGCAAACACAAATTGAAAGTACACACTATCTAAAAATCCCAACAGCATAATAAAGCACATTCACAAAGGAATAGAACAATGGCTATCAAAATAATTCGTGAAACAAAACAACATTTGATGAAAAGAAAAGAAACTATGAAGATGCATTAGGAAAATCTGGTCATAATAACATTTGAGAATACAATGCACAACCAAACAGAGACATAAAAAACGATGATAAAAAACGAAATATTTTCTGGTTAAACCCATCATTTACATTAGATGTAAAAACCAAAATAGGACAAATATTTTTATACTGATCGATAAACACTTTCCGAAAACCTCAGAACTAAGCAAGATTTCTAATAGGAATACAATCAAACTGAGGTAAAGCTGTACTATTAATTTATAACATTTCAAAAGGAAACAAAACTCCAGAAATTTTAATAGCATTGTAGAAAACAAAATCATTATTAAAGAAGGTAACGGCAGGGACAAAAATAAATGCCCAATTCAAGGACTTTGTATTATAAATGATATAAATTACAGGGCAAAATTACCTGACTTAAATGGTCAAATCAAAACAGATGGTTCAATCACAGGTCTACATTTGAAATAGAAAACTTAAGAAATTGTACAAAACCGGCCAGTCACGTGTATAAATTGAAAGTAAATATGGAAAAAACACAAATAACCTGGAGTATAGCGACAAAGAGCCAAGCCTTACAACGCTTGCAAAATATGTAGGCTGTGCGAGGAAGAAATGTTATCTATTATGTTTTCCCAAACAAAAATGAATTACTGAATGAAAGAACAGAAATTATGACTAAATGTAACCATACCATAAAATACCTATTAGGTTCATACAACCATGGATGGAAACGTTATAATTTCTTCTCATTTTAAAAATTGCACGTTCAAAATTTCCCCGTTGCGTGAGCGTTCATGAAAAAATCGGTAAAATCCGTTATTGCAAATCGCCAGGTGACACAACAAAGTAGAAACCTAGGTCGCGTAATAACTCGTTTACAAATGAAGAATATATATATATATATATATATATATATATATATATATACCTCACGATCAAAACAAAATATACCATTATTTATGAGGAATGGGAGAATGTCGTTAATCAATTCTATCTCCTTTTTTTTCTCAAGAAAATCTAGTAGCGTTTTGGAAAAGTTTTTCCGTTTTTCTTCGATATCAAAACGGAATAGTTCAATATATATGAAGTATTATCATACATAGGGAAGACTGAGGGAGGCTCAAGCATTCGGACTTAATATCTGAAAAATGGTTAACAAAATCATCTGCTTGAAGATTATAAGAAAAACAAGAGTTTTTACTCTTTCTTCTTAAAAAGTATGGTAGAGAGAACAATATTTAATAATTAGATGTATGAAAAGTTTTTCTTCTAATATCTCCGAAATAGTAAATAATTGTTTTAAAATCTATAACAGATTAAGAATATAAAGAAGAAGTCGTTATACAATTTAATTTTTTTCTCTTTATAAGCCATGTCCCTTCCAGACGTAGGCGTTCATGGACATCCATTTGCCCTAGTACCTTGTCGCTCTTAATATGTTTTCCTCTAGATATCTTTCCTGAACCTCGCTGCGCTATTCTTTTGCTGAAGACCATCAAGTATGTCTCGGGCTGCTTTCCCCTATCTGTATTTTTCTATCCGTCTTGTGAGTATTAGATTCTCTAGGCTGTCTTTTATCATTTCGTGTCCCAGTAACCCCATTTGTCTCTTCTTAATGTTAAGTATAAAGTTTTTTGTGTGTGTTTCTGGTTTGCATAATCTCCAACACCTGGTTCTTACTTACGCGGTTGGTTCATGACGTCCTCAGAATTCTTCTGTAGAACCACATATCCGTTGCCTCGAGCCTCTGTTTGATCTGTGAAGAGATTGTCCAACATTTACTAACATACACAAACACAGATATCACATAGCAGTCCAGAAATCCTTTATTTGTTTCCGATGAGATTTTCCTGTCTCTCAGTATTCAACAACAGTAAATATTATGTTAACTTATGTTACTGGGACTACTGACAATATATATATATATATATATATATATATATATATATATATATATATATGTGTGTGTGTGTGTGTGTGTGTGTGTGTGTGTGTGTGTGTGTGGGTGGTTGCCTGTGTTTATCTATGTGTTCATGTGTATGTTAGGACGACACATATGTTTATATAGTTTATATACATACCACTATAACTATGTTTATAATCGAAAACATTAGCCGTTTGCTATTTACAATAGAAAGATATTGTTAACATTTTATTTGCTAACATTTACGCACATGTTTTTTTTCTTAGTTTATTTTGTTTTTGTGCTTTGTTATTTTGTTTTGTTTTCCTATCGTGTCTTTGCAAAGAACGTTTGCAATTTCTTTTTTTTATTTATCTATTTCAATCCCACTCGTTTTTTTCTGTCTCAGCATGTTTTCTCTGTTCATCCTCTATCTGTTCTTATCATGTCCCTCAGGTTTTGGCAGAAATAAAGAAGATCGCTTAACCCCAGATGAGTCGTTCACTGTGGTTTCCTTAATACATCACTACATCAAGTCATATGTCATGTCCCTCATACAAAACAGCTCTTGCAACAAAAAGAAAAAGATAGCTTATTCTTCCGCTGGGCCTGAAACATAAAAGAACGGACCGTGACTTAGTGATCGAATCCTATAAATCATCAAGTAAAATGTGAAAAAGTCTTATTCTATTCTTGTAAAGAAAATAATTCGTTGTACACTGCTGTGAGTATGTTATTCAAAGAACTACAGAGAATACATATCTTTTTGGACATTATATTCGATGTAGACATTTCAAATCAGCTTCTTCCTTTAATATTTTATTGTGTTTTGTCACCACATAACGTTGGCGATCATGGTTCTGTCACTTGTAGCTCTTAGTATACTTTGTGTTATTGCTCATTCTTCGAAATTCTGACCGGCTATTCATTAAAATATGTTCGCTACGTTGGTTTTCGTTTGTTCCTTTTGGTTTTACTATATGTGTGTCGATGAGAATTACAAATGTCTCTTCCTGAGGTTAAGTGACATCATTGTTTTTGATTTTTTTTATAACATTTTCGTTGTTAACATGTTCAACCCATGTTATTCTCTTCATCATTTTGTATAAATACGTTTCTGTTACTTCAAGCTTCCTGCTTCTTTGTGAGGTCATTTTACAAGATAAGCATCATTTTGGATGACATATACGAGATAATATTTTAGTTATCCTTTCTTTGATTATAATGGAATGTATATTTCATTTTCTCAATAGGCCTTCGTATTTCAGTGTTGCACTTTATGTTATCGGTTAAAACGTATCCCAGATACTGAAATATTTGAACTTATTTGGTTTTCGCATTTCAACTTTATTATTTGCATGTTGAGTTTTTCTTTTTATTAACAGCAATAGATTTTAGATTAACTCTATTCTTCACGCTGAATTCATTTATACTGCTTTTTATGAACACTGTTTCATCTGCATATTTTACGTCGTTTAGATTGTGGCCACCAATAATCAATTGTGGTAGGACTTCTAAATATTTTGAATTTGATATCTCAAAAATTGAATTTGCATTTTTGGCATTGCTTTTTCTGACAACAAAGCATTCCGTCTACTTGCAATTCATGTGTACTTCTTTTTCTCGCTTTTATTCGCTACCTTCTGTAAAATTTAATGTTGTTTTTTTTTGTGACTTCTATCAACACTACCTGATCTGAATATTTTGTGTTGTTAAAATAGTGACTACCTATACTGAAACATGTGAGTATATCTTATTCTCTCAGAATCGCATCGTACTACAGAATGAATAATCCGATAAGAAAAAGCATCCTTATTTTGCATATCTTTATATATTAGCATATCCAGTGAATTCATTTTCAATCCAATGCAGCGGCTCCGTTTGTAGGAAAACCGTATATAAGATTGTTGTTTTTAAAAGTACATTCTAGACTTGTAACATACCAGATTATTTGAAGCTGGGATTGTCTGAATATATAGATACAGAACTGAAACAAAATGAGAAATAAACAATAAAATTAATAAAATAACGGAACAAATAGACAAAACATGAAAGAAATAAAGAATAATGGAAATAGATTTGATCGTTTAAATAAAGATATTTAAAAAAATTTTAATTACTAAACATTAATCATCTAACATACATAAAATATTTATTAAGCAAAATTTTTCACGAGTTCTTTCATTCTTAGTTAATTTACTCAGTTGTCTTTTAAGAAACTTTCGTTGGTTTTATCTATATATATTAGTTTAAAATAGCCAATATTCATTAATATACTTTGATAACCTATTGAGAATTAAGTTCAACTCAGACCTCAGTTGGAACTTTTATCTGCCCTTCTTGAGGTAAGATATTTGTGAGAATGGAACCATTGACTTTTTTATCATATTCGAAGGCGTTAACACATCATAAAATTAATAGAGTGCTAAATTAATCTATGATTTTTAAATAAGTATCTGAAATTTCTTTTTTTGTCTGTGTGTGTGTGTGTGTGTTAATGTATATTTGGGAAGGAACTTTTCTTTTAAGGAACTTTCATAGAATACGGAAAACAAGAACAATTGAATCAATCTTTAGTTGGGTTTTTCCAGTATTCTGCCATTTTTCCATAGTTTTTATTGCTCCGAGCGCTTTCAGGAAGTGCTTTAACCATTCCCAAATGTGTTGTGTTTTGTATATTTATTCTCCACGTATGGTACTATATAGTAGTTTTTACTGTGTACATACTCTTGTAGAGGATTAACCGTTTGAAACATTTTCGTTATATGCGCGACTGAGTGACGTGATTGTCTCTTCTATTTTTAGAAAGCACTTAACACGCCATCTCCGTTACTATACAGTATCAGATTGATGTCAAAGTAACGATATTGAATCAACAGTGCCACACATGGAAAATAAATGTACGTAAAGCAACACCAATGCAAATGGCTGAAGCACTGACCAAAAGCGCTTAGAATATAAAATCTATGGACAATTTCCTTATTCTGTAAGTCCTGAAAAGTGAAAACTATATAGAAAATGGGTAGGACAAGGATTAGAACACTGGTGTGAATAGAGCTGATGAGAGTAGAGTGAACGGTTAAAAGAATATGAGGGAAATGATGCGAGTCACAGAGAGAGAGAGAGAGAGAGAGAGAGAGAGAGAGAGAGAGGAGATGGCAAGTGATATTTAAATTCTTAGAGATTGTAGATGTCAGGGAAGCAAGTATACAGAAGGGAATTTCACAGGCTGGAAATGCAACCAGCAGAAAGCTAAGAAAGAGACAGAGGAAAGCGACATTACATCTGTGATGTTTTATTTATATATTATATATATGCAAATATATATATTATTAATATGATATTTATTTTTATTATTTATATTATTTTATTATTTTATACATATATTTTTATCATATTTATTTTATATTTTATAGATATATCATATATATATATATATATGATTTCTTTCAACATTATTTTTATCGAAAATTGTCGGTTGTTTATAACCAAGTTAATTTCCGTAATATATATATATATATATATATATATATATATATATATATATATATAAATGTGTGTGTGCGCTATATAAAACTTAACTTGCTTTTTCTTCCTACTTTCTTTGCTTTTCTTACTTATCTCCCAACGATTTTCGTTCCCCTCAGTTTTTTTAGTTGATTATATACCTAACTAAGCCCTATTTTACTTAATTTAATTTGTTCGCATATCCCACTTATAATTCATAACTATTTGATTATTATTCAAATTGAAAGAATCTGTTCATTATTTCGTTTGTGTCTATGCATACAAGTATGCATATTTACGTGTATATCTGTGAGGAATTTTTCCACACCCAACAGTTTTTCTACTTGCATTTAGATAGATAGATAGATAGATAGATAGATAGATAGATAGATAGATAGATAAGAAAGTATAGGTTAGGTATGGATAGAAAAAAATTCCGTATCCAAAGAAAGAGTATTCCTAAAAAAGTGCTCAATAGAAGGTAGAGCGAATAATATTTATTTAGAATTTGAAACATAAATGTACTATAATATCACTACATAATTTACAATTTTGTTTCGAAACGATCTGTGTCTTAGGAAGTTCCTTGATAATAGCCCTGGGAAAGGTATTATTAAGTCACGTATCCCTCCAGCAATGGATTAAATTGCAGGACAGATTGGGTTATATAGCTTTGGTTGCCAACCAGTCTACCGCAGTAAGAAAATCTATCCGCTATGGCACTTAACTGACTAATACTAGCTATTGGGCGTGTATAATGATAATATACACGCAATAAAGTCTGCCTTCTTCTACCGAGCGCCTATAGCCCAGAAGTAGAATCGCCGACTGACGCCAATGCGGTCGGATTTCAATCCTGAGTTAAAAACAATCGGAGTCTTACCGTACTGATGTGCTGTGATACAGAGAAACAGATCTGTCTGCGGATGACTATATATGTATTTATATATATTGTTAAATATAACAGAAAATGAATGTTTTTTTGGTTTAATCATGAGCTGTTGTAAACATCGTATTTCCGCTTCAATTTTTACTTTTTTTTTGGATTTAAAATACGATGTCTCTAACGGCTCATGATTAAACATAAGAGACATTCATCTTCTGTTATGTTTATCAATATATGTTTAAAAATGTATCTGCCGCCTCGATACACTATGTATTATGGACACGTGACGGAGAGGTTAGAACGTTCGCTTTATGACCGTGAACTTCGGTATCAAATTTCACAATCGTAGATTCTTCAGGAAACCGATTTCTTGATGAGGCGATACCAGCGTGGAAAGTTTATGTGAGTGAAATTGGGTATAAGTCTATGTCGAAGTTACAAGGCATCGTGACCCAGGGTTTGAGCGTCATATATATATATATATATATATATATATATATATATATATATATGTTTGTATGTATGTGAGAGAGAGAGAGAGAGAGAGAGAGAGAGTGAGAGAGAGAGAGAGAGAGAAGTATCTATGTATGTGTGTGCTGTAAGGATCCTGGATTTGAATGTAAGAGTCTTCTTCTTCATAATTTCTCTCCCAGAAACTGTAACTTAGATTTATTCAACTGTTTAATGATCTTGTACAGACGTCAGCTTCAGAGCAATCGGTTATCATATATATATATATATTTTGAAGTGCATATGTTTTATAACTTAAACCAATTTTTAATAAAAAAAATAAAAGATCTCTCTATAGATAGAAGAAAACTATCATTATTTTCAAAAAAGCTACAGTTACGGAAAGCGTTAGATTTTGCCTTGATATTTTAGGGGTAGATAATTTTTCTGCAGTATAGCTGATATCATTCATCGTCAAGAGCAATTTGATCGATATTATTTTTAACTGTGATATAACCAAGTTACCAAACGTATTGTCACGATCTTGTTTAATTTTCTGAACTTTTCCTTGAAATTTAATGATCGGAAATAAAGATACTCACTTCGTTTTTATATGTTATTTTACCCTTTTTTTAACATGATTCACGACGTTATTTTTTTCCTCTGCACAGACCAGACATTATATTTAGCTTTTTCAAATTCGAAACGATGCCCAAAGGAAAGCAACTCCTGGAATGACAAAGTCGAAGTTGAAATAGATGCTTAGAGTGATTAGCAGCTTATTTGGTAGAATACTGAAATACTTCATATATATATATATATATATATATATATATATATATATATATATATATAATGGGTGTGTGATTGCGCATGTGTTCGCGTATGTCTGTGTGTGTGCATGTGCCTGTTATAGGTTATACGACAATTTATATGGAGTGAAAGTGAAAATGCAATGATCTTTACATTCTTTTCCAACTACTTATTCAGGGTAAGGTGAAATGAACACTGGGAAAACTTAATCTGTATTTTGTTAAATCATCAGTGCGTAGATGTTCTACACTGCATTAAACAGTGGCATTTTCAGAGAATTAATGTTCGAATCAGAACTTTATCATCGTTTCCCTTAATTATCAATCAATTATAAATACAAAAAAATAACGATATTACAATATAGGCAAATATAGCAAAACACACTGCCATATTTTTAAAAGACATGTCGATGTTATTACTATTATGGCATAATAAAAACTAAATTATGGTCATATTCTATGCCTAGGTTAGATGTTTCTCAACGGCGAAAATATGGGCCAACCTGGTAGGATCAAATTAACTACTGAAACTATGACCCAATCAGTGATGATTGAGCTCAATTAGGGAATTGTTATTGTTCTAGGGTTACAATTTTGCTAAAGATTAACTCATATCAAGTTGCCTAAAAGTGCGATATTTACTACCATTTTCTTCTCATTTTTTTTTTTTGGTTCTTGCTGATTTTCCAAGCATTTTTCTAATTCCAACTGCTTCTTTGAATAATCTATGAAATATTTCGAACTTTTGTTCTCATCTTGGTTGATATAGGAGTTATAATAGACACAACGTTTCTATATCAACCAAAATGAGAACAAAAGTTGGAATTAATTCCACGATTATTGAAAATTACTCATCTTAGAAATAAATACATATTATGCCTCTTCGAAGTTCTACATAATACGTGAATACTGCTTATGAAATAATTATTTAGTGTATCTTGTGTATGGCCGAATGTGATCATTGTTCAGCTTTCAACGATTATCTCATGCAGATTTGCGGTATAGTCTAATACAGAGACAGTGGAGTAACGTTTAGCGGCTAAAATTGAGAAAATCGAAAAGCAGAGCTAGATTTTTAGTCGGGTTATCTGTCTTCATATGCAATACATACACTTGTGAAACGTATGAGTACATCTTGTCTTCCGGTTTTGGTAAATAACATAGATGAATTGATTCTATTGTATTGTTTGGAAACTGTTATATGAGAAGAATATCTCTGAATTCAAATCGACCTTGTCAGACTTAGGTTCCGTTAGGATATTTTTATCAAAGTATAAATTTATTGTGGGTTACGATATAATGATTAACAGCTCGGAATTAAAAGTTTGGAGATGCGAACTTCCAGAAATTGTATCCACTCTTCAGAAGACTTGCTTGTATACGTTACAACTTTATTACGATTCATAATACGTCATGGAAAATAAAAGATTTTTACGCATCGCAGTCTTTAAATTAAAAGATTATCTTTAATACTATTTATAATTTTATAGTTATAATATTATTATAGAATAATTTTCAACGTTAAATAACGAATGAGTTGCTTAATGGCGAATCTAATTGGATTGTATATTCAGGTAATATTATTATTTGCATAAGCATAAAATCATCCTAGTTTGGAAACAATGACAGTCGTGTTTGTAATAAATATCAATAACACAATATAAGACGATTTTTGTACCTGGGTAGCATCTATTATTTTTTTACTGTATTACACTTAGAATGTTTTAAGAATTTCAAAAATTTTCTTATAAGTTTGTTTTGTGACGAGGTTAATGATATTTTGAAAATATAACTATTCCTATTAGGGAAAATGGCGTGAAAATTCTCGATCACGCAAAGTAGGAAAAATATTGAAAAGCGGCACTTTTTTGGGATTTGCACAAAAGACGCCACAAAAAAATTCGAAGTCAATGACAATTGTCTGCACCTGAACAGCAAGAAGTAAAATTATATTTATTCTTGTTTAAACACAAAAATAAAACGTGACGAGAGGATAAAAATGGGAATGGAGACAGCTGGTCTTTATCTATCTTAAAATAATATAGCTAGCAAAATTCGCTGATACAAGCAAAGCTATGCAATATTCTTGGCACCAAAACTTTAAATTATTACTACAAACATCATAATAACTCAAAGTTTATATGAAATCATATGTAGTACCATATGTACAATTTGTCAGTGGGGAGAGAAGAAAAAGTTAAAATTAGGTGATTTTCTAACCACACCTTAGATGTGGCGCCAGGTCAAAAGCATGCGGCAAGCTAGTGAGGATAGAACTCAGTTTTTAGTAATAATTGCTTTTGTAAGATATTCACGCTAACAATTACACCACGCCAAGCGCCCACCAGCTAAATTCTTCCCTGTATAACTCCATCTATGTTGCCGGAACTTTCTAGATATTTTAAAACTTTTAGGAAGTTTTTAAAAGTTTTAAAAAGTTTTAAAATTCTTTTTCAGTAAAACATGGCTGAATCTATCCGGAATATAATGGAAAATAGGTTAGTTTCAAATATCGATATCTAAGTCACAAAAGCAAAGTTTCTTAAAAATTATAGAAATTTTCTTTCCCATTCTATAGAGATTCAACAAGGAAACTACATTTACTTACCAAAGACAAAATAAATTTAAAATTTTGTTATACAGAGTAATTTTCTCTTTTTTTATATAAGAAAAATATACTCTACGCGCACAAATATATGTACAGATTTATGACGCAAAGCACATGTACACATATTGTAACCTTCTCGTGCTGAACCAGATATTACGGCTTTACAGTGAAACAAATAGTCACCACAATATTTAGCTAGGAACATTACTGACCAGGTAATAATTTTTCTGATCCATATTATATCGGAAGGTAAGAAAAAATATCGGCAAAATTTATGTGAGTTGTTTTTTTAAAACAGTTTTATATTTTGCATTTTTAACATTACAATCCGTGTGAAGGTTATTGGCCGCTTTTGTTTTGTTCGCAAAAGAAATGACCAACAAATAGAAATTGTGTCAAGGATTATGTAAAAGTTAATTCCTACGTCACACTTAATCAGAAGTGACTGCTTTATTTGCAGTTTTTAATTTTTTGTCTGTTTTTAAATCTGTTAACTTAATAAAATATATTATTGCTTTTACAAAAAGCTATTAAGTTCTTTCGCTCGTCATTGACAAAACATTTTGATATACGTTCTTGATTATATTGATTCTTGATTGAAGTTACAATCATTGACCAGACATGATGGAATTGTTAGTAAGCTTGTCTTACTAGAAGCTGTAAAAACTCAATTGTCAATTCGATCTTTACTGCGTATCCCATATTTTAGCCTTGTGCCACATCTAAGTGGCCCTTAGAATATTAGCAATTCTGGTGATGAAAAATGACCAAAATGCTTTTGAACTTCTGTATATATGGATTTTTATTTTGAAATGCGATATCCCTTGAGAACGTAAGTGATGAAGATGATCAAAAGATTCATTTTGCTTATTACGCGTAAGCTGTTATGTTTTGAGAAATATAGCGTTTTGTCTCTTTGTTCCCACTTGTCTGTTTGAATTTTAGAATTATTTTTATTCTAAATATTTTTTAAATTAAGTTTATAGAAAGTATCAGACAGTGATATGTACCTACTAGCTGGATGAAGAAGCAACGAATTCGTTCTTTTACTATGGAGCTAACCCGAACGTGAACGCAACAAATTAACGCGGAAATTGAGCTCATTTCCTCGATAGCAATTACCGCGCCGATTATTCTTAAACTGACCGTGAATTCTACAGATAATTCACGTCTAATTTACCATGCAAGAATATCGGAGTAATATAGTTTTCAAACTTTGATCAATATCTTTTTTCTTATTCTAAATTTAAGTTAAGCTAGATAAACATGAGCTTTATATATACATATGCTTTGACTAAAATATTTGAATGTATTTCCTTGTGACAACTTTTAGAGATCAACTAAAAATAAGTATTTAAAATTGACTGCCCAATCCTCAGTTGTCAGTCTTTACAGAATTCAAAAGAGTTTACGGGATCATTCAGGTTGTGAAGAACTTTCAATCTACAACCTATTTCCCACAGAAGAAACGCTACCAGGATTCTGCTATTTCAACCGATCAAATATAATCCCGCCATACCACGTATTTCATTGATAAGAAGGAAGATCTATTCTGACAACTCTTTCCCAAGAACCGCTAAATTGAGAAGGGATTACGGAGATGATACTTATCTGATTAGTTCAATTTTAACCGCTTCAAGTCTAACGTCAACTGTTACCTATCTTATGCCATCAGAATATGCATTTATCTCATATTATTATATAAGTTTCAAACTCTAGTGTTTGATCTTACGCAAAACGGCATGACATCGGATATTAAATTTACAAGGCTTGAAAGAACACCTTAGTTTGATGAGTGGGATAATAAAATATCCCTTATCTTATTGCTTCCTATCTATTTTTCTGCTCTAATAAGCTTACAAATATCAACAAAGGACAAAATTTATCAGTAGAAATGAAATCAGTTTCAGTTTGAGGTTAGTAAACATACCTTTCTGCTTTTAAGTGAGATTTCAAATTCATTTGTTTACTAAATTGTCTTATTTATCTAGCGCTGTTTAGTCTAAGATGTCCCTAGTTGATCACACGTAAGACTAAAAAATTTAATTGACCGATGACTACACGTACGTGATTAATGTATCGGGTGTTACGTTTGTTTCTTTTTATTTGAGATTTTACGACACATCAATATATTATACTATACTTGTTAATTTATTTTAGTAATTTAATAATTTATTTTCTACACAACCTTTAAGCAGATCTCCATATATTGAATATTGATAAAATTTCAGACGCCCCAAATTATTAAATAATTTACCTTCTGTTACTCAACTCAGGGTACGTTGTTTGGCACAGAGAAGAAAATCACGCAAAATTATTTCGAAATCTATGTGGCATGATCCATTTCCCTCATTCATAAACGTATCTTCAACACCTATATTCTGGAGATGTCCACTTGTATTCAGAGTTCGTTAAAGCTTACATTTAAACTAATACGCATTGTCTCTAACAATTCTAGTTCTGTTTAATGAAATCTCGTTGTTAACTATTTTAATAATGTCCACAAAAACTGATAATTAACCTCAACCAAAAGTTCTAATCTGCGGGAGTACCTCACAAAATGTGTCTCTAAATGCTTAGCTCACGAAACCTGGAATAATAAAAAACAAATCACAGGCTGATTAAGTGGAGCTACTAGATGCAAACCTCTTGTATGTGCGTGTCCGATACTCGGAGGGACGGGAAGACATAGTCTCACTACAAGACTTAATGAATCGGGATCCAAAAGCGTAAGCAAGGGCTCTCCAGGTACTTCAACGGATTTTTAAAAGACAGTGACACAGACATGTTCTTCTTCTGAAGATTATGAGGAACACTTTATCCATTTAGCGGCGACAAAAGGATTCTCAGATGAACTACATCCACCTACCGATACTCCATAAAACATGCAAGTTACAAGTAGACTAAGAAATTATAGCAGGATAAAGTTCAGGCCAAGCGAGAACGAGTAAAAACATCATCATGCTTCTGGCAATCAGCTACGCCGTTGCAGAGAGTAAGAAATATCATCTTTGTAGAGTCTCATCTGGCGCGAACAGACAGGAGCCCAAACTTACCTTAAGCAGAGTCTACGGAATATTTAGTGGCCGAGCTTAGGGCCTTGGATTCTCATTAATTGGCCTTGTGCCGCATTCACCTCAGGCATCCGCCCTAGTAGAGAGGTAGTGAATATGAGTTCATTAAATGGAGCCCGACCATGCCTTTAGCAATATCTACAGTAACTCTTTCAAAGCTTAACGGCTCTGATCTCCAACGTAAAATTTGGCCTCGTGCTACATCCAGCCTCGGTGTTGAGGTAGGTGAATAATGACTCCACCAAAACTCTCTCTTGTTTGGATCTCTGCCTAAGGCAGAGATAAACCCCAGCGAGGCCCAGATAAATACAGACTTAATTAAAACTTAGAAATAACAGTTTTGTATAATAGTTCTACTACGGTTTATACTCAAAATGGAACAGTGGTCATGCTAGTTTCATGGTTTCAGACCGAGGAAAATAAGTCGGAGTATTAGAACAACTCATCATTCTACTAAATAAAATTAAAACTTAAATCAAAAAACTAAAATTACATTGACCTAAATAAGACTCGGAATCAAAACTTGTAATATTTAAAGCTTGATTGTAATGATTAGTTAAGTGAAATATTCCAACTTGGAAATGGTAGTTCGTCTATAAATTATAACATCGATTCTAATGTCTGTTTATCTGAATGGTCCAAAATCATAAGGTGCAATCTGGGAACATATTCTGCTTTCAATCAACCCCTCATATTATACGAAGCTTGTGTTTTTACTTTGTTTCTCTCAAACTCTCTATTTCTCTATCTTTCTATCTCTCTCGCTCCCTCTTTATGTCCCTCTGTGTTGAACACTTAATCTCCTCACACACACACACACACACACACACACACACACACACACACACACACACACAGCCTTTAAGATTTGAAAATGAAATCACTGATATATATATATATATATATATATATATATATATATATATAATTGAGTAAGGTGTATTATAGAATTACGTATGTCGTTTTTACAATTTTAAATGAGAAAATCCCTCTTTTATGTCATTGCCAAGCATTCTAGAGAAAGGAATAAAATGGGTTCCTCGTAGCCTTCTCTACAATTTGAAATGGAACGTTTTCCTTCCGTTAGAGTGTTTGTCAACCAAGCCTCTAGAAACTGATATAACCTGAAATTTAATGCATAGATGCATTTTCCTGTGTAGTACCAGACGAATGCTTACTCCATTTTGGTCAAAATCACAGACAATGACTTATTTTCATATCTATATTCTGTTACAACAATTGTTCTCATATTCTGTTACTCTTATGACCTTTTCTAGTATTGATATTAGTGGCATACTTCCCAAACGTCTTTGAAGTAGTTCAGAATGTCAACATCTTGATGATGATATTATTTTCTTCCTGAGTTACATGTGGCATCCATGTTTTGCTATCATTGAATTTTTTTAAGTGATGTATATTATAGTATTTACAACAATTCTTTGTGATCCTGCTGCGATATTTCCTGAGTTCGGAAAAATAGTATTTCTTACCACGACAATAAAGATATTCGGTCAAATTACATTAAAACAATGTCTTTGGACAAGTGATTATATACGTTTTGGATAATCTTTGTTGGTATCGTTTGCAAATGATTTTGTACTTAGGTACGCAACAGCATTTCGTATACTAATTTCTAATGAGATTTTTGTAGACATTTGAATAAAAACTTACACTTTTGGTGCCAAATGACTGATGCTTTGACGAGGATCAAATATGTCCTTTAAAATGTTATTAATTCAGTGAACAGTTTTCCATTGCAATTCTTGCAGCTACACCAAAACTGATATTTTTAAACCTGGCAAACCACAGTTTATATTTAAATGTCTTCTCTCCATTCTTATGCACCGTAAAATTGTTTTTAAATACTTTTGTAGTGTTACTAAATTTTGGATTCCATATAGGATGAAATTGTGGGTTTCTTATATAATTAATATTCTCTGTAAGGAAAACCCGAAACGCACTATAAATTATATAATGTTAGATAGACAACATAATAACTCTAGAGTTACAACAAAAAATGATTCTAGACAGTTTTCTATATTTCAACCATGGTTATGCTTTAAATGCATGTCTTATGAATCCTGGTGGAATAATATTTCCGACTCCATCCCACCAAACTATTCATATTAATACTTGTTTCTGTTTATTCATACTTCATAGAGAATGTAGCTAAAGAAAGCAAAAAGGTGAATGAAAGATTTGAAGCAACCGAAATGTGGTTATCAGAAGAATGTCGAGGAAACCATTGACCAAACACATGAGCAACGATTAAGTTTTAGAGGGGATAGAAACGAAAAACAAACTTACAATTATCATTAGGTAAAAACATTTGATGTTCCTGGGACATGTAATGAGGAAAGAGATCTTAAAGAATTTGATACACGCAGAAGAGATAGAAAGGAAGAGAGACAGAGACATGCATATTTGATGGAGCAAATGGATGACAGAACAAGGCTTGGGAGGCGTAACATGAGAAAGAGAGTTAAGGGCTACAAGTGATAGGGAGATGCAGAAAGCAGACGGCATATTGAAGAAAAAGTATTGCATATTTTATATTCTTTAATAATATTGCACAATGCAGACATCTAAATCATAGTTGTGCGGAAATGTAAATATCTAGGGAGTGTTTCAACAGAAAACCGAAAGTGCAACACTGAAACCCGAAGGCAGTTTTTGACGACCAAACACAATGCAAGAGGCTAAGAAAAAAAAATCGCGAGAAACAAAAAACAAAAATCAAAAAGAGTACTAAACAGCAAAATGATATATGCCTTCCTGTATGCTTGTGAGGTCTATACAATCTTCACCAAACTAAGGATGAAACTGAGCCAACTCAATGTGGTTATACGGAAAGCTGCTGATGATTCCGTTGACAGACGATGTTTTGTAGGAAACGAAAACTAAAAGCAACGTAATAAATCAACAGGAATGTACGGTTGAGATTACTCTCACACATAATGTGGAAGGAAGGCTTAGAATGCAAAACACACATAGTGAGTTCGAGTAAATGGATAGCGAAACAGGTCTTAGAAGATCTCTTAATTGCTTTTACCATAAGGAAGGCAATAAAGCCAATAAGACACTAGGTGTTACTAAGTAACATTAATAATGAGCGGGAAAAAGCATAACCAAGACAGTAGATAGCGGTTAACATTGCATTTAAATTTTTGCAGATTCAGTTCGAAATCATGGAACCGAAAACTTCTCTTATAATTTAATTTCTTAGCTTTCGATTGATCTTCTTTTTTTGTCAAAAATTTGTGTTTTGTTTTTGTCTATAGGCTCTTGTTTTTTTCTCATGGCTTTGTTTTTCATTTTTATTATTTTCTTATTAAAAAACTGGGCATCGTGACAGAACGGCCGTTCAGCCATCCGCGAACAAAACTGTCTTCTATAATAGCTAAATATACACCATTTAAACAAACATTTATGTACTTAATCGCTTCAGTATTAATCAGTAATCACCACGATAGAAAAATGCATCTATTTTTCTAAGTCTTTGTCACTTCGGAAAATATCAAATAATTTGTTCAGGTGAACAGACATTGTAATTTAGTTGGGAATCTACACGATATTCATTATGTCGGACATGTTTCATTAGTTTACAGAGATGTAAATTCTCACGTTTTCAGTAAATGAACTCATATATCCCCATATGTCTATGTCTGTGTATATATACATACAGATAAAAGAATTATACACATACACACATACTCATACTCTCTCTCTCTCTCTCTCTCTCTCTCTCTCTCTCTCTCACACACACACACACACACACACATATATATATATATATATATATATATATATATATAAGATGCGATGGATAAATTATTGCCATTTATATTTTTTATTTTACGCAAGCCTGTTGGTTGGTTTTTATTTGGTTGACAGCAAAATGTAATAGAATCTGTTGGGTACTGTCTTTGAGAACTAATAACCATGACTTAATACACCCCACCAAAAATTTGGAAACGGCATGCTGTAGTTCCAATAAAAATATTACAAACTGTTTGGGTGTCAATGGGAGGACAGTGCAGGCGAAACGAAAAGAGCTGGACGATATACCCAGGAAAATTATAATGTATGGAATGATCAGTGGTGACAGTGATGTTATGCCTCCATTCATTGTCCACAGGGCCTCAAACTCAACACGAAGTCATACATCATGTTCCTTTAGGAGGTAGTTCTATACTGGGTCATGGGAATGATTAATTGTAAACGTATGTGTGGCGACCAGAATATCTATTATGCCACACAAGCATGAGAATCAAGACATGGGTTTGAAAACCTTCTGCAACTAAATCACTCATTAGAGCTCGTCAAATAACTGCCCAAATTGCTTCCCACTTTATGCCCGGAGGTCTCCGAGCCCATATGTTCTGCAAAAATATCCCATTAAACCTGCAAAAGGCCGAGTCAGATCTACTTTTCCATTTTTTGATACTTTTAATTTATTCCGCCAGGAGGAGATTCTATCCTTCGGCGGAGACTTGTCAGATACTTGACAAATAAAGTTCTTTGGATAAATTGTGATAGTTCTCGGATTTTGCCAAATTGCTAAGAAGGCAGATGCTATACAACGTCAATGAAAGTGTAGAGTCCGAGCTCTTAATCTCAACCAAAATTAAACCGTAGACCCTGTTTAAAGAAGGATTGGGCTCTTGATTCACCCCAGACGAGAAATTACTTTTCGACACAGTCTGGTTTGAGCCCCTTTTTGCTCGGAAGCAGAGAGATTACAAAGAAAGAGTCTAGTTTACGTGTGATCGCCATTGGTACTTACCACCTTCCTACCAAGACAGATACGACACAAGCTCAATTAAAGTGAGGATTGGTATCAGACAAGCTCAGCCAAAATTATCCCGTCGTCCAAGCTTTAAGCTCGGTCAGGCTCTTGTCTAGTCAGCCTAGACGAGACTTTATCCTTCGACGGAGAATCGTCTGAGTGCCGTTCTGCTCGGAATCATAATGTTGACATAGAAAGAGTTTGGATCAAATGCGATTGCTCTCGTAATTTATCACATTTCCACCAAGGCAGATGCAATACAACGTCAATTAATGTGGAGATTTCGAAGCAATAACCTCAGCCTAATATATCCTGTAATCCCAGCGTAAGACCGGGTCGTGCACTTGTCTATTTCTCTCAGAATAAAATATACCCGCCATCGGAGCCTTGTAATAATCCCTTTTCAATTGAATCGAGACAGTTGATAAAATAAAGTTTAGATCAAGTGTTATCACTCTAGATGTTTGACACCTCTCCACCACTAATGATACCACACAATGTGAATGAAATTTTGGATTCTGAGCCTTTAAGATCAGAATCACCCTTCGTCGAAGAATCCTCAGAGCCCCTTTCTTCTCGGAAAGTTGAAAAAGAAAAAGATTGGATCATGTGTGATCGCTTACGGGATTTACCATCTTCCTAACATGGCTGATGCGACAGAATGTTAATTAAATTAAGGAGACCGAGTCTTTAAAAATCAGTCAAAAACTTCCTGTTCACCCTGTTTAACCGTGAATCGGACTCTAGCCTATTCATTCCAGACGAGATTCTACCCATCATTGGAGCCTTGCCTGAGTCTCTCACTGCTCGTAAGCAGTTAATTGGCAAATAAGTGTTTCGATCAAGTGTAATCGATCTCGGAATTAACCACCTTCGCACCAAGGCGGATGTGACCCAAATTCAATTAAAATTGAATCTTAATCTCAATCAAAATTATCTCGTAGTCCCTGCATGATATTAGATCGGTATGTTGTCGAGTCAGCTAAAACGAATTTTTAACCTTCGCTGGCACCTCGTCAGAGTCTCTCTCCGTTCGGAATCAGAGAATTGGCAAAGAAAGAGTTTGGATAATATGTGATCGCTGTATTTTCCTCATATGCCACTAAAGCGAATGCAACACAAGGTCAATTAAAAGGAGGATTCTGATTTCTTAAACTCTAGAAAAAATATCCCATAATCTCAGTTTAAGTCTGGTACGAGCTCTTGTCTCTTCACGTGACTCTATACTTTGTCGGTTCGTCATTTGTGACTCTTTCCGCTCCGAAGCAGAGAGTTGACAAAGAAAGCGTTTAGTTCACGTGTGATCACCCTTGATATTTACCACCTTTCCACGAAGGCGGATGTTATACAAGGTCAATTAAGGTGGGGAATTCGAGTCCATAAGCGCAGTCAGAATATTGACCAAGAGAGACTTTGGATTACGTGTGATCGCCCGCTACTCTACTTCAAGTGTCTAGGTATTTATGTGAATACCATTCCTGTATGAAGGTAAGTATACATTAGTATATATATATATATGTATATATATATATATATATATATATATATATATATATATATATATATATATGATTTTATGCTCTTGTTCAACCAACAGAAGGCGCATGAGCCACTTCAGTGTTACCAAATTAATTTGTTTATAAAACGTGGATATTATAAGGAGTGTTCTGTGGAGATAATACATACGAACACATTTCACGACACCATGTTTTGTAATGAGTAGGTTATGAGAAACAGAAGATCCGATTTCGAATTCCAATTAAATTCTTTACAGTCACATTGCTCCGCTATTCTTACTGTTGTCCTATTTTTCTTGCCATGTTTTCGACGTTAAAGACGTTATAATCTCCGGCCTACGTCAGGTGATAGGAATTTGGAAGTGAAGCCTTTATTTCGTTCACTGGGGTATAAAATTATCATTCAATGGGCAATACCATTTCCGGATACCATGTAATTATCTCCCTTTAATTCAACTCTGTAAGTTATTTGTACATTACTGCAACATGTTGTTGCGGTAGATTCTTCTCTACTTTTTTAGTCATAAAAGGAAAGTAGCATGTTCGCTTATTGACTATATATATAAATTTAATTATATATATATATATATATATATATATATATATATATATATATGTGTGTGTGTGTGTGTGTGTGTGTACAATTAATTTTTTTAAAACTAATTACATTTACATTGCGATACAAAACTGGATTAATTTTACATAAAAACAAATTTAATTAAATTACGCTACGAACTATGTTGTATATAGCACTTTTCAAAAAACTAAACGCTGGAGAACTCTGAATTCTAAACATATTCGTTCTTTTCACACACACACACACACACACACAAACACACACACACATATATATATATATATATATATATATTTATTTATATATATATATATGTGTGTGTGTGTGCTTGAGTGTTGAATATATGGATTAAAAACCGACAAGATGAATAGTATAACTACAGCACAGATAGAAAATGTGTCTTTAATCTTTTATGTTTCAATTTAACAAGCTTCCTCAGAGATTTTTAAAGGTGTCTTTAAAAGATCTCTGAATAAGCTTGTTAAAGTGTAAAATGTTAGATTGAAGATAATTTTTCATACCTGTCTTTTACTTAATCTATTCATATATATGAGTGTGTGTGTGTTTGTGTGTATGTGTGTGTGTGTTTGAGAGAGAGAGAGAGAGAGAAAGGGGGGGAGAGAAATTGTTCTCTGCATCGAATCGAAAATTATTAAACGTATCTAACATCTTAGAGCAATAAGACTGCATAACGTTTTAACGGACAGTAAATAACTTTTGGAACGATGGCAAGTCTGCTGGACTAGCGTGTAATATTTAATGTCTCGTATTGCAATTGGCGTTGGACAATTTTCTCAGAAAAGGAGAACATACTTAGAGCAACAAAAATGGCATTTTATTACCTAATGCTGTGTAAGGTGGATAGTATCCGTAGGAAAAGACGCACGCTTGATAGACTGGTCGTAACAATCAGTAAATGCATCTGAATTGTTTAGTACAGATATAGAAAGAAGGCACGGTTGCTTTAATAATCTCATGGCAATTTGGATTCATTAAAAACAGATTAAAACCAACGTGAGACCAGATTTAATACGAAAAGTCCAATAAAAATATATTAAAATATTATATATAAAATTCTATGACATCCGTTATTCTGTCAGTCCGTCCACGCTTCGGCCCACTGAAATATTCATAAATTGACAGATTGAAAATAATTTTGGGGAGAATTGCAAAGAGGTAATGGTGTACAAATTACTTTCGGTTTTACCAGGGTCAGTAGCTTAGTACATTGAATTCCTACAACTAATATGGGTTGCTCTATATAACTTCTGTATTTTTACCAGCCCTCCGTTTTGGTATGACGATGAAATACACCGGGAGCAGCACATCTGTTCGGGAGGATTTACAAAACTAGAAATCTCTCTTAACTGCTGTTTTTCCCAGGTCAAATCACTGAACCATGGTTGTATCATCTATTAGATTCCAGCTATTGATAATTAGTTAACCCATAGAGACTGTTTTCAAAACACTATGAAATACTTATTATTTTCTTAGTAAAATATTACAAGTACTATATTTTTGTAAAACAAATAATTGCTAATGCTCACCCAAAAATTATATTTCGACGTTACATGACTAACAAGGATTTGATATTCCGCTAAAATGACAATCATTTACCATTCTTATTAATCAATGTTCAGATATTTAAAATGAAAAATTGTTCACTAAGTTAATAACAGAATTCCCTTGGTTTTATTGTATTCTTTGTGTTGTGTAAGTGTTCAAGAAACATGACACCCTTTCTCCATTATGTGTTTCTCTTTTTCCAACTATAATTTTAATTAAAATATTCCTATTTCTTTTAAGACTCCCTTTATCCTCAAATGATTCTATTCATTGCATTCTTATGAATTGTTGGAAGATCCACGTCTCTATCTCTTGATTTCACATTTTTCTCAGTGAGGAAATCTATGCGTTGCTTAGCTTTTGGAAGGTACCTTTTGCTTTTTTCTATGCTCTTTCGATTTTCTATATTACATTTTCATTCATCTTACATTTTATGTTTTTTGTATCACTGTATTTTGCGTTTCATTTTTAAACCAGCCTTACAATGTTTTCTTTGGTATATTTCCTTATCCACCTAGAATATCTGCCAATATTATTCTTTCCTATTCACAACAATACATATCATTATATACATATACAAGTATACTACTGCGATAACAGAAATAACGGCAAAATATTTCAGTATATATACACTATCGGCCATAATTATTAGGACACTACAGTGTTTTAAAAAATGATGTATTTTTTAGTATATATTGCCAGGGGAATAATTGTAAATGAAAATAGAACAGTTCGTTTATTAATACTGGACAATAACATGCGCATCAAAAGAATGTATAAATATTAATTATTACCTACAATGCAGTATAATCAATGAAAGAATGACGAAAATTTAGGGTGATTTGGACGTGTTGATTTTTGCTTTTATACATTGTTAAATTTTGCAAGATAATAATAACAAAAGAACCATCCTATTTTCATTTGGAAATATCCACTTAAAAATAGTATGAAATACATCATAATAATAAAAAATAATTATGACCGGTAGTGTATATATATATATATATATATATATATATATATACACTCTTTTTCAATTACTACCTCCTTAATATGTTAAATTATATTTCTCAGTCAGAAAGCATAATTATTCACACTACTTCTATTGTTATGACTGTGATTTTCATATTTGTTGCCATATTCAAGAAGTTTCGGCCTTTGGATGTTCAGAATTTCTTCAGGATCTATCTATATTTAGGTCGTTGTACGCTCTTTTGATTGAAACATTGAACTGAGCTTTTTATTTTGTTAACTGGAGTTAATTGTGTTCATGCCATGATTAATGCCTCTTCTAGATTTAGTCTCAGTCATCTTCCTTTAACCTCACCGTCTATTTTTTTTATCTATGCTGTAGCCAGGTATTGAATTCAAAACTGTTTTGGCCAAGTCACTGTTTCTAATAAACGCCTTTATCCACTGAACCATGTGTTCTTTGAGGACAACAGTCCGAACAATTTAAATAGTGTAAATAATTATGATAATTTATCTAACATATATAGACAAATGTATCTGATGTTTTGAAAAGGAATAGCAATACAGAAGAGGATAAATCATTGACTTTGATTACAGAGGCATACTTTAAGAGCGAAAAACCTAATCCTCAATAAAAATAAAATCAATGTACGGAGCTTTTGATGTTGTTACTCAATCAGATGAATTTTTAGCCTTAAATTAGCTGGCTAAAGGTAGCGTCACCAGTCTTTTTTAAGCTTGATTCACCCGTGAAGATAAACGTTTCTTCTGCTACAATGTCTGTTCGGGACAATTGGATTTGCCAGTAAATTCTCACTAGTGGTGCCTCTTCATCGACAGCTCATCTAGAAAACTCAAAATCAACTTGCTTCATAAGGGGAACATTTATCCATCTCTTCCTTTGGCTAACTTGGTGCAGCTGAAAAAGAAATAACGCTGATATTATTTGCTAGATAGGTTGAAATATCAATAACATAGTTATATTTCGTTTGATACTTCAAAGTGGAGGTCTTTCTGATGGGTCCCCAAGGTGACTTTACCAAGTTTCCGTGTTATCTTTGCCGGGACACCTCGGCACACTATCACAGCCAAGACTGGCTACAGTGGAACGTGTTCAGTGTGGAGAGGAATAACATCATATGGCAACTACTCTTTGTACTTCGGAGAATGTATTGTTTCCTCCTCTACACTGAAAATTATTCTTAATAAAACAATTTGTTACCAACTGGATAAGAAGTGGTGAGACGGCAGTTACTCTGAGGCCATCTTTCCTAAGCGGACTCCGGTAAAATTACAAGTTTTTTCGTCTACTGTTTCAATATAAATTGTGTAAAAAAAATAATCAGTTCTAATTTTTCTAATATCATGTGTAATTCTAGAATAAAAACTGTTACTCTAAATCCATATGTTGTTTTGCGACTACGTACAAAAATAAAAATATTTTGATTTGCCAGTCGTCTTACTGGGAATAGTCATATTTCAGTAATTTCATTATACTAGTCACAACAGCGACGGTTGAAAGAAGCATTAAACATTTTCATCATTTCTAAAATTTAGCAAATAGAAAATAACAGTTCTATTAGAATGACAAAGTGTTGTTACACATCATTATCATCAATTTGATTTCAATATTACGCTTCAGCCAATACACTAACCCATCTTCCAGATTGTTTGATCTTCTGATATGACTTCTTATCACAATCTCCTGTAACTGCAAGATACATTTCGTATTAGAATCATGGTTGTGCGACAATAGTCTTAAAATCTGAACGGAAGCAATATTATCCGAAATGTTCAAATTACAAACGTTTTCATCCCTTATTTTTTCAAATCCAATTGTCACCAGGCAATCGCGTCTATCTATGAATTGATCTCATTACTACTATCAGCAAAAACAAATGAAACAAAACTGCATATGGTTGTATTCTGTCGAAAAGATTCTTAAAGATTACTTGATGCGACATAGAACCGAACAAAAAGCCAAAGAGCAAAGCAGAAAACAAGTGGTGATCAAATTAAAAAGCCTTCAGATAAAATGTCATGTAATTAAGTGATTAATATTATTTGCTTAATCGGAATGCTCTCTTTTCTTCATTAAAGTAAGGCTTATACACAGCTTTGTAACAATGTTGAGAAATAAAATTTAGTAAAACACGTAGCGTTATTTTAAAAAAAAGATCTGATTCCAAAAATGATTTTGAAAATATTGATATCTTAACAAGGTTAACTTATCTTCACCTTAAGAGGAAACACGCTAGTTCCTACACAAACTATTGAAACCGTTACATCCTGAATATGAAAGCAATATTTTGACTGCCAGGAATCAACTAAAAAATCTGATGCTAAACTTTAACATTAAAAAAAATGTGTAACATTACATAATTTTTTAGGTGTTATTCTGATGCAACACCTTATCGCTTCCCTGATATAAGCCTAACAGGTTGAATGATGTTTTAGATTTTTGTTAATTTTCAAGAGCCCCGCCATACAAACAACTGCTTAGCGAGGGTAAACTATGGTGTACGCTAATCAGGATAATATGGTTTTTCCCTTTTTAGAGAAGGTTAATAGAGTCTAGAAAAATAATTCTTTTCAATACTATGTTGTACACGTAAACCACCATATTCGAAATGATGTTTAAACACGCTGATCATTCATGAATACTACAAACGACATTTTGATCATCCACATGGCTTTCTAGTTGCATTGCCGGGGACAATGTTAACATTGTGGTGTATTTTGTAGTTTGTCTAGTGGCACGCTTAAAGGATGCCTAAGAGCAACAGTCGACACATGTGAATTTTTATGCTATTTTCTGCTGACATATTAATCTTTGTCACTGATGTTTTCGTAATCTTGACGAGTGCCTATAGCATGTCACCTTTACGAATTAATGTTGTGGATCCTGTGTGGAGAATGGCACAAAATAATGAACAACAAAACATATTTGAGTTAGAAAAATAAGTAATATTCAACGTAAAGATACAAACTGGAACACAGGTTTGTAATCCAGGAATGCAATTAGTAAGAATCTATCTATCTATCTATCTATCTATCTATCTATCTATCTATCTATATATATATATATATATATATATATATATATAAGTCTTTTAAGTGCTGGAATTAGTATGTCCGTGTAATACAATTATGTCTGAGTAGAGCTCAGAACTACTATGACTACTGACACGGTATTCTCTGTGCAACTTCGGTATCGTTCAGTAACTTACGTACCTCTTACGGGGCTTGTACTGTTCTCACTATGGCTGAATGATATGTACACTCAAGTCGAGTCAATTATCATAGAAAAAGGGAAGATCCCACACTAACTATGTTATCCAGTTTTTGGCCTATTCATTAGAAAATTGTTAACGACATTGAACACCGACATGTCAAATTTATAATGTACAGAGATTAATCAAAATGTCTCACCAGTTTTTCGAAGATCCACAGTCAATTAAATATTTTACAGCAACAAATTTTAAATATATTTTTCTAATTCGTATTACTGTTCGTTTTTATATACACAGATATATACGATGCATTCGTATTAGTTGTATGTGACACTGGGTTGTAAAATAAACTCAGTTCCTGAATAATACAGCTGCGGGTCGTAGGTATTGACGATGATATCATATCCTCATGTATGAAACAATGTTAAAACAAACTCGTGTGAAATAAAAATAATTAGCATATATTGCTGTGACCCTGGAACAACAAAGAAAATAAAGATTTGAAGGCTGCGTGTTTTTCTCATTGAAAAACATATTTTTATGTGTTACAGTTTAAAGCTCATACTCAAAAGCAGAACTAATATGAGTATTACTCCAACACAAAATAACTGGAGGCATAAAAAAATCATCAACATTTCGACCATCTGCAAGCATGAGCATACTGTATCCGACTAAAAATCGGCTTCATTCTTAATAGGTTTTTAATTATGTTATACTTTTATTAAACATATAATTAGATGTTTCGTGTCTTCATTTTTATCTACATTTTCATAAAGAGACAATATTTTGGTCACATGATGAAGAGAATTAGAAATAGGAAAAATATATATTTCTATTTCTTTTTTGTTTGCTTTGGCTAGATATTTGGTTTTTTTTTTATTAACGATTAAGATATCAATAGAATTAGCGGGATTGATAAAATTTGGATATATTTAACTCCTGAAATATAATGAATGCATTTGCACAAGTAATTAAATATTTTCCTATCTTTTGCCAGAGCGGTGTAGTGAGATTCTACCAGAATGTCAAACGGCCCAACATCATTTCAAGCATTTTCCGGAAAACGCAAAGCGCAGTTATGCACAGTTAGTCTAAGTGAAGTTTGAAAAAAAAAAGACTTTGTTATTGTGAGTTCTTTGAAATTTCGTATAAAATTTTCAGTAGAAGCCAAATGTCAGACAGGTATTATCAATGGCCTTGAAATGACTACTTCCCCTTTACCAAGACAAGGCTTTTTGCAATAGATTATCCCCTACATTTGCATTAAGCTGTTATGACCAGCCCCAGCTGATTTCTTCAACTATAGAATTACTAACGTAGTAATATTACTGTCATTAGGCTGGAAGTTTCAAAACCTTGAAAGTTTCTAATTCAATGAAAGTTCCAGAGTTATCAGTCTGAAGTTATTTTCAATACTAACAAAGCAGTTTAACAGCTGCCTGAAGGAGAGATTCTTCCTAGGTCTATGAAATGCGGCAACTGTGAGAGCAGTTTTTTGAAAAAGGGAGAACGCTCATACCTGTCGCAATATCAGTCCATTAACAAGCTTAATGTTATCTTCAATCCATAATAAACAGAAAAGTTGTTGAAAACTTCAAGAAAAAACACATGACCGATAACAATTATGCAGTTTGCTCTGCTGGATCCACATCTGATAACTTAACTATTGTTACTCACAGAAACAGGGAGTTAGTAGGCAATAAATTCCTCACAGGACAATCTTGCTGGCTCTAAAAAATTCGTCGATAATGTGTGGTATAGAGGGTTTCTACATCCATTTTTCAGTTTTAGTGACACAGGAAGGGATACCTTATTTATCAACTCCTTAACAGCATGTAGATAATTGAATGACGCTGTAGATGACACAATAGTTCATTGGTGAACAACTAAAAATCTAGATGACCGTGTCCTAAGAGTTCATCTCTCCACTGACCTAACACAAGTGGCTCAATCGGGAAAGACTGACATATAATTCAATACGTCAACAGCCAAACTATTCTAATTAAACCAGCAATGTAAAACCACTAAAATTTTACCTATGATAGTATATAAGCGGTCCCTCAAGAATGCTCTTTAACTTGAACATTTATTGGCGCGGCTCAAGTAGCAAACATATGTTCGTTCTAAAGCTAAATAAGCTAGATAAATAGCCGCTTAAATATTAAACCGGTACTTGCTTCCCCCCTTTATATACTCTACTTTAACAAGAACTAAATGGGATCCAAAAGGGTGTATTGCTGCCATAAACTACTTGGCTCTGTCGACTTTCAACTTGAATGTTTTGATAGACTTTAAAAGTGTCAACGTAGAATCGTGGGCGATTTTCAACTCTAAAACCCCTTTTCACAAGAGGAAACACCGGGAGCTTCTCGCTCTTACTTTATTCCCATGATATATGTACTGACGAGTTACATTCGTCAATCCCACCAGCCTTGAATTATGTAACTGTTAAACGGCACGCCAAGTTTACAAGGATTAATCATCCTCCTTCTATCGGTATTTCCTTAGTAAAAAGCGCGTTTAAAACGAACAGATTTCTAAGTACCGTTGATTTCTAGACCAGACACTCCGCATGGTGTTCTCCCGATTTCTATGTCGAGACAATGCCACTGGTTCAGAAAAACATTCAAAAATATTAGTCCGTGGTTATTCTTCAAAATATTAGTCCGGGGTTATCTCTAATAATAGCAAAACTTTTTAATCATTATCTGAGATCGTGATTCTTCCAAGATCTCTAGAATGTTTCAGCCGTTATTATTACATCATGGACTTCACTTTTCATCTTTCCTTACTCTCATAAAATATCACAAAGTAACTCTCTATCTTGAATGGCTTTATAAATATTCATATAAAAAATAGCAAATTTCTTTATAATTCTCTTAACCCAAAACTGTTTGATTCTACGCTATTTCTTATGTCCATTAGAATTTTCGATATTATTTGTCAAGTCCACGCATGTTTGCTTCGTTGTATACTAACACACAGAAAAGATAGCACATTGCCAAAAAGAAAAATAGTAATCAAAAAATAACAATAAGAGTTAAGAAATATTCATCATTTTCGTTGAATTCCAACTTGGAATCCTGTCGTGCTACAATGTTTCAAAATTTCCGACTGTTTGACCCAAGTTTTAGGAGTGAGAGTTTGATTGTTCTTGTCTTGTTCCAATTTATTAATACGTCTGAAACAGAAACCAAAATTCGTTCAGCTGCAGAAAGAACTAGAGATTGGCTCTTTCGATGGTTAAATAATTATTAATGTATCTGAGAAGGCATCTGCAACAGGTTTTAACTAGCAACCAGACCAGAAAAAATGCTAGTTCAATTAAGAATGTTTTAGTAATCAGAAAGATAATGTTCATTAAAATTCATTTCAGATCTCAGGACGTCAGCTGTGCCACCTCGAAAAATGTTATGCATGTTACATTTGACAACAACCAAAAAGTAATTTGGAGTGTTGTCTAGAAAGCATCTTTATTAGCTAAGTTGGAGGCGCTGAAGTCGAAAATAGCCTTACATTTTTTTAGTTAGCTACCGTTTTCCTCTATTCAGAAATGCTTAAGTTTTTAAAAGAAAAAAACATTTTTTCATTTGTTTCCAGTATATATGATAGTGACCGATGACAATACTTTTCCAAGTAAATTTATAGAAACTGTTCAATTCGTATATAAACCAATAAATATTGGTCTGCTCACTGAAAAATACTATTTTTAAATAGGAATCACTCCATAAGCCTTTAAAAGTAATGCAATTCAATATACCACGACCAACAAGTACTTTCATCAAATCATTTAATGAAGTAACAGCAGAAATAAATGCTTCGTGAACATAGAACTATGGTAAAAATTTCCTCATTCTTGATTGACTGTCAAGTTCAATGTTATTTAAGTTCTTTTAGATACTTCAGCAGTAGCCCGCCATCATTCCTGTGCCTCACCATCCATGGGAGCACTCGTCCGTTGTTCTGATATCTTAATGAAATTGGTCTGAATGCTCATCACTCACATCGGCCCAATTATCCAGAAACTTATATAGACGTCTATATAAAAAGGAAATTTAATAATCATATTAGCCTATTACTGATAAAGTGTATTACTGATAAATGTAATCAATTAATTTGAATTTTTAGGATAAATTAGAAAAGACGGTAATTATGTTTTAATTTGATTGATTAAGACAAACTGTATTTTATAAAAATAGTTTATTTTAGGTGGATGTTATAAATTGTTTGGCCTACCTGAAAATTGATGGGTTTCTAAGATTTTAATTAACTAAATGTTGCGATCATCTAAGATCGTAAATTGATCTTTTTTTTTTCATAAAAAAATTCAGTGCAGAAAAAACGATAGCTAACCATGAAAATCGAAGATCGTTTAAGGAATCAGCACAATCAGATTAGAGAAAAAAGTGTGTTTTGTTTCTTGACACCAAAAATTGTGTTGACCAGTGTTATCTGGTTGAAATGTTTTAGCCATCATTGACGATATATTGATCAACATTGCTAACACTTGTTATCGACTTGCACCCGACAAGCAAGTATATTCCATTTGGGTATACTATGAGTCATCTTAAGTGCAATTTTATCTTATAATATAAATCGTTCGCCTGATATATTCAATAAAACTGAGCTTATTTTTTTGTCTTCTCTTTTTTGACAACATCCTGTGACGTGTCATACATCGGCTGGCTACGTAAAATAAACATATTTTTCTTATTTCAGCTCCGTAAAACAACATTCTGTTTTCGGTTTTCTTACTTAAATTAGCATTTTTAATTTTTTTAGACAGTTGAAAATTATAACACAACATACCTTCTCTCAGCTCAACAAAACTATATTTTCAGCTTTTGAAATTACTGTACAATCGTGGTAGCGTAACAATACTAAAGCAATGATAACTTCATGATCTCAGCTGGAAAGGCGAGACTTCGTTCAAAATCACGTGGTATACTCTCGTCTTTATAATTCTCAAACAATGATGCTTTGTATTTTCTTTCTAATATAAGTAATCCTCGGGGGATTTTAACGTTCACGAAATATCTAGTTTATCAGTGCCACAATAGAAGTGTTATTGTTATTCTTGCGCTAGTTTTAGTAATCTCAGCAGGGACCTTGAAAGACTTTCTACTTATATATATATATATATATATATATATATATATATATATATATATTGTAGCGTGAATTTTTTCTCATATATATATATATATATATATATTATATATATAAAAGTAAATATAAAAGTGATATAAACTTTATATCTAAGGTGGACGCGTTCAATATGATCAACAGCATAGAAAACTTGATGGTAAGATTTATTTATTGCATCAATTGAGTCAGCCATTCGAGAATTAGGTTCAAATCTGAAATAGTTTCAATAAAGCTAAGTATATACTACACATAAATATAATATTTTGAAAAATAGAAACGGAAATACGATAAGAATCTGATTAAACAGCGGTTTTATGCAATTATCAAAAGAAATCATTTTAAGATTTTGCATTCACCTACGCGCAAATACTCTTAAGAAAGGTATTAATCCTTCTGTTTCCTCCAGCTATGGGTTAAATAACAGGACAGATTGGATTTTATATCAATGGCTGTCAAACAATCTAAGCAGAAAATAATGGCAACCTACTGCGGGATAATCTTCTGTCCATTTTGTCATGTCCCTTTTCGAGACATAATCGTCCAAGTGAGTATCATGTAATGCATTTAACTAACTGACCATTAAAGCAATTTTGAAATTAGAAACTGAAATTATGTTCTAATCAAATGCAAGACCTGATGAAAAACAATGAGAAAGTGTCATTTTTGGATTTTCTACCGTTTTTCGAGTGGATGTCGAATGAATAAATCCGAGAGCCGAGTTCGAATTCCAGTTTAATTCGTTGCATTCACTTACGCACAAATCATCGTGGGAAAGGTATCAATCAGTCTTTTTTCCATCCTGTTATGAGTTAAATAGCAGTACAGATTGGATTCTAAAGCCTTCGTAACCAGTCCACCGCAGAAAGCAATGGAAACCTACTGAAGGAAAATCTTCAATTTATTTTTGGAAAGAGATTTGATTATCCAGGCGTGTCTCACGTATGGAATTACTGACTGACACTATATTCCAAAATAATGTACTAAAAGAAAACGGTGTACCTACCTTAATTCGCATGTCCAGTATAGGGATGATGATGGGTGGGGCTCTGTTATCACGTTCATATTTATAGTTGGGATTAGTCAGTGACTTAAATGCTATATGTGATACACACTTTGGTTACCATGTCTTGAAAGAAACATTACTGACTGAGTGGGTTGCCATTACATTCTGCGGTAGACTGACTGCCAGCCAAGGCTACAAAACTCAATCTCTCCGGTTATTTAAGCCATAATTGGAGAGAAGATACGGGTTACTACCTTTTTAAAAGGCATTTGTGCGTAAGTAAATGCAAAATATTCAACTGGAATTTCAACTCGGTTCACCGATCCCTAACACTTAAAATACACTGGAGAAGATCAATTATAACAAATTAAATGCAGGAGATTAGAAAACTGAAAGTAGAATAGGCTAGGTTAAATGTAATTCAAAACATAAAACTAAAACCCTATACTTAAATAACCTCATCATATCGAGACTTTGATATGAATACCATGCATCGCGCCCAAACTTTTAAGAAATACCTGAACTGCCAGCTGTATGCAAACACATTCTCAGATTAATGTTTAAAAGGTCACTTCAAGCTGATGAGGTCTGCTGGTATTAAAAAGAAACATTGATTTTAGTCCTACTGGGATAATAATAAATATTCACGTGACCAGAAAAGCATATGAAGTGAAAACGGATCGGTAGCCTATTACTTACTAGGCGTTTGCAATCGTACAATGATTTGCCATAACAAAAAATGAAAGCAGTTTTTACGGACAGAGAAGATTCATGTCTTCTTCATTATAAAGCTAAACATATATTTATCGATTAGGCATCCTGAACACTCTAGATATTAATGTGATATTTTAATTCAGTGTTAACAAGTGTTATTGGTGTATGCTGGTGAGAAACGTCACCATAACACACTCTTATTAGCATATCAAATTGATTAATGTGCTGTTTTACACCTGTATTTAAATAAAGAAATATTTGGGACCTATAATGGTGAAAATGGGCTTGGGGAATGTGACACTCATTCGTGGAATCATCGATGAAGATAGCTAACGAGCTTGTATAATTTCATAAGAGAACAGCGACCGGAATATATCTTAAAGGAAAAAATATTGCTTAAAGGTACAAAGAACAGGTAGTTATACAGAGATTTGACCGTTCATATTCTGGGATGAGGTTGTATATAAAAGTAAGACGGATGAAATATTGTCCTAAGTTAACCTGAATATCATATTTTAAACTTGGGTCATGTGCTAAGTGAACAAAAGTAAACGCAAAAATAAGTATCAGTTTAAAAAAAAACTGTTCCTTTTTAGACTAAATTAGATTCGAAACATTCTGGCAGTTTCAATATATTTTCGTCTGCTTTAATTATCTTCATTTATTAAAGAGTACGGAATTTTCCCGGTCAAAATTTTGATCACGAAGGTTTCGGTGTCATAACAATGGATTGTTTAATTTCAGATCTCTTTTAATTCCATATGTTGATTCATTTAAATTTCCAGATATTTTACTGATATATTTCGAAGAGCAATTTTTAAATCCTATTTGATAGATAGATAGATAGATAGATAGATAGATAGATAGATAGATAGATAGATAAAAACAGACCAAGATAGCTAGCTAACTACTAAGCTAGCTGTCTAGCTAGATATATATTCATTGAATTTTATTCTAATTTATTATAAAAATTAAGTAGAAAACTCTCATTGTTTATCTCAATATTTAAAAATTCCAAGTAAAATTGAGATAAATAATGAGAACGTCCTACTTCATTTTACATGCGTTTTTTGAACTCATTTAAGGAATGCAATATTCATTACATAAAGTCATGTTTCTTAGGAAAAGTCGTGAAAGTCAAAATTGACCAAACGACCCAGGAGTTTCCTTCCTATCCCAACTATTTAGAATATTAGGCTCCCCGAAATATTTTTGAGATTTAAAACTAATCTGTGGTCGAAGCAAAATTTAAATGTCATTTTCATTGTTTTTAATGTAATTGCCCAAAGACTGCTTAGTTCATATCAGTAGTTGAACTCTAAAATTATAAGAATGCTACATGACAAAAAAACGAAAAAGAGAGCTATACCTTGTGATTTACTGTTAGTTATAAATTGCTTCTAGCAAATTAGATTTAATTTCATTGTAACGATATTGTTTGTCATTTTCCCTCTAACTATTATTTCTTTAAAACTTTTCCTGCTTTTCTGCAAGCAGGCAATTTGAAGAATGTTACTTAGCAGATTAATACATTATTGCATTAAATATTTCCGATTATTGTAGCAATATGAGTTACTTGAAGTCTTGTTAACAGTAGTCACACAGTTTGTTAAGTGCCATACGCGATATGCGCTTAGGCGATCATGTGTCGAGAGAGACATGACTGACTGAACAGAAAATTATCCCGCAGTAGGTTGCCATTGCTTTCCGAGGTAGACTGGTTGCCACCGAAAGCTGTAGAATCCAATCTGTCCTGTTATTTAACCCATAACTGGAGGAAAGTGACGGATTAACACCTATCCCAAGTGTATTTACTCGTTAGTGAATGCAAGGAATTAAACTGAAACTCGAACTCGTCGCCCCGATGTTTCGTTCCGTGTCGATATTCACTGCACTACAACGCACATGCTATGTTAACAGCAATATCTGTTACAAAACTAGATACGGAATTTTTACTTCCGACCGATCGTTACCAATAATTGGAGCCAACCTCAATGTACAGAGCAAAAGGCCCTGACAGAGAGAAAGTTACGAAATGAAAATTAGTAACGTTCTAAACTAAGATGACAAAACAAAAAACGTATTATCTTTACAACTGACCATCATGCTAGAAAGCACGCAAATAGAAAATAGAACAAGGAAGGTGACCTCTGAACTGTGCAACTTCCCCCTCACTTACACATCATTTCTATTTCACTCTCTTATAACACTAGGTTACAAGCCAAGAATAAATCTGGTTTACTGCCTGAAGTTGTTTTGTTTTTCACTCTTGGGTAACGATCTGGCCGAAGGGTAATTTTTAAGCCACAAGCTTTTGACTAAAAGAAACTGTCAATGAACTTGGTGTCTGGTCTGAACTCAACAATATACTTATATATAGATACAAATCCAGATAAAAATACAATATGTAAACTTCAGTATATAATCTATGTTTTATTGGAAACAATTTAAATAAGTCGTTTATTGGAGTGGGATTTTATTTTACAAATCAAGAAGTGTTAATAATGTTGTCAATATTCATGTTAGATTAGTTCTTTCTAAGTACTTTTAATTTCAGATATATAATTATTATATCATCCTTTAGATATATATAATTATAAATGAATACATTTATTATTTGTCGATACTTACTAAATGAGGTAGCATTTACACTATTTACATAGTTCGGACTGTTGTCCTCATCTTTACTGCTATGTTTACCACGTTTCTTTTGTTGTACGCGCCGAACATCTTCAGGTGCTTTAAATTTGGAACCGAATACTTTATTACGATTCCTGGAGTATATTATTCTTTTTCACTGCTTGAATCGACTTCTAGTCGCCATATAATTATCTCGCTTTCAATTATCTCTCTAAGTTAATCGTTCATCACTTCTTTAGTCAGGTATTGAACTCACAACTCTCTAGAAAAAAACACTGGAACTAATCAACGTCTTCATCCACAATACCTACAGAATAATGAGAGAATCTTGAAAAAGAAGCATGAAAACTATGACAAAATAAAACCTTTAAAATCTTCTTCTTCTTTTATGTAACATGTTCCTTAAGGACTTAATCGATCATGGCCTTCCACGTTTCCCTATCCCTGGTAACTCTTAGCACGGTTTTTTCCTGTTACTCTATACAAACCCCGCTCTGACATTCATCTGCTCATACCCTTCAAATATGTTATCTGCTGATTTCCTCTGTTTCTTCTTCCTTCTGTCTGACACGTATCAGATTCTCCAAGCATTCCTTTCTCATCACATGTCCCAAGAACTTCAGCTATCTCTTCCTGATGTTCAGTATTAATTTCCTTTTCGTTTCCATCCTTTCTAAAACCTCATCATTTCTCACATGCTCGATTCATGATATCCGAAGGATCCTTCTGTAGAACGACATTTCTTTTGCTTCAAGTTTTTTCTTTCATCTTTGATGATATTATGCAACATCAATGTCGTAATTGAAGGACAGATATTACATAGCAATCCGGAACGATTTTCCTTGTTTTCAGCGAAATCTTCCTGTCTCTTAATATTCGGCTTAGCTTCGTTGGCCATTCCAATTCGCCTTCGGATCTCAGTGTTGCACTTTCGGTCTTCCGTTAGATCACTTCCCAAGTATTTAATTTTTTTTTTTTACTTGCTTTTATCCCCAACATGTAATTGGCATTTTGGGCTCCTCTGTTTGCTGATGACGATACATTCGGTTTTCTTATTTGTAGTTTTTTCTTTTGACTTTCTTTTTTAAGGGGGTCTTGTAGAGTTATTTCCATGTCAGCTATCAACACTGTGTCATTTGCGTATCTTATGTTCAGATTGTGATCACCAATGACAACTAGTGGCATAACTTCTACGGTCTTCAGAATAGTCTCGCTGTAAAGTTCAATAGATCTGGTGAATAGATACATAATTGTCTTACACCCTTTTCTATCTTTGTATAGGTACTGAAGTCGTTTCCTGTCCGTATACAATTCCAGTAGACATTGTGGCTTACGGTGATGTCTTTGACAAATATGTCCACATTGCTGAGCATTTCTATCAATTCCCTGTGGCGTACTTTGACGAACGCCTTGGTATAGTCTACAAAACACAGGTAAAATTCCTTTTTTCATTTGTATCGCCCTTTTTGATAACATCCTAAGTAATGTTTTGTTTTTCCCGCCTGATTTTCTTTTGCGCTCTATTCATTAGGATTCGGATAATGAGTGTTTTTTTTTGTTTTTTTTTGTGGCTCATCAAACTGATTGTTAGCTGGGGGTCGCATCCGATTGCATCTGGATCCTTAGGCAGAATTATGAAAATCGATTTGCTTATGTCATCTGGTATTCCACCACTGTTGTAGAATTAATTTATTATTTCCTTAATTTTTTCTACGCCAAAATCTTCTAAGACTGTCAATATCTCTATTTCAATGCCGTCTGGTCTGGTCCAGCTGCGTTGTTTCTATGCAGTTTGGCCATGGCAGATTTCAATTCGGATTTTAGAATTTCTGGTCCGTCAGCATCTTTGTTTACTATTAGTTGCGGTCTCTCTTGTGGAAGAGGTATTTTATATATTTTTCCATTCTTCAATATGATCGTTCTATCTTGAGGAGCATGTTCTTTGTCCTGTCTGTTTCCCTGTTTCTTTATGCACTTCTCCTTTATTATTTTTGCTCAGTCTCTCTACCTCGGCACATTTGTTATTGATCCATTTCTTTTAGCCTGTCGTTATTTGCTCCTTATTTCCTTGTGTAGTTTGCTGTATTCCGTTCCATGTCTTGGCAAATATTTCTGTCTCCTTTGCATTATGTCAAGACTCTCATCAATCATTCACTCGTCTTTTATTCTGCTTCTGATTTCTTCTGGGACCATATTGTTTGCTGATATCACTAGCTTTTCTTAAGTGTGTACTAATACGAATTTCCATTTCCCATTTGCTCTTCGTAATGGCTTCTCACAGTGACAGTTTATTTTTATGCAGTTTAAGTCATTCAGGAGTATGTTATTTTGCAGTCTTGGTAATTCTCTAGCCTTTTTTAGTTTCCGTAGTTTCATCATTAGTTTGCCGATAACAGGAAGGCGGTCTCTTTTACAGTCAGCACTTGGATAGTTTTGATTGAAGCACCGCGTTTCTGAATCTTTTGTTTATGTTTACATAATCGATTTGGGTTTTCGTGTCGCCTTAGAATTAAAAATGATATATAAAGATATTTTCAAAAAAGAATAAAATAAAAAGTAAGATTGATCAAAAAGAAAATAATTAAAAATTTAATGCTGTCAATGTAAGCATAGAAAAGTGACAAAATATTAATTTTTTCTTCTTTTATGTCTCTCTCATTCAAGGCAATCATGGTTTTCCACTACGCCCTATTCTTTAGAGTACTCAGCTTTTAGAATTTTTTTTTGTTTTTTTTACTATCACACCATCTTTTATGTATAGAAAAGGCAATTTGCGAGTGTGATTGTTCCCTATGCACGCCTACATTTTTTAAGCTACGCCATCCAAACTTTCTAGGGATACATATCTACAGGGATGCCAGGTTGACACATACATTTTGAGTTTAAGTTCAGCAATTTTCCATTTCACACTGTTTGGCTAATGGATCTGTTTACATTTACTCCGTAAAACATCTAAGATCTAAGATTGCTGCTAAATTACATAACAGAAATCAAAACGCACGTGTCAAACGGGACTAAAATATTTTTTATAAAAATGAGCCTTTATATTTAATTTTTATTCCGACAATTTAAAAATACATTTGGTCAACAAGAAAATGTGAATATTTTCCCAGTAATTTTGAAACAAAAAAAAAATTAAAAAAAAGTTTTTTTCAAACAAAAACAAAATATGTCAAAAAAAGTTCCAATGGTTAATTTAATTATTTAAGTCTTTTTTTTTTCAGATTTTATATTTATACTTCAGAAAATAAAATTAAAAAAAATAAACCTTTTGTTTTCGCGAAATATTTCATGCAGGAAATCAACTGTCTGTAATTCGTGTGGCATTAACTTTTTCGTCTAAGATTAAATGTCTACATTTTTAAATATTCTTCGAAAAAATCTGAACTGAGAGCCTAATAGTTTTTATATTTCTGATTTCAGTAAAACAAAATTATAATTATTTTTAAGTTAAATTTATTTAGTCAACAAAAAATGTAAATATTTTCCCCCATAACTTTGAAACAAAAAAAAACAATTTTATTTACAATGTCACACAAAACATCAACTCACTTTCAGGCAAAACAAAAGAAAACAGATTTTTTAATGGAATTTTTTAACAATTTTTAAACAACAATTTTTATATAATTATTTTTTATATAACCAAGTTTTAAAGGAATTTAATATTATAAACATTATTGCATCACGATATTTGATGTTTTTGTGAGCATTGTAAACATTGTAAATTTTCTGATTTGCATAGGAGAATGCCGGGCAATAATACTAGTATTATCTATTAAGATCGACACAGTAATAGAAATGTATATCAAAATACATTTTATATATAGACATCCGCAGACAGTTATGTTTCGCGTATCAGTGCTCATCAGTACAGTTAGACTTCCGATTATTTTAAGCCGGAATTGAAACCCAAATGATTTGACATAAGTTGGAGATTCTACCTCTGAGATATAGTGTTCAGTTATGACGACGCATAGCTCCAAGATTTTTGGGTTTCTTTTTGCAGTACTAACTGTACAAAGGTATTTTAGCAAGTTGTTTTGTATCGTAATAAAGCATTATTTTATGTTATTTTATTTTATACTTTGCGATAATTATGTCATCGATTATATATATATATATATATAAGTTTGAGTTTTGTTTAATGCCATATCAGCCTCTGCGATTTATTTAATGGTAAACATAGTAGGGTTTTAACTTAATTTTTTTTAATGTTGGGTTATAGTGAGAACGTTGATTTAATAAGATTTTAGTGATATTTTTATTTCAGAATGCAGAATAAAGACCATCGTGTATATATATATATATATATATATATGCAAAGATAGATAGATAGATAGATAGATAGATAGATAGATAGATAGATAATTTTCTCAAATATTTGACCGTCATTTTTGACGGCACGATTTCCTTCGTCTAGAATATATTTATTTCTTATTAATCATTGTGTAAGCAATTTGATAATCTTTATCCTCTAAATGTATCATAGTCTAATTTGCTTGTTCTTGTAATCATTCGCTCCCTCTGTCTATTTTCTTTCTATTATTACCTCTGAGTTTCAGATTTTACAAGTCTACTTTAATCAATAAATTAGCAGAAAAAATTATCCAAATTTTCTTCTATTTCTTCTAATAATCATAATAATTATAGCATTCAAAATATGAATGTAATAATAATAGCAATTAACTTAATAATAAGAGTAACAATAAAACATGACTATGTTGCAAGTAAACTTAACTAACCAAAGATAATATCCAATTTACTGAGTGGAACTAAATATACAGACTTTGAATTATCTGCCAAAACTGAACATCAAGACTTAAAGAAACTAAGCTGTGAGATATCTAGCCAATTTCCTAAGCATCACAAAGAGAATCATATCTGCTCGTTGAATCATATTATGGAGGTAGCGGAGTAAAATCTTAGATCTATTTTTGTAAGTAATTGTTTCCACAAATTTTACGCTCTTTGTAAAATAAATGTAGAATGATTGTAATTTCTTGGATAATATTTTTGTTTGGAAGAAGACTAATGCTAAATTTTCTGAAAACTTTATGTTGTAAACTTATTTTTAGTTATTGTTAATGTTCAAAGACTACAGATTACTCGACCGAACCCAGAATAGGAAACTTATGCTTTGTCAAGAAAAGAAAAATATATATGAAAATTAAAATATATGTAAACTAAAACCAACATTCAAGATTAATAGAAACTATAAATTAAAAATTTTGTAAATCAGAAAAGTTTAAAATTTCAGCATGTTTCAAGATCTACACAGTAATATCATCTAGGAAAATTTATTAAAATACATTATATATATAAACATCTGCAGACAATCTTGATTCGCTACATCACACCTCATCAGTTCGGGTAGACATCCGATTACTTCCAGCCAGAAATTAAACACGACTGATTCGAAATCAATCGGAGATCCTACCTCTAAGCTATAGTGTTGAGTTATGATGGTATTTAGCGCAATGATTGTTGTTATTTTTTTCAATATTTTTAACTGAAAAATGTTATTGTCGAAATTGTTTTTATCGTATTATTTTTATTTTTTGTTTGCAATGATTATGTCGTCGGGCAGTGAAGAATTTATGTATATATATATATATGTACGGTGTATAGATAGATAGATAGATAGATAGATAGATAGATAGATAGATAGATATGTATATCCTGCCTATTAGAATGAAGACCGTCCTGTATTTGTTCTTAAATATATATAGTCAGTCAGTTAAGTGCCATAAGTTATATACGCTTGAGCGATCAAGTCTCAAAAGGGACATGGCTGACTGGGGAGCAGATTATTCCGCAGTAGGTTGCCATTACTTTCTGCGGTAGACTGGTTGCCAACAAGAATCTGTCCTGATATTTAACCCATAACTGGAGGAAACAGACGGATTAATATCTTTCCCACTGATATTTGCCCGTAAGGAATGCAAGGAATTCAAATAAAATTCGAACTCGGAATTTCTCAAATATTTTCTGTCATTTTTGACGGCACGGTTAACATTGCTTTATTTTTATGTAATCATTGTCTATCTGATTTGGTAATTGTTATCCTCTAAATTAAACACAGTCTAATATTCTTGTTCTTGTATTTCCTATTCTTCCTCTGGTTTTTTTTGTTTTGTTTTTTTTTGTTCTTCTTTATGTCCTGTTCTCCTATGACACGGGTTGTCATGGTTTCTTACAGTTTTGTACCGTTGATTACAATTGCCGAAGTGAGAAGATTCTCGTCCGACCAGACAAAGACTGACTGCCGCTCGCTGCATCTCTTCCAAAATTTTATTTTCTTTCCCATTCTTGGTGGAAACGGATTGAAAACAGCTGTTGCCGATGAATACTTTATGGATTTAGCTCCAAATCTTCTTACAAAATTGCGTTTAGCGATCCATCTGAAATATGTCTTTATTTTGTTATCTTCCTCACTCTCCTTCACGTATTCTTCTTAACCATTCCTGTACTTCTTAACGGATTCAATCATTCTCCTGATCTAAACTGAATGCATTCTTCCTGGAATTAGATTTTGTAAGGTTATATGCTCCGAGTAATAGATTTACTATACGTAGAAAACAGTTTGTTTGCAATGATACATATTCTTTATCCTTTAACCATTTTTTCTACCAGCCATTTCTAATACAACAATTTAATGAAGTGTTAAACGCTGCAAAATAAAACAAATGAATGTTAAGAATCCTTATGCAAAAATTGAAATTAATTTTTAAAATATGTATATTTTAATATATATATATATATATATATATATATATATATATATATATTATGTATGTATATATATATATATATATATATATATATATGTATGTATATATATATATAAATAAATATATATATATGTATGTATATATATATATATATATATCTATATATATATATATATATAAATATATATGTATGTATATATATATATATATATATATATATATATATATGAAAACAAGCGGTAAACTATATTTATTGGCCTTCGCTTTTATTCATATTTTAAGTGTTTCAACTCTTTACCTTGATAAAATCTGTCATAGGACGAAACGCGAAGGCGAGAAATATATAGTTTTCTTCTTGTCTTCTGTATTTATAAATGGAACTTTGTCTGTGTCTGTGTGTCCGTGTGACTCGGAAACGGCTGAACCGATTTTCTTAAAAATTTACGCAGTTGTATTATAAGCGTCTGCGAGTGTTCTTAGCTAGATTTTGTGTCGAAGTACTCCCGATAAATATCGAAAATCGATAAGCGAAAAGATCGGGTTATAGTAGGATTGGTCTGATTTTAATCAAATTTGATACATTTATAGACAAAGATATAAGAAACGATATTCAGTGGTTTCAATGTTGCAGTTCATATAATAGTGCAGAAAATCGATAATATATATATATATATATATATAAAGCAAGATGTTTGTGTGTATTTCTGTTTATCTGCCTGTATCTTTTTCAGCCCTTTTATTTTAGTTTTTGCTTCGGGTTCGGCTCTAAGTAGGTATAATTTTAGTTCTTGGTCTCAGCCATGATACCATTTACTCAGAGGACTTATGTAGCCTTCAAAATTCAGTTGACGACAAAAAAAACTTATTTGATATCGATACCAGGAAATCAAAGTTTGACTTACATCCATTCATTTTTCTTTCAATCTACGGTTTCGCTTTAACTGGAAAAAAACTGTTGCTTCTTAGTCATTCGTAACAACGTCCAAAGTGTCTGAGCTCTAGGATTATGGATTAGTTTTAAAGCTTTTATTACACCCGAGCAACGCCGGGCTATACTGCTAGTAGTATACTATTTCCCAGATTATAACTGAGCATACATTTGCACACACACACACACACACACACACACACACACACACACAAACATACATACACACACAAACACACACACATATATATATGTATATATATTAATAAATAAACATATTATCCTAAGTTTAAACACGACTCGGAGTGTCATGCACTACGCAACCATCAGTTGCATATTATGAACTAACTATTTCTCGAATTGTGTTTTGTTTATTGTTCGTAAGGTTGTTTAATTCATTATAAATTATGAATCGATGATGTCAATTCTTTTTCATTTTTAATATATAAATTTAATTTGGCTTATACCAAAAAACGAAAAATGAAAAATAAATATAAAATCGAAGGAATTAAAAAAGTTAACTGAAATTATAAGGGTGTAACATTTGTTTATTTATTTTATTTTAGTTTATTTATTTTATGCTAGCAAAGACATTGAAAAAAGGAAAAATAAAAAATCGATGTAAATATATATACAAATGCATGTATGTATTTATAAAAAATAATAATAAAAGAAAATGAATGACAGATATAAAATAAATACAAAAAATGTATATATATATATATATATATATATATATATATATATATATATATTAATTCAGATACTTCAATCCAATGGAAAAAAGCAGGAAGGTAAATTCCAAAAACCCGATCCTAATTAATATTAAAAATTTTATTTTAATATTAAAAAATGATACAGGAAGAGAGCTCCATGTAATAAAATATTACAGAGCAAATATAAATTAATCCTTTTTTAATATATATATATATATATATATATATATATATATATATATATATATATGAATTAATATATTATAAATATATTATGAATTAATATATTATTAATATATTAATATATTATTATATATTATATATATTATTAATAGATTATGAATTAATATATCATTATATATATATAATATATATATATATGAATTAATCCTTTTTTAATATATATATAGTAGAATATTTTGTTGACTTCTATACCTCTATATCTAGACCTCCTATTGAGCCATATCAAGTTGGCTAGAAGCTATATGGAAATCACAGACAAAGGATCCATTATTATTCTAGCAGTTAGGAAATCTTTCATTATTCTTAACGATAGTACCTAGACAAAAAGCCTTAATATTAAATTTGGCACCCCAATGGAACAGGATTTAGCCCAAGTTGCTGATTTCATAGGTAACCGTATTCTAGACATCTTAACTAAATAGAGCTATATCGAGATGATGGAGTTATGTTCATCACGAAAAGTAATGGCCACTTGACTATGAACATTTAGAAGAAAATTATTAGAGCTTTAAGATACTTGAGATTGAAATGTATATTTCTTCAAACTGAAAGATTTTTAATTACCGAGACATTACTTTCAATCTTGATAACATGTCACTTAAACCATACTAAGGAAAATGAAATGTCCAGCTAACATAAACATTAATTCCGACCACCCGAACGCCATTATAAAAATTATACTAAGAACTATTAACACTAGAATTCGCCGTTTATCTTCTACACTTAGGATCTTTAGCTATAACAAAATATATATACATTAAAAAACTCTTCAGAGTAGCGGATAAAAAGATAAATCGACTTATTTAGCACCTACTAGCAAAAACCAATGGCTGAAGGCTAAAAGTGAACATAGAAAAAGGAAGATTATATTGTTTAAACATCCGCGTTCTGTAGACTACCAACCGGTAATATTGAAATGTTTTTTTTTAAATTAATAAGTAAGCATTTTTACAACGATAATTACATTAGTAAGATATTTAATAGAAAAACGATGAAGATTACAAAAAACTAATTCCACACACAGATACGCACACACACACACACACACACACACACACACATATATATATATATATATATATATATACAGAGAGAGAGGGAGAGAAAGAGGAATATTATACATTTATTTTTAAAAAAAGAATGAAGTGCTTGATCCTGCGTTTGTCATATATTGTCGCTGTCAACAATTAAAGAGAAAATTCACACCAGACACCATAAGATGTCGATACAATATTTATGAGGCTGTTTCTTTAAATCACGTTTCTATTGAATGAACAAAATATTGAAAAGATTTACAAGTAAAGCATCTCTATTGAATTGTCTGCGATATATTTTCGCGAACCTAATACTTTTTCCCCCGTGTCTTTTAGAAAGTTCTCTTCAGTGCCTGTGTTAATGTCTAGATGTTAGCTAATCTTTTTCATCGGGTGATTTATATAAGATAGACACAGTAAATAGTGCGTAGGGAAAAAAATTGGAAAATAGCCGTTGTTTATTTTTTTTCTTTTTTCATTTACTATCCAATATACAATTTATTTCCAATAGATGTTCACATTTTCTGAGAAATGTCGTTTTTATTTGTCCGGACTTAGCAGAAATACGGAAGTTCTTTTATATAAGAAATCGACTGCTATTTAGCAGGGATTTTTGAAAAAGTATTTTATATATATATATATATATATATATATATATATATATATATATATAGGAGAGAGAGAGAGAGAGAGAGAGAGAGAGAAAGAGAGATGTTGATTTAATTTCTTTTTTGAACGTTATTTTAGAGGATATTCAGTAGATTTGAATAGATTAAATGTTTTGATAATTAAACAATCCATTTATTTATTTGTTTATTTATTTATTTATATATACCGATCTGAGTATTCAAGAAATTGTTTTAGAAAAATATGTCATCCCGTAGGAGGAGTGATATTTTTCTTAGACTCTAATAAAAAGATATTTATTTTTTAGACACTAATAAAAAGTATATATATATATATTTATATCAGACTTTTAGTAGAGTGAACAGGTGTGCACTATAACAGCACCAAGGAAACTTGCTTGTTGAAGACCAAACGTCGATCACGTGACTACAACAATAGAATCTATAATCATCTATGTGTAGAAGGCAGTGTGACAAACCTAAATATATCTTTAGATATTTTTTAAAGTTATATGTATGAACCAGTAAAGGACAGACAGGTCAAAGTGTGTGTGTCTGTGTGTGTATGTGTGTGTGTGTGTGTGTGTGCGTGCGTGCGTGCGTGCGTGTGTGTGATATAATAATGGATAAGTCCCATTACCGTTTCATATTGGATTTACCGTTGTCAAATGAATCACTCGGGATCAAATGAAGTTTGTTCTCATCTTTGGAATGTAACAGTTTTCTCTCTTTTTTACTTTTGTTTCGATTTACTCTCCTTTAAAAAAGAAATGACATTCTGTTTTAGAAAATGATTCGCAATTATAAATTATACCAGCGGTGGTTATCTTAGAAAAAAACAATCAGATTTTACATCAAACCTGCGTTTCTTTCTGGCAAAGTTAATCTTTTCGAATCCTCGAGTGGCATATAACTGTGCATCAAGCTCGGAAAAAGTAGTTTTAAAATATCTCTTGTTGTGATACACCAACTAAAATCTCCGATATTTGATTTTGAATTTGTTGATATCTCTATATCATTTGCAACTTAGAACTGATAGACTATGAAAATGCGGAACACCAGTTCATCTGTTCAACATCTATAATCTATTCGGATATTGCACGGTTATTTACTTACAAAATTAACAAATCCGAGTGAAGTTTAATTTGTGATTTCCTTATAAAATCGGCGATATTATATCCTTGCATCAAACAACTGGAATAGAAATTGCGTAAACAAAAGTGGAATCATTTAGCAGAATTAGTGCATTAAATTGCGTATAATAGTAGAATAGTCTTTTTGAGTGTTTAGATAAAATTTCGTTAGTAAATATATTATTTATCCTGATGGGTCATGCGAAAAGAAATTTACAGTATTGAATATTCTCTTATTTTTTCTTCTTTTTTTTTGTAACATAGCTCTCTAACGATGTATTAAAACGTGAATGATCTGTTTGATAAAAACACGTTATATATTAATGAACGTAAATCGTAGTCTATAATAATAATAATAATAATAATAAAAATAATAAACATTTTATTCAGTGTATTTCTAAAGATGGAATGGATATTTGTTTATTAATCTGACAGATTTTTATTATTTTAAATGCTAAATGGAAACCACATTTAAACGGTACTTTAATTGAGTGAATATCGGCTCGGAACGAGAAATCGGAGAGACGAGTTTAGTTTTACTTGAATTCGTTACATTCACTTATGCGCAAATACAATTGGGAAAGGTATAAACATGTCGTTTCTGTCTCCACATATGGGTTAAATAGCCAAACAGATTGAGTTCTATAGTCTTGAAAGGCAACCAGTCTACCGCAGAAAGTAACTCCAACCTAATGCAGGAAAATCAGTCAGTCATCTCTCGAAAGTGACATCATTGCCCAAGCGTGTATCTCGTATGGTACTTAACTAATTGATTATTGTGTACAGGCCGGGGCATTTGAAAAATCTTATTAAAAGAAAAATTTGCCCTCTAGCAGGAATCAAACCCATGAAAGATCTTGCAGGGAAAAACTGTTGTTTTATCTGACATGACTTTGAACTCACGCCTACGGGTAGCTTATGAAGCCATTCGTATCAGATTACGTGAAAGGACTTTAGATCAAACCAAGGTTTCTCCTGCTTAGTGGGATGCAAGTTACTTTAATAAGATTTAATGAATAATCAAGCCAGTTTAAGAAACAAAACACTATTAAAAAAACGGAGCGTCTACATAAATATGAGGATCTACTCAACTTTGAACTTATACAAAAATAAATGTGTCTGCTTTTGAAAATTTTAACCAATAGAGACTGGTATATATTTTTAATAATTTTCTTTTTTGTGGGGATTATTTTTCTTAGACCTTATACTGTGAGCTTCACCAGTTGATGCTTTATTAGAGACCAGCCATAACATTGACTGATAAATTTTCTCCAAAAGCTTCCTCCTAACGTACGAATATCATTCACTTATAATTCGAATACAAATGTGTAATTGTTAACTCGAGAATTTGTGAAATACCTAATATCAAAAAATAGTAATTTTTACTTTCTTTCGTTATATGCTAACATTTCCAGTAGTATTTCTCAATCATTTCACCCCAAACAAGGCGGGAGCGCCACTAGTATGCAGGGAGTTACAGTGAGTGAAAAGACTGGATTACAGTGTTTGAAAAGACTGGGTATATTGAAAAAAAGGATATAAGAAAAACGGGGCTCAAGAAGGTAGAAAATTGCAACTGACGTTACATTCAAAATTTCGGAAATTATAGCTATCATATAAACGAAAGGAAGTAAACGTGGCGGGAAGTGCAAGACAAGAAACTGTTAGAGTAGAAGTATGTTTATATTTTACTATTTAAATGGTAAAACGTAGCGACATAGATGCCAAAGTAGTTACTCGCATAATTTCCATGAACGGGACACCAGAGAAAGTAGAATTTGACGGATATTAAAAGTAGATGAAGCAAAAAAATAAGAAAACGTTCTATGTCTTAATGAATAATTGTCTGAGAGAAATAAAAGGAGAAAAGATTATGCCAATTTTGCGTAATGAATAAGTATCTTTACCGAGTAAAGATGTCTTCAAAAACTATCATATTATTTAAATTATTGAATGTATGAAAATAACATTTTTTATTTTATTTATTTTTTAATATAAAAGAGTTTATCTATTTAATTTAATTTTATTTTTATTATTTTGTAATTTCATTATGAAAGAAAAGAAAAGTATGCAAAATATCTGCATATAAACTAATAAATACCTCGCTTTTTACACGTTTCACGTTCACGTTCACGCAAGAGCTTTCTCCCGTTTAAGGGCAAAAATCTCAGAGAAAATATTGTGGTTTCTACTATGAAATTTTCAAATAATGTTAATAATCGGTGTTATGATATCAACAAAACATTCCTTAATTTCAATTTTAAATTCATTACTTTCATCAGCATCTTCAACTTGTTTTGGAAGCATTCAGTTAGCTTAAGATATGAAGTATACGAATAAAAAAGGATTTAGGTTAAGACTAAAAACATACATTTAATATCATGAAACGGTTCTTGACAGTCAGCAGTGTGTGTAGTTGCCTTCATCATCGTAGCCACTGCAATATCTGATTCAGACGATTTCAAACTTGTACAACTAATGAAAGTTTTTTCACAGGTACATGCCTGAATTTTATTAATGGTTCAATTAATTTTTAAATGCCAAGACGTTTTGTTGCCTTGATTTAATTCTAATTAAGTAGTAACTAGCATAAATAAAGTATCTGAACAAGGATATCTACCATAAGATATGTTTGCGGGTTCAGAGTAAGCCATGATAAAAAAATACATTATTTGTTGCTATTCAGCACATGAATATAAATAAAATCATTCTTAATATATATATATATATATATATATATATATATATATATATATATATATATATTAAGAATGATTTTATTTATATATATATATATATATATATATATATAGAATATTAATTAGAAAACTATTCGTTTACTTATCTTACTCTTTAAGCAATGAATCCACCCATCATATTACAAAACACATAGGCTAAAGGGAAAATTATGCACTACCATAATAACCCTACTTTGGATATCTGACGAAAGTTTTAACTCTACGGTGTGGAAACCTGACTATAATAGATTTTTCTTTGTTTACCTTTTATCATAAGACTGAAAGATATTCTTCATTTTGTTTGCGGTTGTAGTGATATCAAAACCACTAAAGCTTTGACTTTGTGAGTCGAGTTTAAGCAGAGGTACAAACCCGCATTATGTCAGTTCTCTCTATATCTCTATCTCTTTCACAAATTGCAAAAAGCAAAAAACGTAAAAGTATACATACTAAAGTTCACCTTTAAAATACACCGAATAAAACAGAAGAGTGAAGAAATTATACTGTCGTTGATTTTACTGTGTGAGGCAACATTAGAATCTTCACTAAGAAATCGTTGATTCACCACTAATATCCAGGGAAAGGCAAAAACCATTATCCAAAGCAGCAGATAAAATATTCACACATCGAACTCAATTTGTATTAACAAAGAGAACTAAGTTTTTCAGGAGAAATTTCTGAAAAAAGATTTATCATTAGGTAAAGTAATACAAAAAAAATCCTCTAAAATACTTCAAAGCACGTAATTATGCTTGGTAACCTTGTCATAATAGTCTTGTTATCGAAAGTCAGAGACATTTTACAACACTGATTCTATTTATAAATGTAACAATCATTAGTTATCTTAAAGGTTACTACCTCTACTAGACGCATTCAATAAGTTTAGCACTTGGAGAGAGGAGAATGAAATAATAACACCAATTATAGTGCCGAGAATAAGTAAAACAAATCGAGAAGGACAGTCCGGGCAAGAGTTCGATTTTTAGCTATTTCGATCAAATTATAATCATGCTGTAATGTTTACCTTGTTGCGAGTGCATTAACTGTCTGACAAAAACTATTCGAAGGGCAAATTTTAACTCCAACGCCTAATGATGTAAGCTAGTAATTTGAAATCTTATTCTTAGGACCATACGTATTTAGACGCTGTATTTTATGGACAAAGGTTCCTGTTTCCTGTTTTCAGTCATCATTTTCATCCGGTTGCCAAGTTATATTTTTACGTGGAATTACGAGATGTTTTTAACGAATTGGTAAGAGCAAAAGGATGAAAGCTCTTCTGAACATTTTTTATAAACTTTTGAAAGGGTGTCAAAATATTTGAACAGTTCAAACTAAATACATCAATATATGTCTGTTTGTATTGCTCTAGTTTCCCATAACGCTTCACTTTTTACTATTTTTTGCTTGATTCTATGGTTCATTAGAACGAGTGTTTTTGTAATTTTCAAAGAAATTTCTTTGAACTTTAACAAAGTTAAAAATTAGTTAACTCACCACTTTTTTTCTTTTTTCTTTTTCCCAAATTGGAGTAGATAGAACCTACTATCGCCCGGTTTCACACTACACCCCCTTCTATTGAACAGGAGTAGGTGATCACCTTGTTTCTTGTTTAGGAAGGGGTGCCCGGTCCTTCTACCTCCTCCTTCGATCTTAGTGGTAGTTCAGATGGAAGCTCTTTGCTGTTAGTGAGTGTGGTGGCAATGTCTCTCCATTCTGAGGGTACCGGGTTGGCAGTTTCCTGGTTGCTGCGTCCGACTGGTAGTTAGGAGCCCGAACTCTTGCGTAGCGTCTTGAGAGGCTGCTCTGATCAACAGTTGAATAATATCGGGGTTCCTGTAGTGACATATCGCACATGGACGGGCGTCTCTTCATGAACCTCCGGTGGGCAGTCCCGAGGCCACATTATGCTGCAGGCTGCGCCAGTCTCCATTCCTCTCATACTGCAAATAGTAACCAACTGATTCTGCCCTAGTCCTCTCTCCTCAAACAAAACACCATGAAAAAGAACAAACAAAATACCAAAATCAAACCAGCTACTCGGAAAACGCCCAAACCTCTCTGTGTCTCTTTCACTAACATACGCGGTATCCGCACTAACTTTTATAGCGTAGAAGCATTCCTCCAAACTAACTCACCTGATATCTTAGCCATATGTGAACTAACCTTGGCCCGTCTATCCCCTCCTCTAAGTTCTATGTTCCTGGTTACCTTCCCCTCTTCAGCAAGGGCTCCAACGTCCATATGCATGGGCTTGGTGTATATGTCAGTGAACACCTCCCCTTAGCTACAGTAACATCTCTCGAATCACTGAACCAGTCTTTCATATGCTTCCGTCTCTCACTTCTAAGCTCTGTTAGCTATCTCTTCTTCCTCTACCGCTCCCCCTCCTCGTTTGACTGTTCGGTACTTGACAGCATATCTGACAATATCGACAAGCCATTTCTTCGCAACCGTCTGCCCATATTTTCGTGTTTGACGACTTTAACGTCCACCACACTAAGTGGCTGGAAAACTCTGTAACCGACCCTGCTGGTGTCCACACCTTTAATTTTTCGATCTCACAATCCCTTACGCAAGTGTTGGACTTCCCCACGCGTTTCTCCAATAGCCCTAACGGAAGGGACTCGCTACTAGACCTATGCTTCACTTCCACCCCAAATTCTTGCTCCACCAGACAGCTCTGCCCTCTCGGAAATTCTGACCTCGCCGTAGTTTCTGTCAACATCTTGTTCTACCCCACTCCAAGAAACCCAGTCCAACAGAATATCCTACTGCTATCAAAGAGCAGACTGGGATTCGTTCCATGACTTCCTCTGCGACATCCCTTGGAACAATATTTTTAGTCTTCCCATCGAAGACTGTGCATCAGAGGTATCCTCCTGGGCTAAGGCTGGCATCGATGCATTCATCCCTGCCAGGAAATTTCAGCTTAAATCCGATTCGTCTCCCTGGTTCACGCCCGCTTGCTCAGCCACCATTGCCCACCGGAATCACTTCTTCCGCTTTATCATAGCCACGTGTCGGACCAAAACAGGCGCCTTTTCGCCTCAGCTCGTAATAAGTGTAAAAAGATACTTAAAGAAGCTAAGATGCTGTTTGCTGCCAGGATGAAGCAGCGCATAGCATCCTCTAAGTTCGGTACCAAAGACTACTGGCGCCTCTGCAAACGCGTGCTTAGCAAGTGTAATATATACCCCCACTAATAAACGAGTTTGAGGTCCTCACCTCCTCAGCAGACAAGGCTGAATGCTTTTCCCATAGATTCTCCACCAATTCGATTCTGGATTTGTCTGGAATCCATACACCCGATTTCCCATCTAGAAATGAGGCCCAATTGAATGACGTCCACATCACACCATCGCTGATTTCTAGCATAATCTCAAAACTGGACCCTCACAAAGAGAGTAGTGGGGATGGAATACCAATCATAGTTTTGAAGAATTGTGCACCTGAACTATCCTCTATCCTTTCTAAGCTCTACAACCTCTGCCTATCTTACTCCTGCTTTCCTGCCTGTTGGAAGTCTTCTGTGGTTCCAGTATACAAGAACACTGGTGAACCATCGGACCCCGCAAATTACCGCCCCATCAGCCTTCTTCCGATCTTCAGGAAAGTGTTCGAAGCCATTATCAATGCCGAGGTTGTTCAGCATCTCACAGCCCACGGGCTCCTCTCGGACAAACAGTATGGCTTCCGCTTCACCAGGTCCACTGCTGACATGATAACGACCATCACCGAGTATATATACCAGGCTCTCGAAAAGAATGGTGAAGCCCGAACCATCGCCTTGGATATCTCTAAAGCATTCGACAGAGTATGGCAAGCCGGCCTTCTACGGAAACTGCGAAGCTATGACATAACTGGAATTTTATTGGACTTAATCTGGTCATTCCTCTCTAACCACACACTGAAGGTGGTATTAAACGGACATTCCTCCCAGAACTACCCTACAAACGCGGGTGTACCCCAAGGCTCTATCCTAGGTCCTACGCTCTTTCTTATCTATATCAATGATCTCCCCGATGCCATAAGTTCACAAGTAGGCATGCACGCCTATGATACCACAGTTTACTCTCGCCTCGATCAAACGTCTGGTGTTCGTGACAAGGCGAACCTCGCTGCCGAGCTTGAGAAGGATCTCCAATCCGTGGTGGATTGGGGTAAGAAATGGCTCATAAAATTCAATTCTTTCAAAACGAAGCTGCTGTCAATTAACCACCACAGACAACCGCACCTCCCTCCCATTAGCATGGAACAGACTTGCCTCCCAGAGAGTAAATCACTACGCCTATTTGGCCTGACACTCTCAGCGGAACTCAAGTGGAATGACTACGTCGAATCCATTGCTAAATCCGCAGATATGAAAGTCGGCTCTCTGTGCAGGGCCCGGAAATTCTTTCCGCCTGAATCTGTCCTGCAATTATATAAATCCACCGTTCGCCCGTGTATTGAGTACTGCTGCCACATCTGGTCCGGTGCCCCTTCTATTCTCCGCGGGGTTCTTGACAAAATACAGCGAAGAATCTGTAATATAATTGATGCCGACTTGTCTGACCGTCTGCAGTATCTCTCTCACCGGCATGACGTGGCTTCCATGTGCCTCTTCTATAAATACTTTCATTGCTTCTGCTCTGACGAACTTAAATCACTGGTGCCCCCTAGATATGAATTTACACGAGATACTAGATTGGCAACTAGGTGAATCCGATGAAATGTAACCGCAATTTCTATTCCAACAGCTTCTTTCCTCGCAATTCCCGCCTGTGGAATTCCCTACCGCATGCTTGCTTCCCCGACGGCTACAACCTTCAGGAGTTTAAATGTAAGATCAATAGACACCTCCTAACACACTAGCTCAAACCCACTCTCTCCAACTCTCTCCCTATGTACATCCTAAGTCGTCTATCACCCTCCTTCTGAGATTTCCTATACCCAATCCCTCTATGTAACCCCCTGCGCTATAGTGGCAGTGTAATGCCTTGCTTGGGGTGACACGATTAAAAAAAAATAGGAATGGCTACAATTCGCTCAAGAATAAAAAAAATGAAATAAGCAATTATAAAAAAAATGTAGTACGATCTCGCTATGAGAAGGTAAATTCAAGGAACATGATATTAGCTATAAAAGTTTCAAAAATATATTAGTGATTTTCGTTTCGGAGGAGGACATAATAAATATAGGGTATGGTTAATCATAGGTTACTGACATCTAATAGTTATAAATTCAGTCTAGTCGAAAGATGACATAGTGAAATTATACTTAGACAGAAAGAGACAATAACTATCACCCCAGACAAAAAATAACACAATAGTCATCTACTAGCAGTCAAAAACATCGGACACATGATGATGGACAGGGTGTACTTAATCGAAATATTTGTTTATAATAATTATAATAATAATATATACACACTCATCCACACAGACGCACACACACATAAATATACACACACACACACATACACACACACACACATACATATATATATATATATATATATATATATATATATATATATATATATATATATGAATCTAAATTAAACTGTTCAAGTATGAAAGATTTTTGCTACTTCAGTGTATTCTTTCACGCAAACGCTTTTAAGAAAATTAACTGATAAATATTATCTTGAAACATTTATCTTATATATAAAGGGTGCGATAGACAAAGTGTCGTCTAAAATCCACGAAATGAAAATCACACTGACACCTTATGTTCAAGGATATATTTACCAAAATTACACAAAAATATCTTAAAATGTTATTAAGTAAATTCCTTTAATAAAACCGCCTTTGGCTTTAACAACGTTCTCCTGACGACCTCTAAATCTGTAGCTTCTCTTCTGGATGGTCCTCTTTTTAGAGTTCATGAATGCTATTATAATTCTTGCTTTCAGTTAATCCTTAATGTTCAAAAGAGGTTTGTTGTTCTCTCGTACAACTGCACAGTGCAGATAATTATTAAGTGGGTTGCAGATGGAGAATTAGGTGCCCAAACAAAAAGGATGATGTGCTTGCAGAAATTATCTGCTAGTTATGACAGGGGGCCTCATACTTGTAAGTGACTTATAGCATCCACCCTCTTGACTCAGGGCAGCGCTACCTTTTCAAGGCCCTTGATACAGGCATCTTTGTTGAGAGTGACTCCCTGCTGGAAGATAAATGGATGCATAATGTCGCCATCTCACGTACTCATACCAAACACTTTCGCAAACACCATTAAACTTTCCGAAATGTCTGCTCTGTCCTTAGATTCAAACCTAAACACTCTGAAATGTTCTTTTTTAAGCAGTAAAGAATGCCGTTTCCATATTCTGGTCGGTGGGAATTGCATCAAGGTGCTCTTTTTTTTCACAGACAGTGTTCAAGTAACAAGCGGAAAATGCGCATGCGCGAAATTTAAAAAAATACAGGCAATTTATTGAGTTATCGTTCAATCATAAATTGACTCTAATTTTTATATATATATATATATGACTTCATATAAATATGTATATATTGATATATATGACTATACACACACACACACACACACACACACAAACACACACACACACACACATATATATATATATATATATATATATATATATATATATATATATATATAGTCATCCGCAGACAGATCTATTTCGCTGTATCACAGCACATCAATACGGTTAGATATCCGATTGCTTTAAGCCAGGATTGAAACCCGACCAAATTGACATCAGTAGAAGAACACAAATTTTAGCGTGTGATATAACATATAAACATATGTAAATTTATTTAGGGTAAACAGATCAGTGCTCAGTAGAATACAAAAGAGCTATAAAGTATATATTAAAAAACGTGCGTTTTATCCTACGGTTAAGGAGCAACTCGAAATTTTACGTATATGGTATTGTCAGATGCATATTATAAACTGATTGTTTTTCGATGTTCATTTTTGTTTCAGGTAAAATCATTGCTTTGAATTGCCATAAATTACAAATTTGGGATACCGCTTTCATATTTATTAACTTTACAATTTAATTGGTCTTGTACCGAAACCCAATGAATGTATAGGAAATAAAAATCATGGGCAATTAAAACAACTTTTTTGGAATTAAAAAGAAAATATATATATTTTTAGAGGAGTGGTTTGTTTATCGTGGGTTAAGAGGAGGTCAGTCATACTTGATTATATTTGTGACATAGATGTCGACAATAATAATGAATGAGAAAAGAAAAAATATATACGTATATATATTTACACACACCCGCGAACACACGCGCGCACACACACACATATCCATATATATATATATATATATATATATATATATATATATATATATAAATAAATTCACATATATGGTGAATACATATACTAGCCCAGAATAAACTGACCGACTAAAATAAAACCTAATCAAGTTTTTTAAAGGTCACGGATATAAAAACAGAAACAGCACTTCAGCTAAACTTACTTGACATAATCTTTTACTTATATATAATGTCCTGTACAAACTATGTACTAAAGATTTATACAACCACAAATACTTCCACAACGATAATCAACACCACCAGAAAATGCTAGATTATCTAGCATTCTCTGGTGGTGTTGATTTTTTATTTATAGATCTATCCAATTTAGATTAACTTCTAACTCTAGTAATAAGGCAGTTTTCAATAACGTTAACATGAAAACAATAAGCAATAACTAAAACTTCTCGAAGACAAATACATAAACTGTTGAATTCAAACCTGAACAAAATAAACTACAAAATCTCCACAAATATTCTTAAATGCCTATAATATATAACAGACGCGTTTGGTTATCCCAATGACTTTCAAAAATAACTTCTCGCCTCCACTCTCGCGTGGTCATGTTTGACGTCATAAGCTGTGGTGCTATTTTCGATTTCAGTGTCGTGTACGCACATGTTCTTCATGGCTTTGAAAATACCCCATGCAAACTAAACAGACTAACACTACTGTTTTTCCGTGAACTGTATAATACACTTGATATAATGATCATGGCTGATGCAAGCCGAAAGCTTGATTTTCTTTCTTCTCTCAACGATAGGGCTATCAAGCTAATCAAACGATATGAAAAGGATTTACATAAAATAAATAGACAAAACTTGTCTGTATTATTTAATACAGCATGCATCAATATATATATATATATATATATATATATATATATATATATATATATATATGTATATATATATATATAATTAAGATATTTTTGTAAATTAAATTAATTTACATTTTAACACGAAGATTTGTCTGTTTTAATTATCTCATGCTCTATGCCCTACGTTGTATTCATTTTTTTGGTTTCTACACCTGCTGGTTCTTTTTTCATATATATATATATATATATATATATATATATATATATATATATAGACTAGTCTTATTTGATTACACAATATGAACAGATTAATAGAAGGGATTAAAATACTATGATATATACTGATGAAACATATTATGGTACGTGCCTCCAGTGAAATCGATAGCAAACACGAATATGAATAAAAAGTCCCAAACATATTAAAACAATCTTTTTTCTTCCAAATATTTATATTATTATTAAGAAGAAAATATTTTTTAATTGTTTTGCAATTTTGTTTAATCCCTTCTAACATTTTCAATTTTTTTCAGAAAGTTTTCTTTTGATTTGAGTTAGCGGCACCCACTTTTTTCGGTGAAAAACACATTAATTTGAAATTCTTGCAAAAATCAAATGATTATCGGTTTTAACAATATATTTAGTACTCATTCACTAATGAATGAAAGTATTTTTGAAATTATCTTTTTTAATCTTGATAAAAATATTCTTTTTTACCTTTGTTACCCCTTCACATAAATCCATGAAATCTTAATGAATTTTACATTGATGGCTAACTTTTGTTTTATTAGTTCAACGTAGGACTCATTAGGGAATATAAATCACCAATTTTTTTTATTTTAACTTTGCAATCAATATCCGAAAATCTTATCTGAGGAGTAAAATAAAAAATGCAATAGAACTCTGATATAATTTAATTTCATAAACTTTTAATTGCTAGAATAAAAAATGAATATTGAGGACCTTATCCTAGGAAGAAAAAATAAAATCGATTAATCATATACTTTTAAAAGAATTGTTTTCGTTTTTTATAATTTAATAAAATATAAAGTTTTAAAAATATTTTAAAAATCTTCAAAGAATAGATTGTGAGTAGACTTTTTAGTTAAGAATTGACGATTATATTGGAGTTAATATGTTTTATATTGTAAACTTCTGGCAGAAAGGAATTATTACTTGATTGAAATCAGATAAAGTTAAGCTTGAATTTTAAAAATTGACTCAAATGACGTGTCAGCGAGGTACATTTTATTTTTGCAAGAAACAGAACTTTGGCTACTGCTTACGTCCTGTTTACATAATGTGTATCAATCAAAAATGCTGAGAAATTTAATTTTTTGTTTTCAAATCAGAAAAAAAATATTAAAATCAATATAATTTCGGTTTATAATACACCAGTGTAGTTTCCTTACTGGAATTAAAATGTAATCTCTTGGTTTTAATTTTAAACCATGAAGTTAACTTATTTATCCTTACATTTAGGTATCGAAAATCGGTGGGGTACCTACTTTAGGGAGTCAATATAGTTATATGCTGCTTTGAAAATTGATCAATTGAAATAAGAGAGTGATATTAGTAGCCTATTAACATAAGGAATATACATTTACATAAGCTCATTAAATAAACAGACTCAGACTGACCAAGGTAAAAACGAACTGCTAATGGATAATGACATTTAGGTGTGAAATGTTGAGATATTTTCCTTTTTCAAATTGACCCGTCTAGACATATGCATAGTCATATACTAATCCACCATTCTACTACACACATCTCAATACATAAAATGCCACTTCTTACATAAATTATGCTGAAAGAGTTTCGGATTTTTCCTAAACGTGGCAAACCTTACAAATTCAATGTTCTATCCAATAAGCAATCAAAACAAGATATTTCCTGTATTATTCATGGAGTAAAATGGAAAACCTTAAGCTTAGGACTCTAAATCTCACGAATTATGATTCACTTTTAGATATTTCAATGTTTATACTTTATGTTACAAAATTATTACACTCAAACATATTAATATTAATTTAAATATATAAATATGCAAGACATAGTATAGGGTATGTTGATAAATGATTAAAGATTATCGGCATTCAAGCATACAGACGACTGTGACTGCATTCAATATTTTTGAGATTATAAAATTCGAATTATTAGGACAGCATTTACACAGAAGAGATTTCCACAAGTGTGATTTGTGAGAAAATAAACTGACAGAGGAGCTGCCATGAAAACAATTGTAGAAAAGATAGAGGGAAGCCACGTCACGTAACTGAGAAAATGACTGAAGTCAGTCGAGATGCCATGTCAGGAACTATTTTATTGCAGATCCTTTCTTGGATTTTGTCAAGACCATTGAGATGAATAGTACAATCACTCGACCAGATATGGGAACAGCATTTATTTCACGGAAGAATAATAGATTTGCAAATGTACAGGATAGAATGAGGAAAAAACATTCTGGCACATTACAGAGATCCAACTTTTTAGCAGTAGATTGAGCTATTGATTTGACGTAGTTGTTCAAATTACGTTGAGAATGTGGTGCCAAAGAGATGGAGTGTCTTATTTTTCAGGAGAATAGCATTAGCCATGCTGGTGGCGAGCAGGAAAGACTATCTATGGTTGTTAAAAAGAAAGGCCGTTTTGTTTTGGAAGCATTAAAATTCCTAAGCCATTTCTTGTCTCAGTTAATTACTGATTGGATGCCCATTTCAAGAGCAGTAGTCAGGTTTACTTTATCTACGTTGACGGATTTTTGGACCCGAGTAAATGATGGTATAATCGACATAAATGCCTTCATTGGAACTGATGACAGCTGGAAGTTCATCGATGAAAATCAGAAACAGCGTAAAACCCTGGGAAACTCACGTTCTCTGAAAGGTTTTGGAAGTATGTAAGTTCAAAACGACATTCATTTCACAATTTGGTAGAAATATTTGGATTAAATAAAACAATCATTTAAAATACTATATCTCTTGCGCTTGCGTAAAAGGCCAGCATATCAGACTGTGTGTCAAACGCCTGCAAGATATCTAGAACTACAACCCAAGCTTAGCTATTATTATCAAGATGCTACTATATATCTACAGTGATGACCGTTAGAACATCGAATGTACACCTGGAGAATGGAAGCCATATTGTTTGTCAGAGATTAGGCCGTAAGAGGTGAGATGCTAAACAAATTCAACATTGTTTAGAGCTTCGAATACATTGCAGAAAGTATTAAGAGTGTAAGAGGCTAATCGGGCGATAGTTAGGGGGATCACTGGGTGTCCAAATGCTCTTAGAAACAGTAACTACAGATGAGAAGTTCAAAAAGGCTGGAAAGCCTGAATCTGGAAAGCAGTAAACAATAGTTGTAGAGTTTGGAGGAGAGAGCCCGCTCAGAGGCTCATTTGTTGAGGATGGCGGTTTAACTTAGGTGAGTCTAATTTAGAGATTACGTCCGGACCAAAGACAGCATTATGTACATATAAATAGATATTCTATCTTCGGTGGGAAATTGGGCGTGGGTACTCTAGATGAGTCAGACGATGAACGCATTCAACCTTGTCTGTTGTAGATGCCAAGACATTGAATTGATTGAATAGTGTAGGGATTTAGGGTCTTTTCTTGTTTACTGTTTCTAGAACCGAACATACGAGATGCTGTTTCATTCAATCAACAGACAATAACTTTGCTTCGTTTAGGACTCGCTTTCACCCAATACGCGCAGAGAAAAAGAGCTGTCTGTTGTAATCAGACGTGTCACTCAGGTACAGCGGGAAGAAGTGTTTCCTGGGGACAATAGCGATCGCGCATACAGGTGAGAACTAAAGAGAAGAACAAGATTTGGCTTTGAATTCCCTTGACGCAATGAAAACATCAATTTAAGAGGAGACCTAAAAGGTGTATAAAAGTCAGAAGATGAACACTGATACTATGTTTAAATTTGAATATGAAATCTGAATGTAATGCAAGTCTTCGTGATATGTTTGAATGGTGTCAACGTCTCTTCATACTGAGTGTACCAGGTTGTCAGTTTTGTTGTTACTGATCCCGACTGGTAATTAGGATCCCAAACATGTTACATTTGTTAATCGTCTGCTACTACTACCCCAAGCGTCCCTTTCCCAAAATAACTTCCCATGATTATAAATAATCTAAGATATAACACTAATCTATTCCAATAAAATCGCCTCAACATATTTCTCACTAGCATTCGTGTTATTCGTATCAATTTTGAAGTGTTCTAGCTCTCTGTGAAAGTAATCATAGCGCTGCAATTTCCTTATATATTTAGGAATCAGTCTAACGTTTACATTCATAGCTTAAAAGTTTATTCCCACGAACATCTCTTCCTAGCTAATATTGTTGCCCGTGAATAGCACTTAAATTTCATAACTTTCATTATAGATTGTGATTTTCCTTTTTCTTTTTTCCTTTTTTATAATAATATTCATTGAATATAAAGTCTCAGAGCAAGTCAATATAAAGTGCTAGTAATTGATGCGGGTAGTATGAATATAAGAGAATGAAATAGGGAGAGGTTAAGATTATATTAGTCACTGAAACATTCACTCAAGAATCGGAATATTTAGAATCAAAGTATCGATATGTTAACAATATTGCGTCTGTGAGAAAGCGGTTGTAGTGTGGAAAATGACATCTTTCACAAATTTCACTATTCCAATGCACCTTCGGATTTTTAACGAGAGCGACAAAAAAGGTGTAATTGGAAATCCTTGATTATTTACGTCCTGAAAGAACATGGCACATAAAGAAAAAGAAGAAAGTGAGAAGTAGCGGAAGATATTCTCCATTTTCCATCTGATCTGACGATAATATATGACGGGTGATGTTCGGTATTTTGAGAATTTTACAAGGAGCCGATAATTTCTCCAGGATATTTTACGATAGATCGTATATATGACTTCCACTTGAGGTCTTCGGTGAACTTGAATAAGGAGATGAGGTAACAGAGATGTTACATTTTCTGCCAAAGCCAAATATTGGGAATACGGGTGAATCATATGATAAATGAAATTCTTTTATGAAAATGTGATCAAAAAGACCTTGAATCCCCAGAACATTAACAGATGCGTGTCTGTCTCTCTCTACTAAGCACAGTCAACTATTTCTTCTTTCTCTGCTGACTTTTGCCTTCTAGAAATTATTTCAGACAATATAGACTAGACTATTTTTTACATCCGTTTGCAAATATCTTTGTGTTCGGTGACTTTAATTTATACCATGCCAAGTGCATAAGCACTTTGTCACTAACGATGCTACAATCAAAACTCTTCTCAAACACTTCTCACTCACTCAAAATTTCATGCAAGTGGTGCAATGCCCCACGCGTTTCCGCATTAATCCCGAAGAAAATGTTTATTTTCTAGATCTATTCTTTATTTGTATTACTGATACATGTCATGTTATGCAGCCCTGCCCTCTTGGCATCTCTGATTATGCGGTGGTGTCTTTAATCATCTCTTTCCTCACTAGCCAATAACATCTGTTATCAACGTGTGGATTGGTACCCATTCCGTGATTTTCTTTCGTTACGTCTCCCATCATTCATGAAACACAATGGAATGAACAAGAATATCAGATAGAGCAATAATTAAAGAACCAGATGTCTAAACAAACAATGCTCATATGCTATGTCATGACGTTCTCCTCTATCGACCTAGAAGATATACACATACCAGAATTACCAATTATAAATATAAATACCAGCAGTTTTAATAAAGTATGGCGACAGAGGGAGTAAAGTTTCACGGAAAGGCAACACAAAAACAAGAAGAGAAGATAAGAGTATTAGGTGCCACGCTCTAATTTCTAGCTTAAGGATTGTTCTAAAGAATAATATATTAGAAGACTGCCTCGATGGTTCGTGAATTTTGTATCCTATTAAATGTCAGTTGTGTTCCCTGTAGTAGACACAATCTTAGCGTATACGTTGCTAGTAATCACTATGCAAGACAAGAATAACCTGGATGTACAAACAAAAACATCTACTCTCCTAGATCAAGTAAACAATTGAGACAATAGGTAATTGTGACTTTTTAAAAATTGTATGAAAGATACTAAGTATGTATCCCTCAACAAAGTAATTTATATTCTAAAAATACAAAGTTATATGGATTTGTCTTCGCGTTTCTTAGTCTTCGTATTATATTCCTCAATTTTTATTATTTAGTACATTCAGAATATTATACTCATTGATAGTGTGATGTTTCCACCTAGCGAAGAACTTCGGCTAAGGGCCAATGTGAATGAATGGTAAACAATTTTGAATTCTCGATTTGGTAAATCGAAATCGCAGTCATTGTGAAAGACAAAGTAATAGACAGCAGTTACAATTTTAATAATCAGTTTTTCTGAGTTGTAATAAGATATGTTCATAGAGAAATAAAAGCTATTAAATCTCTTTTAAAGACAATTTATAACAAATATTCCAAGGAAGTACTATATAAGAAAATTAAGTTGTTTGCCATCTGGATTTTTTTCAGATGTCTTTCTTTCTAGTAAAATTTCTCTTTTCTCAATCCAAATAATTTATTCATCCTCATAAAAAATGTTAAAAAATGACAGTTAAATCATGAAATTTAATAATAATTAAATAATCAAAAAGGGAACTAATAAATAGAATAACAGAAAAGTCAAGAAATAAGGGAAAATTATTACATGAAATATACCGATAAAATACTTCACTTAGCGTCCTCCATAGATGAACAAAATACTGTGCGCATCCCAAAATACGGAGGACAAATATTGCCTGCTAATGTTTGAGTCTTTAGTCACTTTGGACGACTTTCACCATCTGCTGTCTACCCAGCTGACTGCCGATTTGATTCTGAAAAGAAGTGGTGGATCCCTGTTTCATCCATTGTTATATATTAAAGCAAGTACCTCTCTTTGTTGCGTTGAAACATTTGTAGTCAACGATCTGAATCGTTAACGCGTTGTTGTCTTTTATCGACTGTGGGCAAACGCGGCAACCACTTTGAATACAGCTTTTTCATTGACAAATGTTCATGCAAAATCGTAAATCCACTGCCTTCTGATATATGTAGCTTCTCTGGTATTTCAAGCAATTTCAATTTACGATATGATAAAACGAGTTTGTGTTTTTGTGTGTGTGTGTGTTTTTCGGGACAACTGCCGATTTCGGGAGAGCTGAGCGTCCAGCAACAATTGTTCCTGTATGACCACGATTTAAGTTAGCTTAACAGCTCTAAACAGTTCTTTCCGATGGAGCAAAGTCTAAATAACAGTTATCACGTCATGTCTTTGCTTGAACAGTAGATTTCCCTATCAGAAAACAATGCTTTTCAACACACGAAATTCAGATTTTTCCATTGTTTTGAAAATTCGCAAGAGTAGCTTCATTTAAATAACTGTGATTTGTAAACTACTAATCCGATTGTGCCCAAATCTTTTCACGAGCCATTAGAAGGTTAGTACTTCATAGAAAAGTATATGGAATTGTTATTAGTGACGCCATTTATATGTCAGGATTTGGAATTATTGAATGTGTGTTACAGTGAAACAAATGAAATGTAACCGCAACTTCTGTTCTATCAGGTTCTTTTCTGTCACATCACGCCTGTGGAATTCCCTTCCATATACTTGCTTCCTTGAGAGCTACAATCTCTTAAAATTTAAATGCAATGTCAATTACCATGTCTTATCTCCTTGACTCGCATCCATTCTCTGAAACCCTTTGTATCATGTTCTTTTCTTTTCCACTCAACTTTCATGCAGCCCTTTACACATCAGTGTTCACATCTTTCTCTTGCTGATTCTCTGACACCCTCTGTAATTTGTTCCTCTTTCTTATCACTCTCCTCTTATGTAATCTCCAGCGCAGTGGTAGTACTTTCATGCTTAGAGTGAAATGATTGTAAAAAAGAAGTTGAAAAGAAATTTATTACTGAAAAATTTCTAACCCGCGATATGTGATTTAGTATACATCATTTTAAATATAATTTTCCCGTAAGGTCAGTCACTGAGAACCATTTATTAATCTAATTTCAATTAAGTAATTTTCTTTTTTAATACAGTCTAATATAATTTTCACCCCAAAAGTAGGCATAAAATGTTTTATATGTATTATTATTATTATTATTATTATTAGTAGTAGTAGTAGTAGTAGTAGTAGTAGTAGCATGTCTTCTGATTTCTGTTGTATAAACATGTATTTCCGGATACCAGAAACCTAAGGTCATAAGTGATTTCATGATATTGTCAGCTTCATAAAATATAGTCACATACATTTTATATATAAAAATCTCTGCATTATTATTATTATTATTATTATTATTATTATTATTATTATTATTATTATTAATATTATATTAAATATTTCCTACACATTGAGAGAGCTCATAGAATACGCTGGATTAGTATATAAGTAAATTTTAAGTCAATTATTCATTCACATAATTTTACTTTTGTATAAGTTCTTCTTTAATGTGACATGATGAAAATAAAATCGTGGAAGCTACATTTTGTACTTCAAATGAAACGTTAAACTTAACTGCAAACAACGTTAAGGTGGCTTGAAGATTTTCCCTCTATATTGTATACTGAAACCGAAATATTCGGCACAAATATATATAAAAATCTATGTAATAAAAATATTTATCTTTTTTCCCCCTTCGAAGCGAAACTCATTCCTACATAAAAGCAGACACGTGACACTGCTGCCCCAGAGCTCCAGAATAACGTCCACTTGCTTTGCCGCAAAACACAGATGAAAACCAAAATACTATTAGACCCTTCTTCCCACAAGACAGCAAGCAATAATAACAAAAAAACACATGCTTTTTGTCCCGGGTGACTACTTATTGCGCTGGCATTAACTGCGCAAATGATATAAACCGCACATGTGTTATATGATTGATACGCTCTGTCAATGAGGGAGGACCCATTGAGAAATGTTAAAAAGATGGCGTCTGGAAAATGTCCAAAAGAGCACTTATCTCTATAAGAGATGAAGCCAGGATTTCAAAAGTAAGCGGAGCTATCAATAAAATGTTACGTCGATTTCTCTTAGAATACAGTATACACGTAGTAATATCAATAAATGCTTACACTAATTACCTTGCATTTCTGATTTTTCTCCTATTTATATTATCAGAAGTAAAACTTTAAATAAGCAAAAGATTTTATAGCACAGACACAGCGTCATTTGACAACCGAGACTGTCTTTATAATCCAATCAAGTGTAACTGCAATCTCTACTCTATCACCTTTTTTGCTCGCACTTTCCGCCTGTAAAATTCCCTTCCGTATACTTGCTTCCTTGACAGCTACAATCTCCAAGATTTTAAAGACAAAGCCAATTGCCATCTCTTATCTTCCTGACTCACATTCTTTCCCTGACAACTTTTGTGCTATATTCTTCCTCCTTTCCACTCTACTCTCAGGCAGCCCTCTTCACACCTGTATTCTTATTCTTTTCTTATTCATTGTCTGACTCTCGCGTAACTTGTTCATCTTTCTCATTACTCACCTCTTATGTAACCCCCTGCGATCCAGAGACAGTTTAGCTTAACTTTTGGTGAAATGATTAGAAAAGATGTTCTTAGCAATGTTCCTGTTACTCTACTACATGCTGCATCAAACAGTTTTAAAACTCTATTTCTATTGTAATTAGGAATACTCGACTCAAACCCCATTGCTTGTGGATTAGTCTCCCGCAAGATTATTTTCCTAAACCACATTATATCAACAGTTAATCGTTACCGATCCTATGTACGTACACATAATTATGACTACATAATTCCTACTTTTGTATTTATAAAGCACACTAGAACAAATGGCCATCTAACTGGAGTGGTGTTAAAAAAAGGTGATAGAGTAGAAGTTGGGGTTACACTTGATTGGATTATAACGACAGTGTCTCGGTTGTCAAGTGATACTGTTACTGTGCTATAAATTCCTCAGGGAATTTATATTTAATTCCCTTTTTCTTGAGTTTCTTGAGCATTTTATTAATTGAAAACTAGTAAAAAATCTACACACTATGTATAAATACATGCAGCATATATATATATATACATATGAAATAAATCCAATTGTTAATGAAGAAATACGAAAAATAAAATTAATGACGAAATTACCAAATCTTACGAAAATTCCTATATTGAAAATATTAACAAGGAAGCATAAATTATTACAGAAAAACTGGATTTAAGCCAAAAGATACAAATTGTAACAGGTAGACAAGCCTTCTTCACAATTAACGATGACAAGGAAGATTTCTGAAATGGCCCCTTACACCGGATAATAAATCTAAGAAAAAAAGAAGTAAGCAAAATAAGCCATTTAATATTAAAACATATTTGTGGCTTACATTATGTATATATAGATAAGTCGTCGATGAACAGGTTATAAAGTTCATATGCGTGTGTGTTCGGTTGTTGGCTATTTTCCACCGTTTTCTTTTCCAGTTTCCTGAAGTATTTACTTTTCACTGCGCAGAATAATTTTTACACTGACTCGCGAAATTTGATTTCCTATTTTTTCTTCAAAATTGAATTCAGCGATTTTAATCTAATGTTCTGTGTATGCATTTATACGTTTTAGTGATAAGAAATATGATACGTGTCATCAACTTTTGTTTGTTGATTTTGGAATGCAGACATACACGTTTTGCAAAGGCTTACGATTTATTTTTAAAATTTAGGGCATGCGTGTGTGTGTGTGTGTGTGTGTGTGTGTGTGTGTGTGTGTGTGTGTGTGTGCATGTCTTAGCTTTTTCATTTTGTTTTGTTAAGTGAAGTATTGTATTTTTTATAAATATTTCTTCCTGAATTATGCGCGTGCCATTGTCAAAAAGTAGAAAAATGAGAGGTCATCTTATATTCAAATTATAAAAAAAAACTCTAAATTTTGAATTATGTTTGTCTGTATGATAAAATTGGCTATGTATATATTTCTTTTCTTTTTGAAAAATGGTTGTACACTTTTCTTCAGTTGGAATTTTGCCTTTAACATGTTACACCAGCCAATCCCACCAGAAAATACCTCAAGTAATATATTTTTTAATTCTCTTTTTAGAGAATCTGTTTCGTTGGTAAAAATCATTTTTGGAAAATTGACTTTAATGAGCATTTATAGTATTTGAATTTTTCCACACAATCTGTACTAAAAAGACAATTTGTGTTTTTCATTACGAATACTTTTAAATTTAACAATTTTTGTTTAACTTTACATTTGCTATAAATGTGCCCGCGAATATAATTTCTCACCTGTGAGAGTACGAGATATTTTTTAAGCCATTAATGTTGGTTTTCTACTTTTTCTCCAAGTATTAATATTAATTATGCTTAAATCAGAACCACTGCCTAGTTGTAAGTTGATGTTTTTGTTCATAATTTTCACCTGCACAAATTTTCTCGTAATCTGATTTGAAGATTCATTATCGTTATTGATTCTAACTAAAATTTTAAATTGCTTTTTAACTTTCGTTTTACACTGAGATATTTTGTGTCCCTTTTTCAACAACGGAAAAATTTATTGTATTTAATTTGACAAACCTTATAGAATTTCCATCCTCTATAAAGTGTGGCAGGGATTTCGAGTAATGTATTTTCCCTTTTTAACGTTTTAATTTGATTTTTATGTCACACATTTTTCATGTTTATTTCTATATTTTTTGTCCTGTCGAACATTTATACATCTCTGACTATCTTCTCCCAAGTTTTGCAAAGTTAAGTCGGCTTCACCTTCGAGTTTATTTAGAACCCTCCTCCTGATTTCCGTGTCTTTAGCTGACTCTGAACCTTGCACAAATATGAAACATTTAAAATTGTCATAGCTTATTTATACCACTTTGAATTTCTCACAGTGATTATTTACAATACTTGAGAACGTAGTGAAGTCTACCTCTTCATTTTTCAGGAAATACATACACTTTCATCTCTTATAGAATAATGATATTTTCAGTCGGAAAAGTTTTCATTGAAAAACTTGTGTTTTTGGAAGAATATAATTCATTAACATCGTATGCTAGACATCGCCTAATTTTGTAGACTCAGTCTGGCCTTTTTCTGATCCGACCATATAAATAATGCAGTCCATCTTGGAGGTATATTCGTTTTTGCAATAATACGTGTAAATGTTACGTTTTTCTAATGCTTGTAATTAAACTTTTTTATCAGTTTTACGAGAGCTTCCTGCGATAATAACCTCAAATTGTTATTAACGTTATATGGAAACGTTTATCGCTTTCCCATAAACAACTGCTTGAAGATTTCGGGCCTTTGTTTTACTTTTGTTGTTCCCGTTGTTGCTTTACAATTTCAAAAAACTCATTTTACACTCCATTCTTTTACTTGCATATATATATAATTTTTTTTTAGTGTATAATTTTGCTTAATCAATCTGAAGCCAGCAGTTCACACCAAACATTTAGTTGTTGCATGACAATGCAAGCTCTCTTACGGCAGGTCTGACCGTTGAAACCATTTACAAATTGTGTTTCAGATGCTGGAACACCTTGCCTACAAACCAGATCTCATGCCAACCATCTTTTTTGGTATTTGAAGGTGCTGTACCAGGTCATCGAATACATAGTGATAAAAAACTACCGGAAAGGGGGCAAAAACATTTGCTATACCAACTGAAATTCTTTTTGGCAAAATATGCAAGAATGTCGACTGTTGGACTATGTAGAAAAACATGTATTTATTTAACCTGCATATTTGAAAAAACAGAATCTTTTACATTCTCTCGAAAATATATATATATATATTGGCTATACTAAATTCCATGACGCATCTGAGAAAGCAAATTTAAATTTAATAGTTTTAAATTTCCGAGTTTAAGCATTTTCAGCTTTTTTCCTTAATTATATCCGATGCTTGCATTTTTACATGGCTCCTCAACTACCTGCACTTAAATAAATCTAATATAAAAACCATTACTTTAGTCCTATGTAGTATTTTAAGAAGCCGAAACGCGTTACAAAATCTTTTTTCAATTTTCTGATCAATTTACAGAACATTGTTCTGATATCTACCTATTTATATATCTCCTTCTCTCCAGCAGCGCTCAAACACATACACACTCACACGCACACACAACCACGCTTAGACATGCGCGGGTTTATGCAGACACATGACCACTCACACACATACACTCACACACACTCACACGCACACACATATATGTGTATATTTATCAAGTATATATTCATTTAAACATGAGTCATTGTATAATATGCCCATATTTTTAGGTAAAGTATATATTGGTAGCATAGAAGGCAGATTATATATTAGTAACATGGAATAAATTAAGGTTTTTGCACTTTTCAAATTACGAATAATATACTATTTAAAATCTTATAAAAAACTATCTAAATAAAATATATTGGCTGATTTTAACGAATATTTTAAAATTAATGTTAATATATAAATACCTCACATACACACATATGTATTTGGGTGATACCTATGTACTTTATTGTGTATGTCTATCCATACACATCTCTATGTTTCACTAATAAGAGTTAACTGAATATCAAAATGAGAAAGGTACTTCTAACATCCACTCGATAATAAACAGAAAAATGTGTGTATTGCATTTGTATTGCCCTAAAATCTATCCTACCCATTCTTTTTATATGTGGATTATGCGTACATGCAAAACAAACATAAAAACATATACTTATATACTCATGTATGTATGATAAACACGAACAACATTTATTCAGAGATAATTATTTAAAATATCATCCTTTCAAAATACTAAAATGATTTTTAAATACATCATAAAAAATATATAGTCATGCATATATTCAGTATGTAATCAATGCATGAAATTACTCGAGCTACAGGACTGACAACTAAGTTCCTTTTTTTTTCAAAAATATATTCAAACCAGTTAAATTTAGCGGTCACTTATACCATAACAGCTTCTTTTCTCGCATTTCCAGCCAGTGGATATCCCTTCCGTATATTTGCTTCCCTGATAGCTAGAACCTCAAATATTTTTAGTTCAACGTCAATTGCCTTCAAATATCTCCTTGACATCTTCTCGTGTCCTTTTCTTGACACCACCTGCATCTTTTTTTTGCTCTACTCTCAAGTATGTTTCTTCACACTAGTATTACAACACTTCTCTTATCCAATCTCCGATACCCTCTGTAACATGTTCCTCTTTTTTTCACTCTCCTCTCATGTAGCCCTCTGCGAACCAGTGCAGTACAGTCTCGCTTTGGCCAAAACGATTATAAACAATATAATGGGATTGAAGAAATATAACACACTCACTTTACAGTTTTACCTCGGTAGGTCACGGATTAGGATTCGTTTTTTATTTGCTTTGTTTTACATGCTTGGCTTTTTTGTCTCGTTTCTGAATACACGGTTAACTATCTGCAGAGTTCAACGCAGCTAGATCATGAAGCAATGTCTCATAGGATTTTCATGGAAAGACTTTCAACTTCGAACTAATTAAAACTCTTGCAATATCAGTTGGTTGTTTTTCGTTTTAAACAAGATTATAAAAAAATGAATTAAGAATTCATCTGAAAAGAAGTCATTCCAGTTTTCATCACATAAAGTCATTTGTTTAATTAAAAAGACAATGAGGACCGAGAAATGATTATGTTTTCACATTGTTTTGCGTTTTTAGGAAGACAACACATAATCACGACCATAAATTGGCGCCTGCGAACGAAATGAGCAGTTTGCTCTTGTTTAGCTTAAGTCAGGATGCCGAGAGGTCACAATGATGAATGAAAGGTGGCATGGTGTAGAATAGTAAGATAAAACTATGTAAATAGATATAAAATGCGAAAAACATAGAGTAATATGGAGATCAAATTGCAGATAATTAGAAGTCATGATTATTACTACTGTTCCTAAAAATGACATCAGTTCTTTTAAAATTTCGTTCATTCTCTGTCTGGAAAATCAAACTTCAATTCTACTATTTTTAGATTCCTTTGTTGAAATTAATACCATTTTATTTACTTAAAATTATTACTAGCTGTATAGTAAGAAACAAAATTTAAATGTTTTAATCAGACTTTATATATATATATATATATATATATATATATATATACACACATATATATATATATTGTCCAAAATTTTCAACTGTAAGAAGAAAAAAGATGAAATAGAAAAAACAAGTAAAAGGAGATAAAATCAAAACAAAGAAAAATAGTACTACATATAGCAACTAATACGTTATTTTTAAAAATCTTGACATTATCTTCACGTTATATCTGTTAAAATAATTTAATGTTGCTAAATTTTTTAAAAAGGTTTATTAACTTGAGAAAAGTTATACTGACATTATTGATTACACTGCAGCTCTAACGCGGTTAAACCATAACACGTCTTGGTTGATATCTATTTTATTTTCACTTCCTTTGATTTTACTAAGCGTTGTGAATCTTTGTCGCAGATTTGTTCTGGCAAATGTTAAAGAAAAACTTCGTCGCCAATTTTTTGTAGTGTTGTGGAGGTGAATCTTCGCCGCAAAGTTGTAGTGACCGGTTTGGCCGAGAGTAAGACAGGGAAAACAGAAGGTAGATTCAATTAGTATAGCAAGAACATATGTACAAATAAGTGTTAGTAATAAGTAAATAGAAATAAGTAGGTCCGGTACAGTTACGCTGCTTATTGCCTGAATTGTAGCTGGCTTCTACTGCGTACTAGCTGTCCTTAACTGTAGCATTTAATTTCCTTTTCACTTAAGACAAAATCTGGAACAAGGCATTTTTAATATGTGTAATCCGGGACGTAAAGCCCGGGTAAGAATTTCTGTCAATATTCCCCCAGACCAGAATACGCTTCGTCGGTCCCTCGACTGGGTTCTTACTCTCCGCCCGAAGCCAGAGTGTTTGACAATGCGCAAGGCAATTAATTGTCGCCAACTGTCGTTTTTCAGATTATTATATAGTAAGAGGAAGATTCCATTTCTCATAGAAAGTCACCAAATCTTTTATCTGTTTGTGGTCTTCATATTTTTTTCGCTTTTGGTTAATTCCGTTCCTTTTTTCTTCCTTTCGAACGGCGTATTTTAGGAGCCGTTAGAAAATTTGAAATGTTAAAAGTGTCATATACTATATCCATCGCTGTTTCATCAGGAAACCCGGTATCAGCCTCGTCCGTTAGAAGTTTAAGTTGATTTCTGTATCTTTTATATATGAATTATGGCCTTTTACCATGTAAATTATATTCCCAATTCTTTTTTCTATCGCACCTAACGAAGAAAACTTTCTCTCCTAGGTTATAACGTCTTACAGTTACGATGTTTGTTCGTTTTGGCTTCGTTTGTTTCAGCAGTAGTTTGGAATTAAACAGATCGTATACGACACGCATACATAACTTCGGCTAGAGATCGGTAATCTGGTATCTTGTCATTTTGTGTAATCCTGTATTCTTGCAGAAATTGTTGACGGGCTTTTTCAGTTAGTGTAGCCTTAGCTTTTATCAAAGGTCTTTTCAATGTATCTACGATTCTCTCAGCTAGTCCGTGTGACATAGGCTGATACGGTGCTGTGGTGATGTGTTTAACTGATAAATTACACAGAATTCTCTAGATTCTGCAGACGTACACTGAGTTCCATTATCAGACACTAAGATGTCTACTGCTCTGAATCTAGCAACCAACTCTTGAAGAAATTCTATAACAATTTCCGTAGTTGGGTTATTACATCTGTGTTATCTACCATCCTTGTCAATTTTGTGTGCTAGATATTTGAATTTTTCCGTGAAAAAATCATATTAGTTTCTTTTTAATTTTGCAACTGTATTCTTGGATTTTGTCAATCACTTTGCGTTCGAATTTATACACAATAATTTTGAACTGACTACTTCTACAAGGATTTGTAAATAAGGATTGCTTTAATTTTTTCTCCAGTGACAGATCTTGCTATCTTGCTAGATTTTATAATGGTTGGCGTTCCCAATTGTTTCCATGTCTGCAAGTTAATTATAGTCAAGTCAGACCCCGAGTCTAATTGAAATTCAGCACTTTTGTTGAACAATTTTAAGTGCACGAATTTTCTAGTTTTAGTATCTTCTAGATCGCCCGACCTTAATTTTTTATAGAACTCTTTGTTTGAATTTTTTTGTCAGTTAAATGTAAAGCATTTTTTCTGAAAAAACAGTCTTTGTAAAAATTTATGGCCCCACATCCGTAACATGGTTTAGGAGGCAATTTATTTTGCTTTTTATTTAGTTCGTTCTTTTTCAGAGACTTTGTTCGTTCATGTTTCACCGTACTTTTTGAAAGTAAGAAATATCAAATTCCTTAATATTTTAGAATCCTACGTTATACTGACGTACAATTGGCATTCTTCGGCAATTTGCTGAAGAGTTATATTTGGTTCATCTCCAATCTGCTAATATTTATATTTGGTTCATCTCCAATTTGCTAAGTATATTTCGTCTAATTTCTGCATCTTTTGCCGAAACTAGTTCTTGCAAGAATATCAAACAATTAAAGTTCTTTGCATTTAGCTCCGCCAGCCTAAAATCATCGCAGTGTTTGTTAACTATTGACGCAAAAGTGATATTGTCGTCCAATTCATTCTTATTTAGATTAAGACATTTTCATCTTTTATGACAAAGAGATGTCTTTGAACAGAAAGGCTCAGTGAGTACTTTTATTGATTGGGTGAATGTCAGTTCACTAGTCTTCCGCGGTAGCATCTAATTAACGAATTTAGTATGTTCACTTGTGCCAAGTTTTATTAGTTTGAAACGTAATTTTTTTTCGTCACTCGAGCTTTTACAATCTGTATCTTAAACATCTTCATACATCTTAAAGTAAGACGTAAAGCTTATGTCTTCCTCGGAAGCGTATAGAAAATTCTCTATGGCATTCCACATTGCGTCTTGTGACAAAGATAATTTATTTTTGCTGGTTTTCATTCGACTTATTAGTTCCGACACTTGTTTCTGAAAATCGATCTGTTTTTTATGATTTCTCTTCTGTGCTTGAAGGAATATTTTTCCATTTTTTCCTGTGGTGCAGTCTGGAAATTTACCAGCTCCAATAAAGTGTTCTTGAAATCCTACATTTTCTATTTTTCCATTTCACGCAGTACTTTACAAAAACTCGTTTTTTCAGAGAATTCCTTTTAAAATCACGGTAATCTTCGCAATTATTTGTCGTAAATCTTCGTCGACAATCTTCGTCGAAAACTTTGGTTGCCAAATTGTTGTGGATCTTCGTCGTCAATTTGTACTGGTAAATATTAACGCAAATCTTCGTCGTCAATGTATTGTAGTGTTGTGGTACCGAAACTTTGCCGTAAATGTGTAGTGACCGGATTGGCAGGGAGTAAAAGACAAAACAGAGAAGATAGGCTCAAAACATTGTATTAGCATAACAAGAATATATGTACAAGGTAAATGTTAGTAATAAGTCAAATGAAACATTAGTCCGAACGGACAGTTACGCTGTTTATTGCCTTAATCGTAGCTGGCTTTAACTTCGTACTTCATAGTAAATGTTTTTTGGTCTGCTTTATTTGAAGAATTAGCGTCATGAAATATTTTTAATTGCTGAAGCTAGCGGCAAATGTATAGCGTTTAAGAATATATATATATATATATATATAGAGAGAGAGAGAGAGAGAGAGACGTGTATGTGTGTGCGTGTGTGTGTGCAAAGAAGATATAAATTAGTGTGAAAATTCAGTGTTTGTTTGGACGATGCTAAATTATAACCGTCAAGGGTAGGTTTAGCTACAAAGAGGACACATATTTCTACTCTTCTCCTTAATATGTTCTCTATCATATTTTATATCACGCCTTTCTCATGATCCTCAGAAATTTAAACTGTCTCTTCCTGATGTTAAGTATTAAGTTTTTTGTTACAATTTTTTTATAAAACTTCGTTGTTGCTCACGTATCAGATGGTATCTTCAGCATCATGTTATAGATCTACATTTACGTTGTCTCAAATCTCTTCTTCACCTTTAAGGAGATTTTCGAGCATTCCGTGCCAAATAGGACATATATCACGTAACCATTAAGTATTTTGCTCGTAATGATGATTTTTCTGTCTCTTAATCATATGTCTAGCTTTTGAAACAACACTTTGTCTATCCTAACGGGACTTCTGATTCCAGTGTCGTACTTTCTGTCCTTTGTTAGAATAGATATTTATATTTTTGTACTTGTTCCATTTTGCTATCTCCTATTTTTAATTTGCATATACTACCGATACGTGGCCAAAATACGGTATGCATATTGCATATTTTCGTTGTTTTCTTTTTAGAACGGAGAGTATATTTGTCTGGTTATTCACTTTTGTTAATATCATGAATCTTTCATCAAAATTTTCTTGTCTTTCATTATTCTTATCATATTTGAACTTCTTTGTGTGTTTGATATCATTGCATCTCAAAGTCCCAGAGTTGGCTACGTGTTATTATGTAGAATACGTTCTAGTCTGCGCCTAAAGCATTTCTCAATCTGATAAAAAAAGTATACAGTCTATTTTGGACATAGTTGCACGTCTAGTCATGGCTTTTAATAGTTCTTACTAGCTCAACAGGCTACTTTCACAGATTAGGTCCTTTCCTCTCTTTTATTCTTGTGTTTTATTAAGTTAACCTTGAGGTGGTGTCAGTTTTATCAATGTGGAAAGTGCATTTGGCATGACGAGTTGAAATTCTGGTCTGTCTGCTTCGTCTATTTTCACACTTATACCAATATTTATTTCTCAGTTATGGTTTAAATAGCAAGTTACACTAGTATTTGTAGACCTCTCTAGCAACCAGTCTGGAAAAGTTCTTGAGAACATAAAATGGTGAATGAATTAAAAGTGAAATGCTTCCACCATGTTCCTAATAATTCATGGTAATTCACAGATTATAATGAAAATGAATGTGTAAAGAGTCATGGTCACCTGCATCCGAAATATAAACGATATTAAAAAGAATAGTTGATTTTTATGTAGTTGTTTTAAACCATTATTACTAGCGGTACATAGACTTTCAGTATTAGATTACCTGTCGTTCTATCAACTCATCACGGGAAGTGTTTATAAAGCTTTTAATTTTATTTTCTATTTAAATTTCCCATTGTTTTTTAAAATACGACTACCTCTTCGATTATCACATATAGTGGTCATTGTAAATAGACTTTCTTTGTTTTGTTCTGTCTACATATCGAGTCACATTGTTATTAGTTGTATTAGTATTATTTTCATTGATTTCTGTTTATACCCACTCCTTCCGTGTCATAACCAGAAACATAACGTCAGAAATGGCATCATAACAACAATAAAATAATATAGACAGCCTACGTTCATGCTCAGTTTGCATAAATAAATTAATTCGTAAAGCTTAAGCTGTAATTGTAGATACAATTTTTGTGTTCCTTTCCGCGTTGGGCTATTAGGAATACATTCAAGGAGTCTATCTGTACTTTATTCATTCAAACCGAGGTTTCCAACTGCAAGTAAAATTGCTGATACCCTTCATGTGCCACATTGTTTGATATTTCAACATCAAGATAATTGAGTTTTGATGATTTTTTGAAGATATTCAGAAATACATTACAGTCTGCTGGTACTGCCAACTCAAAAAGAAAGCACATTCTTTTTTTTGTGGCGTTTCATTACTATGTACGGGCGGTTAACTTTAAATTGTTCTGTTTCTTTCTTAAAGATATTCAAAGATACATTACAGTTATTACTTTTAGTATTAGCATTAGTATTAGTATTGAGATAAGTTTTAGCCATAGTAGTAGTAGTGGATGTAGTAGTAGTAGTATGAATCTTAGCTTAAAAGTAGGATTCATATCAGGATTTATTATTGGTTGCTACAAGCGTAAATTCTTTAGATATGAAGATGCCACAATGATGATAACAGCACCGAAAGAACTCTAGACAGGGTAAGAAAGGAAATGAGGACAAAACGACCAGCCAAAAATAGTATGAAAATAATATCTGGTAGTTTGGGCTTTGAATATAAGTCAGAAACGGCTCGAATTCAACAGAGAATTACATAGATTTTTAAACCTCGATATACTTGCCACACCCAGCATAGAGACCAACTAAGACCACCCGTGGAAAGAAGCTAAGCAAACGTGTGAAATGCGTTTCAGTGACATCATTTCTTCCCGCTGCCTCTTAGAATATAAGCTGCCACCACTCTCTCCTAATAAAACGAAAAAATAAATCAGCTGTTCTTTTCGTTGATACTACTTTATATACAGGTGTGGGAACAAAGAGACGGTACAAAATGCAACAGAAGTTTGCCATGAAAATAAAATGGGAGAGTGGAAGTTACAAAAATACATATCGAAGAAAAGATTGTTTGAGAAGTTTGACACCTGCACAATAGATAGAACGCCAGAGAGGCAGAGATAAACAGCAAGAGACACACCTAAAATCTTATATAAACGTACCAACAAACAGTAATTGTGTAAAAACAAATTAACCTCAACAAAGAATAAGAATTGCTGGAGAGCTATATCGCACCAATGATAAATTGATACGGTACTTATTAGAAGCTTAAATTAATATTGAACGCGAGTGGATGTGTATTTGCATTAGAATGTAGCAAACATTTTAGAAGTAGAATGAATTTGCCTACTTACTGTATGAGTAATCAGACATGTTTATTTTTATCTAATTCTAAAAGAATATAGGAATTGTATAACCCTGAAAACATGTCTCCATTCTTTAAGACAGATTTCTATTTTGCCTGTGGTAAGTAATATATTTTCCAGAGTCAGAGAGTCAGAGAGAGACGCATTCTCGTCTCCTTGAACCCAAGAAAGATAAATGGAACAAATTATTACAGCAAAAATACTGTAATAAAATACTTGGTGGCTTGAAGTCATATCATCTTTCAATGAACGCTACTAAACAGAACCATATATTGAAAGCTAAAAAATCAAAAGCATTATTTCAGATGCTGACAAAATTGAAATGTACACATTAACGCTTCATCCACCTCTGATTACACATGCACATACAAATACAGACACATCCTATATATAAACAGTCACAAAAACTAATTGATATTTCGTGTTGTTATTTTTTTAATATGAGACTCTGAATGAATATATAGATAAATAGATAGAGAGAAAGTTAGAGAGAGACAGTTAACCCGGCAAATATAATATAAACAGTCAAACAAAATAACATAATCGAATATAGTGCAATTCATATATATATGTGTGTGTGTGTGTGTGTGTGTGTGTGTGTATGTGTGTCTGAAAAGTGTATGTATGTAATTATATATATATATATATATATATGTATATATGCAATTTGTTATATATATTATATACTTTACATATTATATATGCGTGGTAGTTATTTAAAAGCGCTCAATATCAGTGATAGAGCAGACATATTCATATATATAAGTGTGAGTTTGTAAGCCTGTGAGTTTGCAATCGTCAGACAAACTGATTAATATTTTTAAAAAATGGTTATATTCCTGTATTTTTGCGGAAGTGGGGGAAATCTGTCGTCAGGACAAACGCAGACATATGTGGAAGTGGGGGAAATCTGTCGTTACGAGTAGGTCATACTCATTCTTTCACATCTAGCCAGAATCCTGGAGAAAAAGGACACGGGGCTATGCAGAGATGACGGACTTATCCTGATAAGAGAACACAATGGTCCCAAATTAGATAGATTTAGCAAAAAAATAGTAAACGCTCTAAAATCCATTGAATTCAAAATAGAAATAAAAGCAGGTATAAAAACAGTAAACTTCTTGATGTCAGCCTTAACTTGGACAGAAATACATATGAACCATACAGAAAAGATAATGACGATCCAACTTACGTACACACATGCTCAAACCACCCACCTTCAGTCATCAAACAAATACCCATATAAATCAGCCGCAGACTGTCTGAAAATTCATCTAACATACAGATTTTCAATAACAAAAGAACACCATACGACAAAGCACTAAAGAAATGTGGATACAAACAACAACTAGAATATACACCTTCGCAATGAAAAAGCAAAAACAGAAAAAGAAATATCATCTGGTTTAATCCACCATACAACAAAGCCGTCAAAACAAACATAGGTAAGACATTCCTGAATTTAATAGAAAAACACTTCCCGGTGACAAACGGATTAGTAAAAATATTCAACAAATCAACATCAAAATTAGTTACAGCTTCACAAAAAATATTACACAAATAATAAAAAACGACTACAAAAAATTAACAAACTATAATAATGCAATCGAAGAAGCTCAATGCAACTGCAGAAAAGGAACTACATGCCCACTCCAGATAAATTGCCAGCAAACAAATATAGTATATAAAGCCAAGGTAAGTGCAACCAACAAAACTATGTACTACATCGGTGCCACTGAGGGACCATTTGAGAAAAGAAATAACAACCTCAATCTATCAATCTCCAACAGAAAATACTTGAACAGCACAACACTATCAACATACGAATGGCGTCTAAAAGACAGAAATATTTCACCAACAATAAGCTAGGAAATACTGAAAAAAGCACCTGCCTACAACAACATTACAAAAAATGCCTACTTTGCCTATATGAGAAAGTAGCAATTATATCTCATACCCCACAAAAGAACTTACTAAACACGAGATCACAACTAATTTTCAAATGCAGACATGAAAATAAATACCTATTATCACAATTTATAACAAAAGGACAAAAAAACGTATCTGCCATAGTAAAATTAATAATTAATACAGCACAAATAAACACTAACAAGTATTACAAATTAGAATTTCTACCATTTAAAAATATACAACCGCAAAAAATAAAAAAACAAGCCAATAACCGAATTTAAAAGAAAATATAACAAAACAGACTTAAATAAAATAATAGAAATTCTTACCTACCATAGATTCACACAGAACCCATCATACGTACAAATGTAGTTAGGAGAAATCGACAACTATCCGCGCGTTGACATCGCTACACTATTCGAATATACCAACCGAATGAGTATGTATGTGTGCAACGGCACACATATACATATATATACCGAACCCCGCACGATTCGTATGTGTATGTTTATGCAAGCCTCAATGACCAAACGCGCGTGCGTGTGTGTTTGTGTCCTTGCGCGCGTTGATGGGTGTACAAATATATATATATATATATATATATATATATATATATATATGTCTGCGTCTCTCGTGACGACAGATTTCCCTCACTTCCACAAAAATACAGGAATATAACCAATTTTTTTAAATTAATCAGTTCGCAAAAGCGTGAAACCCAGGGTTACAAACTCACACACCCACCCACCAACACACACACACGCACACACACACACACACATATATATATATATATATATATATTCTATTGAAGATGTTAGAAAATGAACGGTTACTTGAACGGCTCCAGTAACTATCTGGTCCCTCGCACCTGTTATATCTTACAAAAACCAGGTTATACTCACAGTGGAGTATCTTTCAGGACGTAGGCGACTACTCCTTGGGTCTGTCTCTTGTCGCTCTCAATATTTTTCTCTTGCTATCTCTTCTAAGCCCCGCTCCGCGATCCATTTATTTAGACATAATAAGTACGTCTTGCAATGCTTTCCCCTGTCTCTCCTTTCCATTCTCCGACCTGTGAGTTCTCCAGGCCCTCTTTACTCATTACGTAACCCAGGAACCACATTGGTACTTCCTGGTATTTAGTATGAGTTTTCTTCTCGTTTGCTTTTTTTTCAACACCTCATGTTTACATACGTGCTGCGTCCATAGTATCCTCAGCATCCTTCTGTAAAACCACATTTCTGCTGCCTCAAGCCTCTTAGGTCGGAACTGACCACTTCTCAATTGTCTCTCGTGATAGAATCCCAAATCATCTACGCAACCTCATGGGAGAATAATTATTTCAACTCTTCAACCTCTTTTTCAGAAACGAAACGTCTTAATCTGTTTTTGTCTGATCCATCTTTATTTCCATGGTAATCGTTTAGACAAGTAACATTCTTTACATCCACCAGTCTTGAACTTTGCATTTTGGATCTGCTATGCTAAGTACACGAGAATTAACCATCAACATTCTTTTAGCTTTATTCGGATAACATCTTCCCAAGAACTGCTGCTTTGTGTACTAATCTCCTTGCAGACTGATTGTATTATCAATACAATCTTTACCTGTTCAACTAAGGGTTAAAAACACTGCACTTCTCGCATTCAAAGAAGCTCACAGAACACTATACATGAGTTAACTACTTTGAACGGCTCTTAGGCTTTCTATTCAGTGCACCTCATTATATAAAAGCAATAATAGATATTATTGAATGTTTAAAAAAAATGAAAGATTTAGATGAATGAAAAATGTGTTTGTGTTGTTCATACAAATTTAAAATATTTATAGCGTGAGAGATAGATGTCTTATCTTGGACCTTAACAAAGAAACTATTGCATCCGGAAAAGCATCAAAGTTTAAATCATGTCAACATCACATCAGTAACAAATGGAAGGTTAGCATGTACCCGAAAGCAAGTCTACTAAATCTGTTCGACAAACAATATAAGAAGAGACAGTTTTACAAAAGCAAAGAATAGCGTTATCCTCACCTCATCTATAAATACACTATAGCTAGCAAATTAAATTACTTAATCTAGTAATGGAATGACAGATTTGCAAACAAAAGAAAAAGAAGAAAATTTGCAATAACATTCTGCAACAACCATAACATTTAGAAAAATAATGGTTCTTGCAGAATAGGTGAAGCAAAACTGAAATAAGAAAAAATGTTTCTTTTCAAGGAAAAGTATAGAACTATTGTCATCATTAATTTGACTGTTACGGCAGTCGTTGCTAGCGGTGTTACTGGAGCGCACGGTGTCTGCTACTGTTTCGAGGTTAGTGTTCGAGTTTGTCGGAAGTGTTAATGGTGAAATTGAATGTAAGGCGCAAACAATGAGCAATGTTATCATGATAAGAAAAACATTAGAAAAAGAAAGACTTACTTATGAAATCGAAGAGAAAGAAAGAGATTGATGTCTGCACTAAATATAGAAGAGATTAAGCACTGAACGAAAACCTGAATAAAAGTGCAGATATATACACGTGATGGCACCTTTTCTTGTGAGCAACAAACTGCGCCTACTTGCCTTCATTTTTTTAACCGACCTGGAATGGAACGACCACATCAAATGTATACCTGCATCTACTGATAGAAATGGTCATTTTTTCTCTCGTCAGAATCTATCTTGCACATTCATTTGTCCGTACATTGGATACTGTTACCATATCTGGTGGTGTGCTTTTACTATTCATAATGAGGTTCCCGACGTATTTCAAAGCTTTTGCAATGACATCGATCCTGAATTGGGACCTCAATTTCAGTCAATCTCTGACCGATTTATTTGACCTGCTTTCTCTCTGTTATGTCTTCAACTTTTAATGGAAACTGCTCTGTTGAAGTTTTTTCCTGGTGCCCCATCTACGTGAATTTAACCGTGCTACTATATTAGCATCAAGTTAACCGCGAAAATTGTTAAATATAACCGTGATTTTTACTGTAACAGTTTTTCCCTTGCATTTCCCGCCTGTGCAACTCCCTTCCGTTTATTTGCTTCCCTAGTAATTACACAGATCTAAATGCAGCGTCAATAAGCATCTTTTATCTTCTTGAATCCCGTTCATCTTTTATTTTTTCTTTAATTATTTTATATTCTTGGACAGGACGGTCCATGTGATGTTGTCACGTACTCAAACAAGTAGCGTTAAGCTAAAGAGTATATTTATCCAAGAAAATAGTCAAAGGTTTAGTCAAAACTTTTTCAGGTAAAAAGAAAAAAAAACAACTTTTGTTCTTTCTGGTAGTGTCTGATTAGAATAGGTTATACACCTGTTGGATGAAATTTAATACTTTGCTCAAAGTTCATGCGCAGTAACGTAATGGGAATTTGCCATAAATATAGGATCACATGTAACCAATAACATGTCATTATTTGCAGTATTACTTATTAAAATTTCTTGTTTACATTTTGTTCCATCATTTTACACACTAACGTTAATGAGAGGCAAGAGGTTTCTAAAACTTTATTAAGCTGAAGAAAACCATACAAAGGTCAGTCTTCAAAAAGACCTAGGACGACGATTAACGTTGGATTTAAATGTGTAAATATTTTAGTTTACATTAAAAGCAAATGACCTGAACAATTTCCCATAGGAGAGAAGTAGAAGAAAAGAAAATAATTAGAATAGAACTTACTATTACGTTTAGCAATTTCCATGTACTACTCTTAAATTCATAAATTAGGGATAATAAAAAATCCTGATAACTATCGCTATGAAAATACTTATAGAAATGACACTGGTAATGATAAGTTACGGCTGGGAAATAGTGACTGAAGGCTAGATGTCAGGTTAGGACCGGTAACGTTTCATTTCTTTTGATGTTACCAATAATTTTTAGATACGTAGCAGAAGCGTCAAATAAAATGTACAGTATAGAATGCTCATCTGAATTGTACATTTATAAAGATGAAAAATACATTATGGTGGGCAAAATTGTATAGCGATCTACCAGCAGATTTATCATTTAAAAATAATGTTCTCATAATATGACAAAACGTCAAAAACGAATTTAGAAACGTTTTATATTTTAAATTACTCATTATATTGCTAATTGTGGAAATACAGTATGCGATTGGTAAATTATCTTCTAAATTACTCAAATACGAAAATATCACTGACATCTCATTTTAAGGAGATATCAAATGGTACAAAAATATCTTAAAATACGAAAGAGTAAATTTATTCAAAATTTCATCGATTTCAATCAGGGCATCCAGACAGATTCAGAATATTATGTACCTCTTCTGAACGGTCTATTTGCTTATGTAGGTGAATGCTGCCTTCAGTTCATCTTTTGTGCTAAAGGAGTTTTGTCGATCTCCCGCTCAACTGCGCCCAACATATAACAATGAAAGTGTTTGCGATTTGGGGAGTTAGGTGGCCAGATTTAAACAGTAATATGGCCTTAAAAATTGTCTGAGTTCCATGATTGTATTCTCGTTCGTGTGTGTTGCAAAGGTTTGTTGCCAAACATATGGTCTACCAACCACCACACTCATGACCCAGAGTAGCACTTTCTTCTCAAAACACTGCGTTGAATCTAAGGACATGTGGGAAGATGCATGCATGCATAATATCGACATCACTAGTGATCACTCTACGCTGTTGACTAAATATATCATTTAAGTCTTTCCAAACAGTTTTGCACTGTCCTCTGATTGATACCCAAAAATTATGAAGTGTTTCCAACTGGATATTTTGACGCGTGTGATTAGTACATTATGGTGTTTTCAAATTTTTGGCAAGCTGAAATCTGTCACGGCATATTTTTTCACATTGGATGCCCAACTGACTGTACTCTACAATAAAAACAAAAAAGAAACAACGCGCATGAAAAAAATTTAAAAAATATAATATTTTGCTATTACATCTTTTAAATGCGTAGGAAGTTGACCTTTAGAGAAATAATTTCTGTTTGTACAAGCGCAAAATGTTTACATGATCTGCAATGAACAACAAACTTGTCATACTTCTGTTTTAAGTCATGAATTCATTTCAATGTCCTTAATAAGTTAAATCATTTGTTTGCTGCAAATCTATTTTATACAAAGTTATTCTATGACGGATAGAAATCATATTTAGTATATAACACACACACATATGTGTGTGTTTAAGTTTGTGTGTTTGTTGACAAAAAATAAAACTGGTTTTACAGACCAGGTTTACTGTACCCGGAAAACGGTTATATTTAAAAAGTGCTCAATACATAATTGAAAACAAATAGAAAGTGCATAGGTGTTTGAGATCTGAAATATTGTAAACACTAACCTCATTTGTTAATGCGGTAACAGAAACGTATAACGTTTATATTCTTTTATATCTGATATATATATATATATATATATATATATATATATATATATATATATATATATGATAAATATATATTTCATAATTTGATAATTGTGAATTTGGACAGCAATTCCTATGTTTTTTTAAATATGACTAACAGCAATCCTTAAAACAGGGGTTGCTGCCCAAATTCCTAATTATCAAATTACAAATCCCAGGATCCAGCAAGGAAATAAACTGATGTATCTTGATGCCCAAATACAATATAGAAGCGTTCTAAAACAGTAGAAAACACCAAGATGCAAAAGTCGTTACTATATGTATTGACTTACACAAAATATGTATGTAATTTCAGTCACACTGTTGATATGAACATTGTATCATATTAATGTTATATGTTAACGAAATATTTGACACAAATAATATAATAATATTAATTTGAGAGCACAATTTTCGATTTATATGTAAAATTAAGACAAAATGTCTTCATATACTGTAATCAGTAAAAGTTTTCTCAAAGTGTCGTTATTATTTCTTTTTTTTTTCTTTACATCAACATTCGTGAATTGCTTCGAAGTTGCTAACAAAGCACAGAACAAATTTTTCTTTGAAGTTTATTTGTTTGTACTTATTAAAGCGATTTCACACTATATTTTAAATTTTCTTTTGAATGTTTTATTCATTTACTTTTCTTTTCGTTGTTAATTAATATTCCCTTTCCACAAAGTTGATATTTGATTTAATTAAATAAAGAATCTTTCATCAATGTTTAGCACTTACGAAATGAACTCACAAAAATGACCAAAATTATATGTTACCGGGATAATTGCAGAATGATTTTATTGTTTATCAGAAGACAGAGAGAATTTCAACCTGTACAGATGCTAGTGAAAGTCGTAAATTTAACATCAATAACAGATATACGAAGAAAATTTAGTATAGAAATATAGGAGTTGTTATATCTAATTAATTATTCTTAGTTTATGGTGCAATTGTATTGTAACATTTTATACATACATAAATACATACATACATATATATGTATATATTTTTATATATATGTGTGTGTGTGTATGCATATGTGTGTGCGTGTGTGTGTGGTGGCGAATCTTCGTCGCCAAGTTGTTATGCCCCGGAAGAAAGACCCGGAAATAAGAAGGTATGTTCAAACAGTGCATTAGTATAACAGAACAAATAATAAGAGTTAGTAATCAACATAAATATGTGTGAGCCTGTAGTTATACTGCGTCTTGACTACTTCTTGACTGTCTAACGACTGTCTCACAGATGCATCTGACTGTTTTCCCGTAATTCACGCAGGTTAGTATTTATTGACAGAGGAAGAGTCCATTTCATAGCTCGGGTACTATATATATATATATATATATATATACAATTATTTTATTATTATTATTATTATTATTATTATTAACTAGTTGTTTTAAAAATTAAAATAAAGAGTACAAATTGCACACAACCTAATGTATCTTAGAGCATTTTCTAAAAATGCAAAGCCTTGCAATTTTTATAAAAGACGTAACCTTGCAATTTGCCAAGATCGTGTCAATTATAGAAGTAAGCCATAATATCTTTTCCAGAAAATTAAATGTTGCTAAATGAAAAGTCCGAAATAATGTCTGTACGTAAACACATTAGAAATATATCATAAATAAATGTTTAAAATTCTTGAGCAGCACCTTCTTTATTTTAAACTTCAAGTCATGCATACTGAATGTTCGTGCGTGTGTTAAAAAAAAACGTTGAAATATCAGTTCATATAAAACGACTGATGATACTGAAATGTTGAAAGCAAGGTTTCGTAATCAGCTGAATTGTTAATATATATTTATGCATAATAATATCAAATATATATATATATGTGTGTGTGTGTGTGTGTGTGTGTGTGTGTGTGTGTGTGTGTGTATGTATGTATGTGACATTAAATAAATTGCAATCATTGTGTTTGCTTATTTTCAATAAAATTCGTTCATAATCACTGCTAATTTTCGGATATTATAATGAAAGATGTTAGAAATGAGCTGTAACGTTGACAGATGATTTTATTATTCATTTCTCAATGTTTTCAAGTACTTTCAATCTCCTTCCGAGATTATTATCAAGGGAGTGAGTTTTGATAACAAAAACAATCCGCAAAACTGGGTTGCTAAATATATCAACAGTTTACAAATTGCTTATCGTTTATGTGAAAATTATCAAATGTATTTTTTCATACTTTAACACGTGCACGACCATAACATTACCACGTAAAAAATTCGATTTTGGATAGTTTTCACGTTCTAATGTGCGTTAAGCAAATTGTCAACTGTTATATTTGAAACAATAAGAAAATTTACAATCATTTTTAGCAACACATTTTTGCAGTTATCTTTTCGTATCACATTTCACAACATTGAAGATGATCACAGAGAAAACTGAAAGTACTTGGGAACATCGAGAAATGAATTATAAAGTCATCTGTCAAAGTTACAGCTCATTTCTTCTAACTTTCAGTTATAACACGTTAAAGATTATCCGTTAAATTGAAAATATTTTAATAAATGTAACCATACGCAATATTTGCGATATATTTAAATTGACATATCTAAAAGAAAATTTGATGTCTAAATGCACACATATATATATATATATATATATATATATATATATATATATATATATATATCTGTGTGTGTGTGTGTGTGTGTGTGTGTGTGTGTGTGTGTTCAACGTCCTGGATATTCGAGAATGCGATGGAAACCAGACAAATATTTTTCGTCAGAAATTATTTTAATTTACAGGATATAAAATAAAGGAATTTCTGATCAGCTATGATGACCTACAGTATGTGTGTGTGTGTGTGTATGTGTGTGTGTGTGTGTGTGTGGTGGTTTTAACTTTCTCTGTATAAACTCTCGAATGAAATGATTGAGAGATCAAAGGAGACCTAGAAACTGACAAAGATACTTCGAGATATAACGTTAAGTATTAAAAAAATTTAAGATATTATTAAAAGCAAAGATCTACCGTGTAAAATTATTTCTTATACAGCAATGAATGCTGATGGACAATCTCCTCAACAATAAAGACTTAAAATTATAGCGATGTAGTTATGTCGATGAATGTAGAGATACGATGAATTAAAAGCAGGAACCACAAGTGACCAGCATTTATAATAAAAGAAAAGAACTAAAATAACAGTTACTTGTAAAATCATAGAAATTTGAAATTCATAGTATGCAAGCCAATTTGAGATTTACAGGAGATTCTAAACACAACAAAAAGTTGTTAAGAACAGAGAGTACCTATATTCCGTATGTTTTCAATAAATTCACATCAAGAATGGTAATAATGCTACTAGCACGCAAGAAGCGGAAAGTGAGAGACTTTTAAATGAACTACAAACGCAATCCAACAAAGAAACAAGGGATAATCCTTTACACTGTTTCAAAGAGGGAGAGGAATGTAAACGGGAAAAAAACTTTCTGTTTCTGTTGAGAAAATAAATAAAAGAACAGTATTCATTTCAGAGTTTAGGCAGATATGATAAAATACAGATTGAATCGGAATCCAAATCTTAAAAAGAAACATGGGATAATGCTTTACCCCGATTCAAAAACTGGGAGGGAATGTGAACTGTATAAGAGAAAATTTCTGTTTCTATCGAGAAAATAAATAATTAAATGAATAGTAGTCATTTCAGAGTTTAGGCGGACATGTTATAAGTACAGATCAAATCGGAATCCAAACCTTAAAAGAAAAAAACGATAACCATTTACACTAATTCAAAAAACCGTGATTGATGTGGACCGGATAAGAGGTGAACATATCAGTTATTATTGAGAAAATAAATAAATATTCTTTGACGAGTCTGAGATGTTAGAAGTATAGTTTTGAAGTAAACTTTAGAAAGAACCGGAAACACAATCCTGAATGGAAGCTAGGAATAATAGATTAATCCATTTCAAAATTGATTAACTAAATATATAATAATTATTCATTTCAGAGATTATCCAGAGATGTTAGAAGCATTGAGATGAATCTTATCAAAAAGCATAGGGATTAATCTTAAACAAAAATCATAGGGATAATTTTTTAATTCTTTTCATAGGACCTCGGAAAATATTTGTGAACGGATGGCAGAACAGGGACAAATGAAAAGACTTAATTAGAGCAACAAAAGACAGAAAGACACCACTTCTCCTCTCATCTCCCTCAACACCCATCCCCGCCAACTATCTGCTGATGTTGATCAATTATGTCACGCGTTGCTTTTAATTGTCTCTCATCCGTTTAGCCGTCCCGTGTTTAGCAAATTCTCCAAACCCTCTTTCCTCACTATATGTCCTAGAAATTTCAGATGTGTTATCTTGATGTTACTTATCAGTTTCCTTTCCAATCCATCTTCTCCGAAATTCGACATTACTCACATGTTCTGACCATGGTATCATCAGCATCTTTTTGTAGAACCAGATTTCGGTTGCTTCAAGTCTTTCTTTCATTTTAGATGAAATTTCCATGGTTCTCTGCCATACTGAAGGACAGACATCACACAGAAATCCAGTACTCGATACTTTGTTTCCAGCAAAATTTTGCCTGTCTCAAAAATACTCTACTCATCTCCTGGAATGCATCTTTAGTCATGCTACTACAATTTCGGATCTCAGTTTCGCACTTTCTATCCACTGGTATGACATTTCCCAGATATTTAAAATTATGTACCTCCTTGACTTTAGTATTCCCGACATGTAGTTGGCATTTTGGACTCATCTTTTTATTGAGTACCAGACACTCGGTTTTCTTGTAGTTTATATGTATTCCTTTCTTTCTATTTCTGTAACTTCTTCTTGTAGGAGGTCGTGTTGTTTACTTTCTATATCTCCACTGTATCTTCTGCTCATCTTATATTGTTCAGATTGTGGCCACCACCGACAATCCTGGCAAGAATTCTAACGCTTTCAGAATTATCTCGCTGCATAAGTTGAACAGATTTGGTGAGAAAGCACATTCTTGTCTTAGAGCCCTTTCAAACTTCGTATATTTTTCCTGTTCCTGTGCAGATAGTTTGTAGATAATACAGATTTCTGATTATTCTAATATCTTTCCTGAATATGTCAAGGTTGCCGAGCCTCTCCATCAGTTCTTTGTGGCGTATTTTTTCTACAAAACACAGTTATACATCCTTCTGCATTTATATTGCCTTTTCCGACCACATTCTAGGCATAAAATTGCGTTCCTTGTTTCAGTGACCTCAACGAAACCGCACTGTTCTTGTTTTGTTTCAGGTCTGATTCTACTGCACGCTCTATACATCAGAATTCGGATGATAAGTTTTGTTACGTGACTCGATAAGCTATTGTACGGCAGAATTCACATTCGTTTGCACCTGGAGTCTTAGATAATGCTTTGAACATCGATATGCTTAGGTCTTCTGAGATATCACCATTGTTGTAGATTTCATTTATCATTTCTGTGATTTTGCCTACGCTATTGAGAAGCGTGTCTTTTTTCTTAATTCTCTTTTTTATTGCATGTCTCTTTTATTAGCCTTGCTTAATGTCTCTATTTCTCCACATTTATTGTTAAGCTGTTCTTCTTTAATCTGTTTGCATTTTCTCCTTATTTACTTGTGTAGTATTCTCCATTCTGTTCCATGTCTTGGCATTGTTTCCTGTCTCTTTTGCATCATGTAGAAAATAGCATCTATGATTTTATTTTTCTTTCTATGTCTGTTTTCCGGCTTGAGTTCATCCACGAGTCTGTAGTATTGCAGTCTTGGTGCTGCACTAGCCTTATTCATTCTACGATTTTTTATCCATAATTTGCATATAAACGGGAGGTGGTCACTTCCACTGTCGGAACGTGGATAAATTTTACAATGAAAAACTGAATACATAAACTTATAGTTGTATAGTCTATTTTTTTCTTCGTGTCAGCTTCTGTGATTCTCCATGTCTATAATCGTTCTAGGAGTTTTGAAACCAGGTATTGTTTATTACCTGATCGTTCACTATGAACTATAGTATTTTCCTTTCTCTTTTCTCATTGTAGTTTACTTATCTAAACGTTGGCACGTGTTATACATTCACTTCTTCTTATCTACTTTAGCATTCAAATCTCCCATGGTAATTTTAATTTTTTTGAGCTTTACTCTGAACAAGATCAGTATTGTTTATGGAGTGGTAAGTTACTATTTCGTCCTAAGTGCTTTGAGTTTTCTGTGCTATACACTACTATAAAGGCAGTCAAGTCATTTTAGAACGAATTACTTGCTATTCTATAAGTATTGCTATCAACCCTAGAAAATTGAGAAATTGAAATGAATACAGAAAGAATTGAAATATAACTGTAACCTTTTGTAGAACCATTTTTCTTAGCTGCGCTTTCTAAGCAACAAGGTGAAAATGAATGCAATCTCTATCGGACAATCAGCATAGTGCACCACGTAACTAGGATTATTATTTCTATTATAAGGAATCAATGGGAAAGCAGGAATTGATCACGAATAAGAAAAGGACTGTGTGGTTTTGTTAGACTTCTGAACAAAAAGTGGAATTGTTTTCATCAGAACGCGATCCGTCGAGAACTACAAATACAGAAAGGCGTCTACCCATGTTTCATAGAAAAACAGCAAATCATTTGATATAGTACAAGACAGGGATCTATAATGAACTAATACGAAAGATGTTTTACTTGCTGCATATATTATAATGCTCTAGAACATTTATTGTGAAGATAACACTGCATACGGCGAGAAAATGAATTCAGCTGATCTGTAAAAATAAGAAAGAGACGGTTTAGTTTAAGGCAACGGTTCGCAAACTATGAGACGCTCCTCACTGGTGTGTTTCAGGAGGAATGTTAGTGGGTAGTAAAAGGTTATACTAGTATTACGCATTAGCTTTGATTATACGCTGTCAGTTGAAATCGTTCAACACTCGGGCTTTCATTGCCAGGCTGTTATTGTATGAAACAATACGTTGTTTTGACAAGTTTAACGAATCGGGATTAGTCATGCTGTCAGTTTAATCATGCATCATTGTAAAAAGTAAAACAATTTTCAACTATTCATATAAATGATATTTCATATTATTTCATATGTTTTTACCCAGGAAATTTGAGTGGCTCGCCATACACTGTGGTCATAAATAGTGGGTTGCAATTCTAAAAAGGTTGGGAACTCTTGGTTTAAGTTTATTTCTGGACAAACTTTTGATCTGAATTCAATAATTCTTATGAAATCTCGAAATAAAACTTTTCTTGAATGGCTCATCATCTAGAAAAGTTTTCATTGATGCAGTGATTTTATACTTTAAACTACGCTGTTCCTCATTTTCCAAACGACGTCAGTTTCCAAACTGTCCTCGGTTTTCAATTTTGTATCTATGCTTGATGTGTGTTGTGGTGCAATTGATATTGGTTCCTAATGAGAAATCGGAGAGCTGAGTTTGTATTCCTGTTGAATTCGTTGCATTCACTTATGCACAAATACACTAGGAAAAGATATAAATCTATCTCTTCTCCCTCCAGTTATAGGTTGAATATAATGACAGATCAGATTCTATAGCCTTGGTTGGTAACCAGTCTACCGCAGACAGATAAGGCAACCTATTGCGGCAAAATCTTCTGTCTAGTCATTCATGGTTCAGAGAAGACATGACAATCGAAGTGTGTATTACGTATTACATCTAACTTACTGACTCGGCTATGCTGATGACAAATACCTACACTTGACTTAATAGTAAGTCTGATCGGTCCGACAAGGTAAAGGTTGCAACTAATTTTAAGAAATACTATATGTCTGTTGTGAAATAGTGCAAAAAATAACTTGTTAATGTTAAGACCAACAAAATGAAACTACTCTGAATTAATCCCCCGAGAAAACTAGTCTTGCATTTTTTCAACATGGCTGATGCCCTTCTACACCTGAGTGACTCATTACACCTTCTTTTGATAACTTTTCCCGCTGACATTAAGTGGAAATATTGTATTGAATCATTTGCTAAGGCTACTGCTAATAAAGTTGCTTCACAGTTCTCATCAGAAATTATAAGTCTGCCATTCATGCGAGAATCGCATATTGCTGGATATCTGTTCTGAAGCTTCTGGTATATATTTAAAGATTTTTGCCTAAATCAAAAAACAAAAACTTGTTATTGATTCTGACCTGGTACCTCAGCATCAGTCAAATTTTCACTGCATAATGCAGTTTCCCTGTGCATTATCTATAAATAATTACTGATAAATATTCTGCTGCGTTTTCATTTTTGATAACCATATTTTATGAATTTAAATATTATTGTCCACTCTTCTTATTAATGTTTTTTCTCTTATATTCTCTGACTCGGTAGCATATTTTGTGGCTTTATTGTTTTGCTTCTTTAGTGTCTTAATGACTCACTTGATGTGAAATGATATAGTACAAAGCGAAACATTTAAAAAATAGTGCTAAGAAGTTTTAAAAATTACCAGATATATGGAAGACATAAATTGCACAGAGAAACAGTTCGTAAATTGCATAACAGGCGTGTTTTATTGTATAGAAATTTAGGTTCTAGGATTGGTAATATTGGAACAAATATTGTTCAGAGTTTTAAAACATAAAAAGTTGTGGATGAGTATGATCGCCCACGTTCTGAAGGAAGAGTTTTGCAAAGAATGCAGCATATTCTCGGGCTTAAAATAAAAAGGGAAACATTCATCAGTACACATAAATATAATTCTTTCTTAATTAATGACAATAATTAAAGTGAAATATCTAAATGTAACCACTTCTATGGAGGCGAGGTATTATTAGACATTCATATCTTCTTTTTACTTACTGGACATGACATATAAGCCATACACCATAAAGTATATATCGTCAAATTTATCCTCATTTGATTGTCCTCTAGAAATTAGATACTCGGTTCAGTAATTATTTCCTAGTTTCCACGTCAATTCCATGTAAAGAGACGAACACTTGCCCCATTAATACAACATTGAACAGAATTAAAACGGATAGAAAATTCCACGCTCTGTATTTTCTAAAGACTATGTTAACGTCGGCAGTAATTATAAGGTTGCTTATTTTGCGATTCTATTGATCATTCAGAGGCTACATATAGTTTCTTGGGAGAAGAAATACCTCTGCATTGTGCTTTATTGTAAACTCTGTTTGCAAAGCTACAAATAATGACGAGCGATGCTGCTATTTTAAAATATTCCGATCTGTTTGCTGACGAACAATACCTGATTTTAAAAAGATTCTGAGAACTACACAGTAGACGAAAATCGTTTAATTTGAAAAAATATAATACTAATAAGATATATTGCCAAGTACAAATACAAACTATCCAGCTGTTTATAAGTTTACAACGTAATCTATGTATTTGTTTTTATAGGTTTTTGTTCTAAAGTTTAAAAAAATGTATTAGCCATCAATTGCAAGAAGACTAGAAAAATCCCAAGCTGCGAACTATAAATTGGAGATTTCAAAAGCTAGCAATAAAAGAAGTTTAAATACGTGGAAATTTATTTATTATTTTTTTATTAATAACAGAGGCTTTAAAAAAACGATAAAGAAATGCGAACGTGCATCAGATTGGCGAAAAACACATTCCAAAAGCTAAACAAATTTCTAACAAACGGAAAAATATCATTAGGAATAAAGGAACGATTTTTGAATTGCTATGTGATATAAATTCTTTTTATATGACAGGTAATGCTAGAAAATCTAACTAGCGATGAAGAGAAAACAGGAAGAAATATAAATATCATTCAAGAGAAGGACACTGCGAATTCGATAGACGGAGAGAAAAAAGATGTCACATAGAAAATTGCAACAAAAGGACAATTATACTTAGAATCAGAAAGCGACATCTAAAATAACTTAAGGGATAATGAGAAAGTACTGCTCGGAAAACTTAACCCTCATAGAATATATCGAAGGCAAGTGAGATAAGAGAATTTTGTGGACCACCGAACAGACGATGTGTGAATAGATGATGGAACAAAGAGATGGAGATTTTGGCAAAAGAAGAAGACTGGTAAAGACCACGAGAGTTAGAAGGTTGTTGAGAGCCATGATCTCCCATGGTATGAGGGGACATAGTAAATAGAATAAGAAGACTGTTTTGCAAAACATCAAGGAATAGCATATGCAGCCTTTAACTTAAAATCTTAAGAAATCTGGAAGTTTATGAAATAGATTAAAATAGAACGGTATTTCATTTTCGAATATCTCATATTACTTTAAATTCGTTTTAATTAATTCACCTTGAATCTATGAGAGGAAATTAAAAAAAGTAATTTAATTAAACTAATTGTGTTACTTCAATGAACTCAATGAAAAAACCAAAAAGCTAGAACTTAAAAACGTTCACTTGTACCAATTTAAAATGATTTAATTAAATAAATAGCCTCATTATAAAGAATAAAACAGAAAATGTTTGCCTAATTACTTGCGTATAAAATTGAACATTTTTGCGCATAAACATGATAATTAGTTGTCTATAACACTAGGCATAAATGCGACCAACATTTGTCAGTTTTTGTATATGCAACAACACAAAAATTACCAATATATTGTATCAAGCATAAAACTGAATAGTGTTTATTTGTAAAGCCTGGAATACACGTATAAACTTAAATAATACCTATGAACCCAAACAATGAAAGTTTTTCTTTAGAGCCAGGCATAAACCCGACCGATATTTACTTACAGAGCCAGGCATTAACCCGCATAATAAAAGATTGTCTATAGACACATGCATAAGGCCGACAAATATTTGCATATAGACTCCGGGATAAATCTGACGAATACACATAACCTGACCAATCTTTGCGTATATATGCTGTCATATACTAAAGATATGCTTGCTTGTAGACATATGGAAAGCCCAAAGAATGATTGTCTTAATGAAATCTTTATTCCTTTTATACTAAGCAATTTCTTTAAACCTTTCATGTTAGACATTCTTAATATAAAAAAAACAAAGATACATTTCAGAGGAAATGGATAAATAAAATGGAAAATAGAAGACATGTCTATGGAAGATGGTAACCGAAACGACACTTTTAATTAGATTCAGAAAAAGTTAGTAAAAACATCTGGTATACACAATACGGATGAAGGCTTAATAAGTTTGACACTTATGAACTTATGAAAAACAAGATGGATGCAGAGCAACAGAAAGTAACCTACATAACAAGCTTGTATAAGTGGTTGTCAGATCAGGGTGTGTGAAGAATATTAAAAGAAAAATCGGCTATTGGCTATCAAAGAGTCATTACAGGAAGCCTTTGTTGCATATTACGCTTAGCTTTAGATCTCGATAAACAAAGATTGGCTTGAAATATAAAAACAAGCACGAATACATGCATACAAAAACATAAACTTATATTTTTATTCTTCGTTGGTGACGATTGTGTAAGGAAGGAGTGACCGGAAAGAAATTGCACACACGCAAGAGCTGTCGGGGCGTCATTAACCAGCTGATATTCTCTGTTCTCTCTCTCTATCTCTCTCTTTATCTATCTATATCTCTCACTCTGTATGTTCTGACTTCTCTTCTATATGATCAACAAATTCTTACGCATTTTAGCTTTTTCGAGTTATCGTTTAATTGGCTTTAATTATATCTTAGTCTACTATTGCCTTGCAAATCTTTGTTGATACACTCCACCGCCACCACCCATGGCCGGAATATTTTTGTCAATAATATTTTGTCGGCTCTCGCCTATATTTTCTGCCATTGATATCAATCATATCTTTGTCAGCTCTCGCTTTTTAAGCTTTTGTTGTTACACTGCTCCGCCACTATCCTCAGCCGAATTATATTTTTATCAATTTTAGTTTTGTTCGATCTCGCCTGTGTTTTCTGCTTTTGATGTCACACACAGCTTTGTGGGCCATTGACTTTCAAGGCATTGTTGTTACCCTCCGTCGCCACTATCCACAACTAGAATATATTTTTGTTAATAGATTGTTTGTCGGTGATATGGTGCCCACCTACGTGGAATGGACTCTTCCTCTTGTTATATGTAATTACATGCGTGATTTTCCAGGAGCAGTTAACAAAAGCATTTGACTAAATTTTTACATATTCCAGAATTTTAATTTATAGATTTATTTAATAATTCTACTGTATTTACATGCCGAACACAAATTAAATATAAAATTCTGGTTCATATTTTGAAAGTATTTTTCGAAGCACAATTAACCAATTATGCTAATCAAATATATTTACACAATAAATTATATGGGGGTTTATATATTAAAACGTATAGAAATATCGTAATTATATGAATTCTGTAAACGTAAAATTTTGTATTCGTAGGTTGTTAAAAATGTGTCGATCCGTATGGATATGTATGATTGAATGAAGACAGTACATTCACAGTAGTGTTGGTACTGGAATGCACATCACTGGTGAAAGATTTTAGACGTGGATTATATATAAACCGATTAATGGACGACACTTGAATGTCTCTTGTAGTTTTCACACCAAATATGTTTTTAAAAAGCATTTGTTTCATCATGATCCGTTGAGCACGAATTTCCTTGAGGAACATGGGATTGCAATATTACAGCTATATTCTTAGAGGTGGATTGTTTTTTTACTAAAAATAAAGTGTGGGTGGTTTTGTGTTACAAAAACACAATTTAAGAGAAGGAAAAACTAATTTTCACTCGATCTAATCCCTCCAAGTAACCCACCAAATTAAGAATAGAACATCTGCTATCTGCCAAGATCTGTTCCAGAGTGGACAATTTCCGAGGAATATTTTTATAAGAAAAAGTAAATGAAAACAGAGCTGATTCATAACCGGGGTTTATTTGCACTGAGAATATATTAAGTACATTGAGTAAGAGAAACAGTTATGAGTTTTAATTCTGATTACTAGAACTCTTCAATTCAGTGCGTTATGTTAAGCCTGTAGACTCTCTTATAGAGTGTATAGCCACTATCTCTGCTCTAAGGGTCACTCCTTTCTTTTCTATACCAAGTATAATTTTAGGAGGTGATATTACTATACCCACAACAAAACTGGTTTGTATTTAAAATTATCTTCCCTTGAGACTGTTTTCAATCAAATTTAAAGCGCCCGTTCTCTTCTGCCTTTAATCCTTGGCAATATGAGTGAAACGCATGTATGCATACATTTCCAATTCTGCTTGTGCTAAATCGAATTCAACAGACTTGGTGAAAATTTAATCTCGAGCCTTATATCAATTTACACACCAATAACTGTTATTCTAGATGCACATTCAGAGGTGTGCTGTATTTCAAACTGAACGATAAATCAATATGCAAAAATAGCTGTGATTATTTACCGATCTCACAACGTGCTTCATTTAAATGCTGCTGGTATATGTTACTTAATTCCACTAATTTGCGATACGTAAGGTTAAAAAACATAAAATAAAAATAGTTTCTTGAAACTTTGAAGTTAGCGTTCATTGAAACCTAAATGATTAAATTTACTATTCTCATTAAGAAAATACAGTGCAGTATATTTAAAAAAGAAACTATATTGACTGGAATCGATTCACTTATGGGAGCTAAACATAGCTTATTACTCTCTTATTTTTCATCTGTCATCACAATATGAATTTCTTAAGTGAAAAAAATATTACAAAAATAAAACATAATTTTCTGAATTTTTAATACAGAAATATTAGCTAATTTAAAGTATAATTAGCCTGATTTGGAAAATGGTATTTACTTTCGTTTGAAAGACATTATCTGTTAAACTAACATTTAAGAAAATGAAGGGTAGACGCCGTTTTAAATAATTTTTATATATGCAACAATACATTCAAAATGGGAACATTTTTTAAGACAATTATCCATAATATATAGTGTTATAGAAAAGCAAATAAAAAGCTCTTCTAATTAGATACTATCATAGTTTTATTGCATTTTTTATTTTAAATTCTAAAAGAAGTCTTGCTTTTAAATAAGAAAAGAAAAGTTCGGAGATCAGAATTTAATTTCTGGAAATTTTATTAAATTAAGTCGAGGTGATAACAGATGTGAAAGAAATATTTAACCATGATCTTCTAAAAATAATAATTTCAAAAAGAATTCTTTTCGTTCTTTTATGACATAAGTCTTGAAAGGTTAATTAAAATCTGAAAATTATTTGATTTATGCAGAAGTTTCTAAATTAATGTGTTATTTTGCCAAAAATGATGCTAAAATTTTGATAGGTTTCTTATACCCCTAACGAAAAATAATAAAAACAAGACTTTAATCAAAAAATGTATTATATTGAAAAAGAATTTTTTTCTCTAAATAATAGCAAACATTTCATTATAAAACTTTGAGACATTTTTTAGAAAATGCAATGATTTTGTTGGGTGAAAAAGGGAGATATAAATATAATGACTATATTTCCTATAAATATTTCTTCCTATTTTCACACCCAACTTTCATTAATTTAAAAAAACTTCGCAGACATGGATATCTGAATATATACTTTAGGTTTACTTAGCTTCCTTAGCAGAAAAGATGACTGTCTGTCGAATTATATCTTGATTTCGTTTGTATTGACGTTGCCGATCGAGAAGTGACAATATTTTTGCGATAGAAATGTCTTTTCTTACATTTTAAGTAGTGCACTTTGTAGAATAACCCTGTCATGAAGCAGTGTGTATACTTTAGTTGCAAATATTTTATCGATCTTATTAAAAGATGTATTCGTTTGGCGATATGGTTTTCTTGTTTTATGTATATGTTGTACAAAGACAGGAAGGACTTCCTTCAAGTTAGTGCGATGCAATTTCTAGTGAATTTATTTCTTCGGATATTGCGACTTTATGTGTCATATAGTTTGTTTACAGTTTCAGGAGATCTTTTCTGTTTTTAAGTATTATCGTTTTGTTTGTGTATAAATACTTTGCCATTTATTTGTCTGATTAGATTTTCTTGCCTGTTTTATTTACAATTGTAACGTTTCATGTAATAAAATAAACAAAAATAATTTTGCAAAAAATGGTTTTACTGCAAATGCTAATACACAGAAAAAAATAATAGAAGTTAGCCTCCTGTGTTTGTATTTTGGATTAATAATCTTGAAATAAATTTTGTTTAATGAGTAAAGATTTGTTAAAATTCTTGGTCTTTTTATATTGTTGTGTAACACAGTGTAAGATGGATGAATTTTCGTCTAAATTTAAAATTACGCAGCAATGAAAGTCACACATCTCACTTTGGCAGATATATTAAAAATAAAATAGCTTATAATTCTAAGGAGTAAATTTATTTAATAAAATCGCCATCGGCATAAACTATAGTCTCTATGCCACTTCGGAATCTTCTCCATGTTCCCTGGACGGTCTCGTTGTTTAAGTTTGTGAATGTTGCTATAATGCTTGTCTTTCAGTTCATCATTTGTGTTGCAAACAGTTTTATATATGTCTGGGTCAAATCTGCCCAACGCATAATATATGAGATTGCAGCCTGGAGAATTAGGTAGCCAGATGTAAGGGGCGATGCAGCCGTAGAAATTGTTTTTACCGCCATGACAAGTTTTTCCTGTTTGTGTGGCATGGTTCAAAATGCCAGACATAGGGTCTTCCAGTAGACACCCTTATGAACCAGGTCAGCGCTAATTTTTCAAGCCACTTAATGTAGATCTCCGTGTTGAATCTAAGTTCATATGAGATGAATAGAGATGAATAGAGACATAACGTCGCCATCCCTTGTCATAACTCCAAACACTATATTGTTGAATGGATGTATCATCAAGCTCTTTCTAAATTCTCTGCACTGTTTTCTGATTGACATCCAAAAACTCTGAAATCTTCGTATTAGAGTTTCCCGTGCGAATAACAAGTAGTGCAGTATACTGTCTTCTAATTTCTGGTGAAATTAATTACGTCATAGTGCTCTTTTTCTTTATAGACGGTTCCAACTGACACTACAATACGGTGCATTCAACAAATAAAATAAAGCAACATGCAGGCTCGAAGTTAAAAATAGAAAATGAATATGATTTACCCATCGAACTATGTATGTAATTTTATTGAACTATTATCGCATAAATAACACATCAATCGGCGCGATAATGTAGTGTTTGTTAACCGATGGATGTGTTCTTGAATTATTACTATTATTGTAGAAAAGTGAACAAGCGTGCTCTTAACATAGTAGAAGATTTTTAGATGATTTTCTTGTGTCGTTGTGGATATATTGGTATATTTTATAGCAAATGATGAGTTTAATTTGCCTGAAAAATACATTATATTCTACCAAATTATAAATGTTAAACCTTAATAATTTTTTGTTATTTATTTTGTATTTTGAAAAATGGCTCTACATCTAGAATCTAGAATCTTAAGGCTAAGTAACAGCTGTTTACACAGGTTAAGCATGAAGTATACAGGATTAACCAAATCAATATTTTATGGAAGAGAATATATTTTTCCTTATCCAATCGACCATTTACATATGATTCGAAAAACCTCTTTAATTTTACATGCTTTTATTTAGCTGATGATGCATTGTCATTTCATTGCACATTGGATGATTGAGTGCTTTCTTTTTATTTCAGTATTAAAATAAGAGGATCTTATATATAAGGTAGCACCATAGTAAATTCTTTCTATAACAACAACAATAATAAATGTGCTTGTCGCACCATTCTTTGTTTGTTTGTTTGTTTGTTTTGTTTTGTTTTGTCTTTTTCGCACGGACTGTACACTCGCCTAACACCTCATAAATAATGAACTATTCAGTTTTGATCACGTGGAAAAACAAAATACATATTAGAGATGCTATTTGATTTCAGTGAAATAAATAAGGAAAGAAAGAAAGTAAGAAAGAAATGAAGAAAGATAGATGTATTCAACGTCTTTTGGTATTACCTCATAAATAATGATCTCTTCATTTTGATCGCTTGGAAAGAGAAAAACCATCGACAACGCCACCCTGTTTCTCTGTGGAAATGTAAGAATAAAGGCAGAATTTAACGTCTGGTAGGGGAAATAAAAGTAGTTGTCGTTTTTAAATCTCTTCATAATAATCATTTCATTAAAATAACGAACGGCATTCATATTTATTATTGTTATTCCAATATTTTGTTAAATTTGTTAAAGCCATTTATTTAACGGTGCGATAAAAGAATTTCGACTGGTGTTTTCTTGTCGTAGAATTCGCCTTTAGCTTATTCTATCAGGAAATGAAACAAAAGTAAAATAGGAGAACTGGAAAACTTTTAAGGACTAGAACAAATAATATTAATATTACTATTACTTACAGCAACAACAGTAACAATAATAATAAAAAAGAAAGCCAACAAATTCAAAATAAAATTTCAAGTGGATGAAGAAGATCAAGCCGTATTCCACCAAGTGCATCTACAATGAAACCTAAAAAAAGCCGAAAGCAAATACAATGAGCCACATGCAGAAACCAATGGCAAGATAAAGAGCTTCATGGTCAATTCTTTACCCATACTAAACGACATAATACAGTCATACAGTCAAACGCCGTAACCATCATTGGTTACGTAGTGCTGTAAGAAAAACTGAAATCAAACTTTTTATTTTTGCTATACAAGACCAATGAATGCTAAACATAAATTACCCAGAAAGCATACTGAAAAAATGCGTCGACTCGAAATGCATATATGAGATAACTATGCAGATACCATTGACCATATCAAGTTGCTCGGTAAGAGTATCTATCGAATAATCAAATTGACATAGCAGAGTGGTCTAATATTCAAGCTGTAAAGAAGACTGTAAAAAGAATACTTATAGACTTCGTAATCAAATTCTGAATATTAAACCCCAAAATATATCAACATCTACATGCAAATTTCTGTATTATTCGCGAATAATTTCTATTTCAATATTTTCCTGTGGATAACGGCAACATAATAATTGCTAGCCACGTAGAATTTGTTTCCATTCTATTTGTTCATCTGGGAGTCATAAACACGACAATTCTCTGAGAATTTCGAGGAATAATGAAACGGTTTTAGCTCATGTAGGGTTCACGGATTTCCTGTTTGAAAATATTGTTTTATTCAGAAAAACATTTCTCTCTTGGGGAGCATTTGTGATGCCGCGAACAAACTATAATACTTGGTTTCAGCAGAAAAACGATAATAACTTCACGATGGCGAAACTGAAAAGAGGGGGAACACATTGAGATATGTTGAAAATAAAAAAAGAAACAAAAAAATGATGTCGCCGGGATGAAAAGGAAACAAGCAGGAAGACAGATATGACGAGAGACAGGAACGAAGAAGTGAAAATCGTCTAGAAACAGAAAAACGACGACAGAATAAAGAATATAAACCAAAAGATAGAGTACAGAATTAACAAACTGAACGGAAATTGTAGAATGAACAAAGAAGTAAAGCAGGAAAGAGATTTAAATTATTAAATGTCTAGAAATTTGACGAGAAGTTCGGAAAGAATATTTGAGAACATAGAAAAGAGACGATATAAATATAGGAAAGAAAGAAAAATATAGAAAGACAAGTAACGAAACTAAAAAAAAAGAACGTGAGAGAATGGGTAATATAAAAAAGAAGCAAAACACTGTTTGAAAGTGATAAACGACTGGAAAAAGGGGATTCGCGGGGGAAGTGAAAGCAGAATGTATAATAAAATAACTGAACGAAAAGTCTCGATAAAAAGTTGTAATGATGAAGAACAAGAAATATTCCATATAATTAAGTGAAAGAAAGAAATGACAGTAGTAAAATACAAGGGAAAAATCAGATGATGCTACAAAAGATTACGAGAGTAGAAGTAAATTATAGATAGGACAGATAAAATACAAAAAGCAGATGAAGTGAAACGACAAGGGCAAAAATCGAAAAATGTTCTAATGATGCAGAGATGGAAAGAAGAGGTATCGATTGCAAAGAATCGTGATATTAAAAAGTAATAATTAAACGAGAGAAAACAAGAAAATGGTAAGGATATTAGAAATTAAAAGATAACGCAGACCATGAAGACAAACATAAATCAAAAGTACTGGACGACAAAGAAATTGCTCTATACAAATATTAAATACAGCAGCTTGAAAAACGAGAAAGAGAATATTATAGCGAGAAGATATTATCATATGCATTGTCAATAAAGATGGTGATATTGTTAATAAATATTTGTGATATGATATTGCCATTGATGCCGTTGCATAATTATTCATATGACCATAACTGATATCAACAGAATCATGAGAACAGTTATTATAATTTCTCAAGGACACACAGCCCAGTAGATGTAAGTGTAGATTACTTCTAGTGACTTTACCCAAAGAGTTGAGTTCAATACAGCAATGGTTAAAAGTTAACTTAAAGTGTTCAGTTAAAGATGGCATCTGGAAGTGGCATCGTACATGGAACCAGAATGATATACCGCAGTGATCCGAATAAAGAATTCAGTTCGAAATAATTTGCACCAGAGGCAGAGTGGAGCGTACAACAACCAAAACGTCGTAAACATGCTAATAAAGTGAGGACAACTGTCCGAACAATGTCAATAATGTAAATAGTGCCTCAGCTGATGAGTTTAGACAGATTATAAATCTTAGATTCAGATATTAAAACGCATAATTATTATGAAAACTTTGGATATGGAGCTGAATCATTCAATAATTCAGATTATAGATTCCAGATTGTTGCACCTAATTTTAATATTTTTATAATAATTTGCTCTTTACGTTATTTTTAAACTGCTCAACTTAAAACAATGCTGTAATTTCTATAATGTTATTCATGACATGGATTCCCGCCCCACTTTGAAAACGCATTGTCATTAGGATAGCTTTCACTCTATCCTTTCTCAAACATATAGCCCATTTGTCAATTAAGAAAGAAAATATTCACTATCTTTTACTGATGTACGGCTTACTGAGGATCTCATCTGTTTGTGACCTTCAATCAGATTCTTTTGATTTTTGACTGCCACTAGATTCATTCGAGCAATTTCTAGAATCTTTGACGTTTTCAAGTTATAATTTGAAAATGTGGTTCATCTCCAATAAAAGTTCAAAGAATTCTAAGTACGTTTGATGTTGAATTAAACACCATATTTCAATTTACAGCTTTCAAATGAAATAAAACGAGGAGAAAATGTCAGAGGCACTCGCTATGAAGATTATATCCTGTTAATGTGAACATATGTCTGAATTAATATATGTATGAAATAAATCTTACAGAAAGAAACAAACTAACAAAGAAATGAACATATTGAAAAATACATAAAAATATGGGGCAAAATATAATGCATAGATAGATATATGATAGACAGAATAGGATGAAGAAGTTCTTAAAACAATGACTTACGAGTACATCGTGCTGCCACTTTGAATACCTGATACATATTACCGAGATTAAGATGTTATACTGAGGCATACTTTGAAAAATTACAGCAACGTTATTTAGGATTATTTGATATATTACTTGATATAAAAAAAAACTTAATGTAACCTGAGTGATAAAAACTAAAGCCCTTTAACAGAATTTTGAACACAACTGGACTAGCCATATGGAATTCTATCTATGTTTGGAGTTACAGACAGTGAGAACTTGGAAATCAATTCTAAATCGGGACATGTGTATGCTATTTCGGTTAATGTAAGAAACAGACATTCAAAACGCAATGCTATATGTTTATGTCCACAGTATACACACACACACAACCACACAATGCACACACGACGCTCACATTCACTCAACTCACACACACACACATATATATACATATACATATATATATATGTAATAGAGAGAGAGTGAAAGAGAGAATAAATGAGATAAGCTTGATAACGTTTTCTCATCCCGAACCACTTCACATCATCTGAACAGATGTCTACACATTAAATATTTATGAAGATTCAACTTGATTAATACCGTATGTGATAGGTAAATTGTCAACATTTTATCTGATTTTTTAAATGTTCCGCTGTTCGTTTTGTTGTTTTGTATTTGACAACACTATAGTAAGATCAGTTGTGCACCATTTGTGAAACAAGTAGAACGATGTAGCGCTACACCCCGCCAGAAATATTGAAAACTTATGCTGTACTATTTAGCATTTACGCTAAAAGCCTCAATAGGACCAGATCAGGGTGTTAATATAAGGACAATGTAGAGGATACGGAAAGAGTTTAATGAGTATAATAATGATTACGAGTGATGGCGTTGTTAGTTTTTCATTCATCAACTCACAGGGCTTCACACTCGACACCAACTCTTACACCAAACGCGTTAATGATTTAGCGCTTCCCTTGGTCAAGACGGTGTCTGCTGAAAAACTTTATGTCTGACAGCAGTATTCCATGCCACACAAGCAGAAGAATGCATTTAAGACTATCAAAAAATTTCTGTGACTACATCACCACATACATCTAGTCACCTAACTCCCCATACTAAAACTATGTGTAGGACGCAATTGGGCGAAAGACGAACAATGTCACTGATGAACTGAAGACAAGAATTATTGTAGCATTTACCAGCTAAATCAAGGAGACCGTCAAGATGATATCCAGGTAATCCCGAATTTGTCCGGAAGGCGGTTGTCAATGGCGGTTGTCAATGGCGAGTTTATTGAAGAAATTTACTTTTGATTAGTTCAAGATATGTTTGTGTAAATTTGGGAAATATAGATGTTAAAATATGCTATCTTCATTTTTTGTCTAATTTACACGACAATTTATCTGTTGTACCGTAAAAGAAAATGTATATTGCATTAACGTTCCTCCAAGTTTTGAGGACTGCAGGAATATTTTACAACCTGACTAAGACTGTTGTCAGCTGTATTATCATTATTATTTTTTTAATATTTTACAAGAAATGTAAAGTCTACACAGTTATTACCTCTTCTGAAATGAAAACAATTTCAGGAAGCACGTTTGTTAATTTATATTCTGCTACGAAATAAAACACGACTTTACTATATGGTCACAGTCATTAGGCATGAATCAATATAAATGTGCTTATAAAAATTGTCTAGATTACATATTTTACAACAAAGTTTTGCACAGAATGGGTACGAAAATGAAACTAATATTGTATTTCAAATACATTTAACAGCAGTTAATATTAATTCTAACGCCTGAATATATCCTTTGAAAATAAGTTCTGGATAGAGATTATGTACGTCTAGCCCGACTTTATAGCACCTACCTAACCTAAATGTATTAGTGTGTAGACGGCAATAAAATGTACAATATACATAAGAGATGATACTGAAAATGTACGCCTAGTAGCTTAAGATAAAGTTGAGCTGTCTTTCTGCCGTAACAGGTTGGATGAAGCTCTTTAGATAATGGTTAAATTGAGGTAATAATAATATCTGAAAAATTGTGCGTAGAAACCATCCAGAAATGCTTATCAATCGGTTTTTGACAGTATCACATCAAATTTGACGACACACAAAATCATCTGAAAGAAATCTGTCATTTTTCGGATATATTCAGTCGTGAACACTGAGCTTTTCACAGTTTGACACCTAATTAGACGATTTGCTTCACCTGGATGCATGTTTCTAATGACAAAGGATGAAGAATGAATTACGATCTCAATATCAATGGTCGTTTTAATGAGTTTTAATTGTGACTCTCCTACTTGAGTGTTAATTCGCTAGTCATGAGATTCAACAGTTATTAAAATTAAGGAAAAGTTGTGAAGTTTTAAATCAGAAAATACCTGGTTTCTTTCAATTAACAATTTTCTATCTTAAATTGTTTTATGTAGGGGTTTTAGAATTGTATCACGTTCTTGATTACACACTGTGGTAGATGATCTCGCAGACGTTGAGAACTCTTTTACTACAAAACCTATACAAATATAACTATAAAAATTAATCTAGATTTTGTGCAGATGATAACAAAAGCCAAAGATCAAACAAATTTTAGGTCGTCCCAAGGTATATAGCATAGTTAAACATATTTCCTTCTTCGCAGATTTCACAAAGCTGGCTTAAATCTTGTTTTACTAAAGGCTAATGCGTTTTGCTGACAGGGAATGTGGTAACATTGAAGCCTATTTATCCGTACAGATACCTTTATAAAAACATGGCCTGCGAATGAAGACACACATAACTGATGTAGGTCAAGTTGCTCGGATATGAATGCCGTGTGTTTCCTCATAAGAAAATGGCTAATACTACCATTACAATATGTTTATCTGGAGTCGTGCAAATACTCTTATGTACAACGTAAGAGAAGAATATCCATCAGGACATTCAAGCATAATCATATAGCTAAGTCATGTTGGTGAAGGAAAGACTCACCTCAACTAATATTTGTAAAAGGTATCTAATTCCAACAGTCACGATCTTCTGAGCTAGCACGCCCCACGGATGAACAGGTGAATCATTCCCATTACCTTTATATTCCATTGATATGAAATTAAAATGGAAGCTAACCTCACTAGTTTGTGAAACAGATTGTATGCTCCCTTGATCCTTATAATAATAAACTCGAGTCTAGAGTAATCGTTATTTCTCCAACTTATCCTCAACATCTATTGGAATCCTTTTTAGTAAATTTATATGTCGAATGGTTATGGGACTTGTATAGTGAAATTAGTGTAAAGAAGAGTATCTTAGTTTAGTGGGCACCAACACTTTTATGCCAAATTAATCAAACAACATTAAATTTATATTTTTATTTTTATTTTTTATTTTAATATCCAAAAATCTAAAAATTAGGAATTTCAAATTTTAAGTGTTTATAAAACTAGTTTTATGGCGGCACTTACTAATAAATTCCCTTCTTAAAATTAGGAGCAGGTGCTTAGTTTCGTAGAGTCAATATTACTGGACCTGAATCTTAAAACTGTCCATTAAATCAGTGGTAATCGGTGTTTCTGTTTAAGCTATGAAATACATATGTTGATTCTTTAAAACAAGAGGTGATTTTGAAAAAAAAGAAAAATATGGCAAGCCCCAACCGATTTATCTACTGGCTGAAATTTAGAGTTTTCAAAGATGTAGAAAAAAAACTTTAAAAAAATATTATGCTATCAAAAAAGAGCACTTTTCAGACAAATATTAAAAGGAAATATATTTCTTTTTAGTTCTGGATTAGATGTTAAAAATAACTGTTTTATTAAAGATTAAATTTCATTTTATTACAATTTGAGATTTTGGAGTTAATGAATTTCATTGGGAATCATGTGTCAAAATTTAGTTTCCTGTTAATGCGTTAGAATATTCTCAGTGAAGACATAATTAGAACTGCAATAATGAATGCATCAATGCCGCAGCTAGACATGGACGAAGAATCCAGTACTGCTGAGTTATATCCCTATGAAGACATCATTAATATTTTGTCATATTAGAGAATAATGCACAACGTCTTGTTTTCCACAACTGGAGACATTTTTTTAATACAGGAGGATTCGCATGTGATTTGCAAGAACACAATGCACCCCTGATCTTAACAAAAACCATCACAAATTCTTTGTAAAAAGAAAATTTAATTAGTCTCACGTTTATGTTTGTTTAGAGACTGGCTACGACATTAACTATTCATCAAAAGTTAAAAGCCATTAACTTTGAACATATAAACATCTACACGTCTTTCATTAAATGATATCCGTCATTTTATATCGATCAAAACTTTTTTAGTTTTTTTTAGGTTGTTGCATGTTTCCTGTTTAATATTTTATATGAAATCACATCGTCTATTTTTTTGCATACTTCCTGTTCAATATTATGTTATAAAATCGTTAAAAATGTAAAGCTCTACGATTTAGAAAGATAGCCAATTTTCCTCATAAAAATATGGATATACATATAGGGTGCAATATATAAATAAATTACGTCTAAATTACGCAGAAAATGAAAATAATACTGAGATTTCAGTTTTTAATAAAATTACTCAAAAATAGTTTGATTCAATATGCCGCTTCCACATTTCTGGCGGAGTGAATTGAATCTTGGTTCTCTTTCTCTCACAGACAATGCACCACTGTTTAAATAATTCTAGTAATGCCCCATCTTTAATATGGAGCACTTTATTACAAAATCTGATTGACTTAAATGTCTTTCTATCTTTATTCTACTGGCTGCCAGCAATTTGGTCTTCACAAAACGTTCCACATCACTACTATACATCTATACACACAGACATACACACAGAGGCATACACAGGCGCACACACATACACTCATGCACACACTCACGCACACGCACGCATATATTCACACACACACACACATATATATATATATATATATATATATATATATATATATATTATAAATTATTGCCTGTAATATGTAAAAAACATCAAGTAATAAGCAAGTTCTGTACCACAAAAATCTGTTTAAATATATATAAATATACATATTATGCTACTACTGTAGCACATTCGGAGTTTATCGAATAACATCTGTGAACCTAAAGAAATAACACAGAGCATGATTCTGCAGGTGCATGCAAAATTGTTGGAATTTTTTAATTGTGGTGCCTAAGACTCTTTTCCTACAATAAGAACACTGCTCTTTGCAGAAATGAAGGTATAATTCCCTCTCAATTTACCAAGGAAAAATGTTTTTTCGAAGATAGCCAGCTAAGTGTTACTACAACCACCAAGTCTCATGTAATCAACATTTACGTTGAAACTTTGTATTTTAATACTGGCTATTAGAAACCATACAGCAAATACCAATATAACTTCGGATACGATCTTTAACTACCCGTGCAATATTTTAAATCAGTCTCATCCGTCAACATCTCATTCCACTCCCACCCTACACCAAGAAACCCAGACCAGCAGAATATCCTACTGCTACCAAAGAGCAGACTGGGACTCGTTCTTAGACTTACTCTGACGTCCCGTGGAACAACGTTTTTAGTCTTACATTCGAAGACTGTGTATCTGAGGTCTGCTGTTGGCTTAAGGCTAGCATAAATGTTTTTATCCTTGCCAGGAACTTTCAGCTGAAATCTCATTCGTCTGTCTGGTTCTCGGCCGATTGCTTGGCCGCCATTGCCCACCGGAATCATTTCTTCCGGCTCTATCGTAGCTACGCGTCGGACCAAAACAGGCGCCTTTTCGACTCAGCTTGTAATAAGTGTAAAAACATACTTAACGAAGCTAAGATGTTGTTTACTGCCAGAATGACGCAACGCATAGCATCCTGTATGTTCAGCGCCAAAGGCTACTGGCGACTCTGTAAAAGCGTGATTAACAAGAGTAGGTCCTCAATACCCACCCTAATCAATCAATGTGAGGTCCTCACATCCTCAGCGCACAAGGCTGAATGTTTTGCTCTCAGATTCTCAACCAATTCGAGACTGCATTCCTTTGGAGATTCTACACCCGACTGCCTACCTAGAACTGAGGCTGAACTGATTGAGGTCCACATTACACTCTCGCTGGTCTCTTACATAATCTCATAACCTGACCCTCACAAAGCGAATCCCAATCACAGTCTTGATGAAATGTGCCCCTGAACTCTCCTCTGTACTTTCTAAGCTCTACAACTTCTGCCTATCTGCTTCCTGCTTTCCTGCCTGTTGGAAGCCTTCCTCTGTAATTCGTATATTTAAGAATACTAGAGAACTTTACCGCCCTATCAGACTTCTTCCGATATTTGGCAAAGTGTTCGAAGCCATTATCAACGCCGAGGTGCTTCAGCATTTCACAGCCCACAGGCTACTCTTGGACAAACAGTATGGCTTCCGCTTCACCAGGTCTACTGCTGATATGCTAATGACCATCACAGAGTATATATACCAGGCTCTCGACAAGAATGGCGAACCCCGAACCGTTGCCTTGGATATCTCGACAGAGTCTGACATGCTGGCCCTCTACGCAAACTGCGGAGCTATGGTATAACTGGACATTTGTTTGACCTAATCCAGTTATTCTTCTCTAGCCACACACTGAAGGTGGTATTAAACGGACACGCCTCCCAGAACTACCATACGAACATGGGTGTCCCTCAAAACTCTATCCTAGATCCTACGCTCTTTCTGATCTACATTAATGTTCTCCCAGAAGCCATACGTTCCCAAGTAGGCATGTACGCCGATGACACCACAGTTTACTGTCGCCTCGATCAAAAATCTGGTGTGGCCGACAAAGCGAACCTCATTGCCGAGCTTGAAACGGACCTCCAATCCCTAGTGGATGGAGTAAGTAATGGCTCGTAAATTCTAATGCTTCCAAAACGAAGCTGCTATCGATTAACCATCACAGACAATCGGACTTACCTCTCATTGGCATGGAACTGGCTTGCCTCCCAGAGAGTATCGCACTACGCCTCCTCGTTCTCACACTCTCAGCGGACATCAAGAGCATTGACTAAATCGAATCCATGGCTAAATCCGCTGCTATGAAAGTCTGTTCTCTGTGCAGGGCCCAGAAGTTTTTCCGTCTGAATCTATACTGCACATTTATAAATCTACCATCCATCCGTGTATGGTATATTACTGCCACATCTGGTCGAGTGCCCCTGCTATTCTCCTCGGGGTTCTTGACAAAATACAACGGAGAATCTGTAATGTGATCGATACCGACTTGGCTGACGGAGAATCTGTAATGTGATCGATACCGACTTGGCTGTAACAATAGAATTTTATTTTGGTTCCATTAAAAATATTTGGAAATTATGTTTCTATTTTCATTGAATGGATTTAGACAATTTAAAATACATGAACAGAAGTGGTCTCTCCAAACATTTCTTGTAATTAAAGAATGATGGTTACAGGACGATTATTACATAGAATATTGTAACAAAAATTCAATCTTTTAATGGAGAAAAGATAGATGCAATGTATACTTTTTGAAAAAAAAACTTATCTTAAAACTCTTACATAACTCTAACTTACTATATATTTGAAAATAACTGAGGGATACACGTTTGTACAAGATAAATATCAGTTCAAATGCATTTATGCAGCTTAGTATTTAATATAAATATGACAATTCCCATGTTAAAGATATTTTTTGTTTTTATGATCTCAAAATATATATATATATATATATAATAACATTCCGTATTCTACATACACTATATAGCTATTTCAGCTAGTAAAACTTTGCTTCTTCAGCAGCGATCAAAAACATCGTTGCTGAAGAAGCGAGGTTTTTCTCACTAAAATAGCTATACAACGTATGTGGAATTCGGAATTTTATTTAATATAGAATACATATGTAGCTCTGTAAATCGATGATATTATTTACATCGAGCCCTTCACCTGGATAATGTTTAGTATTAATACAGTTTATATTAATAGGATCTGTTTTATCTTTTTAACTTTATCTACATGCTTTTCATTTTTGGGATTATATATATATATATATATATATATATATATATATATAAAGAAATTTGTTAAAAAAGTAATAGTTATTCTGTTTAATATAAAATTATTAATTATTATTTTTTATTCGTTTTGTCTATTTTAACATAATCTTTTTAATAAATATCTTATACTTTGAAATACACTTAAAACTTATTTAACAATAAAAAATTAAGTTAAGCAAGGATATTCCTCTTTATACAAATAAAACTAAAGTTGTGCTAAAGTAAGTATGGTATTATATACAATGTATAGTACGAGGTAGACAAGTTTCAAAACTACCGCTTTAGTGAAAATTAACGCATCAGTAAAAAAAGTTTTTTATGTTAATCTTGTAGTTGATGTAGCTGTTCGCCTTTTTTATGGAGATCTGAGCCAATTTATTACTGTTGAAGTCTGTTTTTGTTCCTTATTATTTTTTCTAACCCGGCGAGGCAAAGCCATGTATTGGCCAGAATTAGAATTTAGATGCATCTGGAGACCAAATACTAAGATAAGAAAAAACTGTTAGCGTCAAAATGTAATGGTGAACTGAAAGAATTTTCTGTTGTTTATATGTGACATGACCCCGTATCTGGGAAATTTGATACCGAAAATCAACTTTCGCAAACAGCGGATTTCCACTTCTTTGCAAAACATACTGGCACATAAAGGATATCCAACTTTTTGATAGCAAAGATATATACATAAGGTAAGTTATGCATAACTTTGTATTTATGTCTACTGTTCAAGTTCACGAAATGTGCGTTTAAAATATCTTTTAAGCTGAAGTGCAAAAACATGGCTATATAATAATATAATATGCTTAAGAATTTGGTGTATACAACGATCCAATCATGCGTTAGGTATTCCTATAATCAAAGACTGTTTATTAAAGGGTGGCTGTAAGAAATTTAGCTGCGCAATTAACTGATATATGGAAAGTTTGGAAAGTAATGACATATCTGGATGTAAAAAAATGCATATGAAACAGGTTCCTTCATTTTCTATCAGTAAACTATGTCTCCCATGATACATGACAAACATTAAAGAAAACAAATATTCTATTTTGTTAAAAAATGCTCACACAATAAAAGGCCATTAGCCCTTCAAGGTCGAGGTTTACTCATTAAGATTCATAGGCTGAAGAAGTAATGAGTACATCAATGATTATACGTAAGAAAGATAACGCTTAATTTTAGAATTGAAGAAGTTAAGATTTTAGGTATTGAAGAGGCGTATTCTGGAGAGACTTCATATCGTATCCTGAGAAGAAATTACTAACTTATTACGAAGAGAATGTTGATGTCTTGTTCTAGGTGTTAGCTCTGAAGATCACGATTGATTAAATCAAGAAATATAGCACTTCGGAAAAACTTGTTTAGAGATAAGGACAGATTATCGAGAGGATACCTACATTTTGTTAATAGGAAAGAAGTTCACTTAAAATAATTAAACTACAAGTCCTTAAATAAGCTTCTGAACTTTAGTAAGACTGAAAAGTGTAGACATGATATCTCGAGTCGAATACCAAGTATATTCTATTTTTGTCTGATATGCCAGTATAGGTAGAGCACTCTAGGTGGATTCGGGTACTTACTGGTGTTATACAAGGAACCAATCATTGTCTCAAGTTATTTGTATATATCTCACAGTCTACAAACTATTCTCTGACAAACATTATTTCTTCCGCTTTAAAATGTCTACGGCTGATATGCTATGGACCATCACAAAGTACATATACCAGGCTCTTGAACAGTGAATCTCGAGCTGCTGCCTCGGATATATCCAAAATATATGGAAGAGGCTGGCACCCAGGTCTTCTGCGAAAGCTACAGGTTATGATATAACAGAGCGTCTGTTTTGCTTAATACAATCTTTCCTATCAAATCAGATAATGAATTTCGTATTGAATGGACATGCTTCAAGATCTTATTTTACGGCGCGGATGATTCTTAATGCTCAATCCTAGGTCCTACTCTTTTTCTGACCTTTATCAATGATCTGCCTACTTTAATTAGATCCCAAGTAAGCATTTACACTAATGGCACTCACATTTACTTCTGTCTCGATAAGAAATCTGCCGAGGCTGACAAAGCAAACCTCGCTGGTTATCTTAAAAAAAACCTACAATATATGGTAGACTTGGTAAGAAATTGCTCGTAAATTTTAATGCTTCCAAAACAAAGCTGCTATCCTTTACCCAAACTAAACAATCTCTCCTACCCCACCATTAGCATGGATCACGCAAGTTTCTCTAAAAGCAATACTCTGCGCCTGCTCGGCCTATTTTCTCGGTCGACCTGAAGTGGAACGACTACGTTGAATTAAGATCTAAATCTACTGCTAGCAATATCAGATCACTGTGTTGGTCCAGGATGTTTTTCTCGTCTTAATCAATATTGCATATATACAAATCTACCATTCACTCGTGCATTGAATACTGCTGTCAAAACTGGTCACGAGTCCCTGCTATTCATCTCAGGGTTCTTGACAAAATCTAAAAATAACTTGCAAGGTAATCGACCCAGGCGTGGCAGCCCGACTACAGTCGCTTTCTCATTGACGTGATATGGCATACCCCTGTCTGTTCTACAAATAATTTCACGGCTTCTGCTGTGACAAGTTTAGCTCCCTGGTACCACCTCTGCACGAATTTACACGAGCTACTAGACTGGCCAATAAATCCCACTATTTTACAGTGGAAATAAGCAAGATTAACTTCAAATTCTATTCTATCAGATTCTTTTCACGCACTTTTCGCCTACGGAACTCCCTGCTGTATACTTGTTTCCCTGAAAGCTACAAACTTCAACGAGTTAAACACAACATTAATTGTCATATTTGATCTCTTTGACTCACCTTTGTTCAACTCCACGCTCTGTATCTTGCACTTCTCCCTTTCTACTCTACTCTCACACAGTTCTCTTCACATCAGGGTCCTCATCCACTTGTTACTCATTCTTTGACACCAGCTGTGACTTTTTACTCTTTCTCTTCACAGAGAAAAATAGAAACGGACATAAGCCTGTGAGGTATCTTTTCGTCTGACGTATTCCACAATTACAGTGAGGCAAGCCTGTAAGTTTTATATATCCTACCTGTAGTCGTTATTGACGGTCACAACTTCAACATTATAAGAAAGAGTGCAGATAAGAGGAGCGAAAAGTAAACTATAGGATCTCCTACTGAAATTACTAAAGGAAAACTATGGAAAAAAATAAACAGCAGTTTCATTATAATGAATTCTATGTAATATCGGCTCTCATATATGGGAGTGAACACTGCAGAATGTCATCACAAATGAGACTTGAGGTAACAGAAATGGTGTTCTATAGAATAATGCTGAGAATACCAGGGACTAAATATGTGAGGAACAACGACGTTTTGAATAAAACAGGAAACAACAAGGACAATTATTCATAGAATAATAAGAATAAAGACAGTTGACATTACTGGAGCACATAATTAGGAAAGATGAATTGTACAGCGAGAATATTTTAAGGACCCTAGAAGTTAAACCTGGATTTCTCATCAGAGACCACAATTTAAACAACCTAAGGTACGCAGATAATTCAGTACTGATAGCAGACACAGAAAGGAAAATACAAGACCTCCTACAGAAGGTAGCTGAACAGAGTAACAAGAAAGGACTACAAATAAACTGCAATAAAACCGAAGACATGGCCATCAGTAAAAAGGACAACCCAATATGCCAAATACAGGTTGGGGATACTAGAATAAAGCAGGTACAACTATTAAATACCTGGGAAGTGTTATAACAAAAGACGGAAAGTGCGACACAGAGATCCGAAGGCGAATTGGCATGGCAAAGAAGCATTCCAAACGTTGAGTAAAGTATTAAGAAACAGGAAAATTTCGCTAGAAACAAGAAAGAGAATATTGGATTGCTATGTGTTGTCAGTTCTTCAATATGACAGGGAATGCTGGACAATGTCATCAAAGGTGAAGGAAAAAGTTGAAACAACTGGAATGTAGTTCTACAGAAGGATGCTGCAAATATCATGGATTGAACATGTGAGTAATGTTGAGGTCATAGAAATGATGGAAACAAAAAGGAAATTAATACTGAGCATCAGGAAGAGATAGCTGAAGTTCCTGGGACATGCAATGAGGAAGGAAGGCTTGAAGAACCTGATACTAACAGGTTAGATAGAATGGAAAAGAAACAGGGGAAAGCAACGGATATCATATTTGAAGGCCCTAATCAGGTGGATGACGGAACGATGGTTACATGGTATAAAAGGAGAAGGCATGCTAAGAGCCACCAGGGATAGGGAGACGTGGAAATGCACATAGAAGAAGATGATAAAAATGACATAGGAAAACTGAAATAGTCTACTTAACGATCATGTGTAAATTGTTGGCAGAATGGGATTAGTGTAGAGAGCAAAAACCAACATTGTTAAGTGATTCAAAGAACAATTAATTGTAAAGATGCATAATCGCCCATTTTCTTTACGAGATATGACACAAAAGTGTATATGTGTGCGGTTACTCGATATGCGCACGCGCATATTGGGTTAATATAACAGTTATCAGCACGGTAAATAGAATCACTGTCCCAAATGTCAGTTATGCGCACGCGCATATTGGGTTAATATAACAGTTATCAGCACGGTAAATAGAATCACTGTCCCCAATTTCAGTTGATGAACATTCGTTTCCGTCGGTCCAATGCATTTCGAAAAGCATGAATCCATCTAACTGCAGATGTCGGGGTAATACCAGAGAGCCTCCAGTTGCGAGGAATTAAAAAAAATATTTAATTTTATTTTATGGAATTCAGGTTACGTTACGCAATATTTCTCTTTAATCAGTACTTCCGAAAAGTTTAGGGTTGGTTTACGCAATCCTCCACAATTTTAACCTCATCCTCGAGTGAGTACTCTAGCGGTAAATTCATAAACCCAAATGGGTCCTCACACGTCAAAATCAACGGGTAATTCCTCTAAAGACACACACACAAATAAGTATATATATATATATATATATATATATATATATATATATATAGTAATAGTTATTATAATGGTTTATAAATTCATAGTATAACTACACAAAAATTTTCGCGTTTCGAAGCTGCTTTGCGCGCTTCTCATCGGGTGAAAAAGTTGAAATGAAAATTAAATGATGAAAACGGTTTATTGGTGGTGATATAATGTTTAAGTGAAAGTGGGGTTGGGAGCTTATTCTGATTCTGTTGGCCGTATTGTATGGTTAGAGATATGGGTTAGGAGATGTGGCTTAGTTAAAGAAAGATTCTTTATTTATTTTGTCTGAATGTGGTGGAAGTGGCGTCGCTGTTAATGAGAACGATGTAAATAAATGTGGAGTGGGAGTTTAGAATGGTTTAGTCGTCCGTTCGTGGTTCTAGAGGTGCTGGTATTGGGTTAAGAGAAGGGTGTGGTGTAGCTTAGTTTTGGGCAGGTCGCTTTTTCCTTTAGTTTAGGTATTTTATATTGGGATATATGTTTTTTTTTTGTTTAGTTTTTATTTTACTACTATATAGAGGTAGATGGAATTACTGTTCGTGTGGTGTGGGATTTATTTTCTTTTATTTCTACGTTTTTTTTCTATTTATTTAGAGGGTTGATTATGTGTATTTATTGCATTTGGTGGGATTGTGTGGATGAGGTTTATTTTTTCGTTATTTAAATTTGTATTTGCGATGTTTGCATAATACTGCTAATTCGTCTCTAGGGTTTAATAGTTCGCTACTGTTGGGGTACTTTAGAATGTGTAGCTTTTCACTTAAATATAAAGGGCAGATATCGTTAAGCGAGTTGTTAGATCTAGTTTGTTCTAGGATTTTCCATTTTACTTTGGGTTTCTGTTTTGTGTCCTTTAGATTCCAAAAGTATGCAGAAAGGGATGTTTGGTTTCGGTATTAGTTGTTTTTGAATGAAGTTAAGTGCATGTACCAGCGCTGCTTAAAAGTGTTCTTAGTAGATCCGATATACACTTTATTTATAGTGGGATTTTCAATTGATGTTATGTTGCATTGATAGATTATTGAGTTTATTTTACATTTATTCTGTAGTAGGCAGTTGTTGGGCTTTCTACACTTACATAGGTTTTTATTGTTGTCTTCTTTATTATTTTGGTAGTTAATTTTATTTTGATCTACGTGTTGATTTAGGATATATTTGTTATGGTTTGTTATGGTTTTTCCTGTGTTCTTTGTGCAACTATAGCTTAGTTTAAGTGTATTTTTGTTGAAGACTTTCCTAAGAGGGTTATTGGTGGGGAAGTGTTTTTTAATTAAATTGAGGAACTTCTGTCCTAACTTGGTGTTTATCATTTGCTTGGCAGGAGGTGTGTACGAAATGATTTTTCTATTTCTATTTTTCCTGTTATGGTTATAGTTTGTTATATACTGGATGTCTTGCTTTTTGTAGCCACTGTTTTTTAGGGACTTATTGTAAAGACATTTAAATATTTCTTCACTGGACGAGTTTTTACTAATTCTATATTCTATGGAGGAGGGTATATTTTTTATTATACTTGGGGGTGATTTGACTTTGGGTGGATGTATAGTGGGTATTCAATGTGTTTTCTGTATGGTCGGTAATTATTATTAACTAAATCAACTGTTACGTAAAGGAAGTTTAATACTTTTAAATTTGTGTTGACTATTACTTACGAAAGACAGACCTTTTCGAAAATCGTGGACTGGAATTACATAATCACAAATAAGTGTATCAGCTATCATAAAACACATCAGTTAAATACTTTCTAAAACAGCGATAGATAAAATGAATAGAAAATGTAAAAGTTTGAATGACATAATCAAAATCCATTAATATTCCACGCCACTCTAAACATACATCCAGGAAAGAACTATAAAATATCTGAAAGGGAGAAACTACTCGACATGATTGTAAAGGTAGCATTATCAAACCGCTTGAAGCAAAACACGGATCAAAATAGATCAGATAATGGCTTCAGGAGTAATATGCAATGTGGAATCGGTCATGTTCGTCTCTAGGTGTGTTTCAGGACAGTCAATTTAAAGACTGAATAATTCTTTGTACAATTGTGTGATGAGATCATGTTCTGCCTTCATGTTAATAAATACCTATGACACACATTATTATTAACACTTGGTATTGTAGAGTCAGATGCCTATGTTGTTTATGTTCTATAATTGTTCAGCTCGTTCTGCTATTCATGTAATAGAAAAACATGATACTATTCCAGCAGAATATCGGTTTCCAACATTATTCAGTATGTTCTGAAAGATGTTTGACAATTCCTTTAGTCAGCATAGTCAGCAGACCTTCCCACATTGAATATGTTTGGAACTTACCATTTTGTGTTTGCCCACTTATTGACCTATGGCAGCATGTGCAAGAGGCGTGGAATGTACATATGGAGAATGATTCGCGTGTCACTCTAGGATTAGAACACCAACATAGGAATGAATGCAGTGAGATTTTTATCCTGACTTTAGAGTGTTTTAAGAGAACGATTCAGTAACTTCTCGGTCATTGAATACTAAATATTTCCTTATAAACAAACGGTTAATAATAGCATTACCATTATCTTTATTCTAATATTTTCTTGTTCATTATGAGCTTTAATTCACTCACAACTAGATTCGTCCACTCTTCAATTCTTTTAATGATTTCATGTATATCAATTGTTTAAACGTGTGTCATTATCTCCAACTGGTATATTTTTTGTTTGGTCTAATGCAACGGAAAGAGAGGAATTAATATTAGTGGTATTATTAGCTGTGCTTTATTGTAATTCGCGATGTGAGCTTATGTAAAAAACTAATTTAATACTATCATGTGCTTGTAAAATCCGGGGAAATAGATAAAATAGCTGACAATTTGAAAAAGTGAGAAAGAAATATAGTTTTCTTTCAATTTCATATACGATACGGATTTTTTTTTTGTGGAAATTTGACAAAATGGTTGTAGTCAAAACAAAATATCAGGATTTACTTGATGAGGACAAGTAGGGTTAAATCCCCAACAACTGTCTTGGGAATTGAAAAATCCAAAGATGTTGTAATCGAAAGAAAGAAGACAGAAACACATTACGTCATGTGTGCTGTTGATAGTTCATTCGTCGAGCCTTGGATCCGCGCAAATCGTTTGGGTGGAAAATAATCTCATTGGTCAAAGGCTTTGAGTAGGCCAAATTCCTTGAGAGAATTGGGGATGGTTATAAAAGATCCGTACTCGGTGAGAAAAATCAGTAGTTTTTGTGGGTCGAAAGGTAACGACTGTAAAAAAAGGTTCCCAACTGGGGGAGCCATGACCTACGGCTGGTCGTCTACCACAGAACTTATGACTAAAGAGTTAATGTCAAATAAAGCCTGCCGCCGAGTAACTTAAAGAGTTAATGTTGAATAAGCGCCTTTGATAGGAATCCCAAAAGAACGTTAATTTTTTTTTTCTATCATGGGAGAATTGAAATTTCTGATTCCTGGATCGCTCTATTTCGGTAAACTCCGTTAAACTCCTATAAAGACCCGAAAAGACTTTGTTGTTTTAGAAGTTGCATAGAAAATTGACATCCCTGATTATAGAGAATATGTGAAAAGTCTTTAATGAAAATTTGAAGACCTCTGTTTACTTTAACGAAACTTAGAAAATACATTTCAATTTAAGGATTGAACGCTGTGATAATTTTAAACTCTCTCTCTCCACCCCTCTATCTCTCTCTCCGTTGTAAGTTGGCTTTCTGACAACTGTATTATCTGCTCCTGTCACTAATAATTGTTTTTTTAATAAAGACATTCTTCGTAACTCTCCAAGCTTGTTCGACCTTATTCATTTATTTAATTATTTTTTTTTTTTTAGGTGCGGTGTTTATTTTTAATCACAAGTGTAAACAAGTGTCCGGTTTGGTTCTGGTAAAAAGACGGCTACTGGTTTTGCACAATGCGATTTTCTGAGATCAAATCACAACGTGGGCAGTGATCATTTGTTGCAATACACGTCTCGGAAACCAGCTTTTGTGACAAGATTATCACGACCAGTAACAGCGGCCCGAACTCGTCAACACAGCGGGTACCGTTTCAACATCATCGCAGTGGAATCTGTCCCCGAACCAGCGAGCGACCGAACCAACCGGCCAGCCATGTGGCAGTGTCACAATTGGTGCCGTCACGGCCGTCGACGAGAACAATCGTCACAACCAGTCAGCCCGGGCGAAAGTGTTACAAACGTATACATTTATTGTTTAAATTTTAAACTCAACATTTTCGACTTGTTCTGAACGTGCATGTACACAAATTTTTCAATCGCACGAAGCCAGAAGAACCAGGATTTGAAACTGAGAATGGTCATCTAAATAGTGTTTATTTTATCCGATATTCATTGCTAAAGCAACCAGTCATGCGCGTGTCCGAGATAGTTATTCATTCATAATAGAAGTCGCGGTTGGATGTAACACCAGGTCAATCAGGAATGTAAAATTAATGAGAGTAGCTCAGTGATCTGTCTTCATTTTTTTTTCATTTCAAATTTTCTTTTGTGATGCTGGAATTCTTTTTAGAAGCTTCTAGATTTTGATCAGCGGACAAAGTGTTGTTGGCTCCAACAACCACGTAACAGTGTCTGAAATATGAGACTTCACTAATGGATGCGACACAATGCGATCGTGTCGCCAAATGTGTCTGTCTAACCATATCATAAATGCATTTATAAGAAGAAAGAAGAAGAACCAAGCCGTATGAGAAAGAGGTGGGATAGAGTAAGAAGGTATGGGGACGTCAGCTGGGTCGTTTATTCATATATCGAGTGGCCATAGCCAATGGGAAAAATAACAAGGAACGAATAATGCGAAACGACGCCAGTGTAGATTGATATCGGACAAGGGCGGAAAGACTGCATTTCCATCAAGGCAGAAGATTAATTCAATCTATTTTTAATCAGAAAGATTGCTCCTCGAGTGTCAAGCTAACTCTTCTAAACCACTCTGTCTATAAATGTACAAAAATATAGGAACACAGATAGCGGATGCGATGGATAAATTGTCGTTTAAATTACCTAAAAATGAAAATTCATTTTAAGTTATATTTACCAAAATTACAGAAAAATATCATGGTATACTAAATAATAAATTGACTCAATAAATCGCTATTGGTTTCATCCACAACTTCCGGATCATTTCAAAATATCCTGCATTTTCTCTAGATGGTCTCTATGTTTATGTTGTCATAATCGTTGCATTCAGGTCCGCTTTGGTGTTACAAAAAGTTGTTATAAAAAAATGTTGTTATAAAAAATGTTGTTATAACAAAAAGCTGTTCTATTGCTCAAATGCGCCTTACACATCATAATCAAGAGGGTCGCATTCTGGGTTGTTAACTACTCAGATATCAGCGGTGATATGAGTGTGTTCTCCTACTTGTGTAGCATGGTGTGGAGTCCTTTTGCCAGAAATAGGTTCTGCTAGAAGCCACCATCTCGTTTCTGATGCCCTGTGTGAAGATGAATAGAAGCATAATGTAGCCATCACTAGTGATCACTCCAAAAAAACATAGATTTGATTGGATATACTATCCAGTTTTTTTCAAATCATCACTACGGACACATAAACACTATGAAAGTTTATATTAGAGGTTCTCGTACAAATAACAAGCGGTAAAGTATGCTATTTTTTAATTTCTGGAGTAGTAACTTGCGTTATAGTGCTCTTTTACTCACAGACGGTGCCAAACTGACCCTAATATATAGACAATCGCAAAACTTTAAATTATAAAATAGCAACAATTTACCTATAGCATCCTTTATACTCTGAAATACTTATTTCGAAAAATAGCTGTTTTCAGAAGTGCTTTAGATTAAATAATCTTAAAAATATGACTTATATGGAATATATTTACAAGGGTATGTCAAAATCATCAATGGTTTTCTTTTTAATTCCAAAGATTCTCGGAACGAGAAACCGGGGAGCCGAGTTCGAATTCCAGTTGAATTCTTTGTATTCACTTACGCGCAAATACCCTTGGGAAAGGTATTAATCCGTCTCTTCCTTCCAGTTATGCGTTAAATAGCAAGACAGATTGGGTTCTATAGCCTTGGTCGGCAACCAGTCTACCGCAGAAAGCAATAGCAACCTACTGCGGGATAATATTCTGCCCAGTCAGTCATGTCTCTTTCGAGACATGATCGCCCAAGCGTGTATCACGTACGGCACTTAACTGACTGACTGACTGTATATTCTCGCGTATAAGTGTAATGTATAGTGCCACCTCTTATTGCTTTTCATCGAAATCTTGATTTTTTTTTATATATAAAAATACTTCATGTATTCTTCTACCCATACCAGAAAGCCTACCGTAGACAAATATTGTAGTACTTGCCATCACCATGTACATATTCAATAGCAAATAAATGATCTTCGTATTTTTGTACAAAGCTACCTGAAATTTATGCGAAATACAACAAACGATAAAATATGAGACGAAGATTTATATAGCAGAACGGATGTTATCATTATTTTTCTACTCTCATTAAATGCTAAGTATTGTTCAAATTGTGTGTCACCCACAGCACCAGTGTATTTATATAAAATTATTTTTATACTTTATATATATGTGATATTTTCATGACATCATATTTTGTTTCGTATATGACATAAGATGGTGTTTGTCGAGTACTGTCGACGTTCATTTGTTATACTATTTCGTTGCGTTGCTACGTAAATTTCCAAAAACAAAATATTAAATTTAGACTGTCTATTCCTTTTACTGTATCTCAAATTAATAGTCATTTCCCCCAGATAATTTTTGCTGTTACTGTTAAAGATCTCAAAGTTCATGGTTTGTATAGTCTGATTTTAATGTCCTCGGTAAGGAAATTGTCAGTGAACTAAAGAAAGAGAGAGTCTGAGAGGAAAACAATAAGTGAGAGTGAGATTTCAAATTACTATCTGTTTCAAGCCCAAATTTTTGCTACGAGGTGAAAATTCTCAGTGGAAATTCTGGAAGCAGAAACACTTTTTTAAAATTGATCAGTTGTCCTATTGCTAATTGTTACTTTAATAACTTGATTAAGTTTTTTTCTTCATTTTTATGAGCGGGTAAATGAGACCGAAGTAATAGTATATCATTTCTGAACCCCATGATATTCAGGATTCATATATCTTATTTCAGAAACATGCTACATTTTTACGCTGCAACAGCTACTATTTATAAGATTCTTTTATTCTTATCTCTAAAATTAATTTATTCTCATCTACTTTACAAACAACGCTGCTTCTAACTCGCACAACATGCTTGAAATATTTGCCGCATCATAATGTTCTTTTTTAAGTTTAAAAGTTGTAATGTCTTACAGTATTTTTCATACTTTTCGTATATTTGTGATTTCATAAATATAAAATAAAAATCTACATTTCTTTTAAATAGTCCGAATATACGAATCTGTCAAATATCCACGAAAATAAGTACGAAATAACTCCGTGTTTGAAAAGCTGAGTTTTTGTGGGTTTTTTGTTTGTTTTTTATTGTCATGGTAACTCTTTACGAGGTCCCGGGCTTGAGTAGAGGGTTACGTTGAGAGGCAATGTGTGCGCATAAGAGTGAAAGATATCGTTTAGCATTACCCTTGTCAAAGCTAAGATTGTAGTAATCGGGAAATCATCATTTTGGTAGTCGAATCGACAGAGCAGTGTTTCGCAGGAAGAATCTGTTTTAGTGGAACTTACTTCTCACTTATCGAATACAGAGGGAATGTTAGTGGTTTGCTAATGCCTAAATGGCATGGCGTGTTCTTGTCGTGAACATTTATTCTCAAGATTGATAGTAGTATAGCAGTAGTATTTCATATAGCAACTGTAAGATATATAAAAATGTTTATAAAGTTTTATCCTTTGATTCTACAACGTAATATCGTAAATTTAATGATTAAAAAGTACACCCATCATATATCAATCAAATATATAATATATTTTACATATTTTGTTTAACGAGCATCACAAATGAGTTATCTGCTTGTTATACACAATCTCTTTTGTTTTTAATTTTCTCGCATATGGTGGCCCTGAACGCTAACCATGTTCAATTGACACTCAAGTAAAATTGATGTGCGTATGCTACTCAAAACTTGTTTTCAGCATGTCAAAATCCTAACAAAACATGTCAAGGTTTTAAGTAACATGCTACGTGACTTTCTTAAAAAAATACCAGAGACTTTCGTAAACAAACGAGGTAACCTTCAAAAGAACAGATTGGATTGATTTGTTTAACGGCATATCAAATCCTTATGAATCATTTAGTGCTGAAATTTTAGAGTTTTATTAATATGAAATTTCATTGCTGGATTGTTTTTTTTTTCTATCAAAATCTACATATCTGTTATAAAAACAATGGCATTTTCAGTATTGTTTTTTCACTCATACAAGAAAGAGGGGATATGGATTAATACTCTTGTGCCATATTAATGTCAGCCAGTTGTGCTATACGCGATACACCCATGGGCGAACATGTCTCGAAAAAGACATGACTGGTTAAGCAGAATATTTTGTCCGCAGTAGGTTGCCATTATTTTCTACAGTAGACTGGTTGCTAACCAAGGCTGTAAAACCCAATCTATTCTTCTATTTAACTAATAGCTAAGGTGGGAAGAGACAGATTCTTAATTTTCTCAAGAAATTATTGTTTTTGATTTTCTTTTTTATAACCTTTTTTTTTTTTACTAAATGTCAATTCTGTTGCAACTCATGTAGTCTGTGACTTTGTTCATGTACTCTTTCTCACCATCATTATTTCATGTACTATGAAATATTTTTATAAGAAACCTTATACTTTTTATGATTAAAGAAACAAATCACTAAACTGGTGACTAACGAACAAAAAATGTAATGCTAAAATAATGCACGTTAGTCTTCTTTAAAAATAGTCTATTAAAACTTCCTACTAGTAAGGTTTCACAAGATTTAATTTAAACGTATTTTCTTCAGAATAAATAGACTTGTTCTGCTTTCTGTAAGTATTATACACAACTACTGGTATATTTTCCTATTTTCGTTTCATTTTTTGAAATCTTTTCATACACTATTTTCTTTTAGTAATCTTCGTTAAATTCTAATAAACAATCACTCTATTCGACATTGAACAAACAACATTTTATAATAAAATATATTATATTCTTTAACCTAAAGCCAATAATATCGATAAATATATACATATTTTTCTACTTCACAAAAATTTCTTAAAATTTCATGAAATATAAGGGAATAACGCGGACACTTATTAATCAAGTGATCATGATTTTCGGCATTATGCATTTTTTCTCCTGGGCATATAATTTACCTAATTAATACTATTCAGACACATAGAGAGAGTCTAACATATTATTTAATTTTTAAGGAAGTTAGTGCTTGAATAAATTGCAAATTGTTTTGAGTTAATAGATAAATAAGAAATATAAATTAATAAATAAATGTATTTTTATGAAATGAGCAAAGTCTCCACCCTATTCTAAATCTCTTTATTGTGTTATATATTGTTTTTATTGGGAATGTTTTTCAGTATACTTTTCCATAAATATTATTCTGTATAATTAAGAGATAAATAAAAAATGATTTTACTTGATACAACCTTTTCGTACCGCATTTATTTTTTACAAAACTCGTAAAAGTGCCATGAAAAATCAGTAAACTGTACCCAACAAAAATGAAGAGACCCAAATTACCCTCTGAAAACATTGTTATATTCTCTTACAATGAGCCTGAACTGTTTTTAATCCACCTAGAGGCTGTTTTTCTTATAAATTATTTCATCAGAAAAACATAAAATTGGCTTTTATAATTTCTGCACTATTTTCAGTAACAGCTACCAGCCTACGGAAGTTTCTGATAAACACACTACAACAAAATAAAACTGGTGTTAATAATCCGAAATTCACTGAAAGGAAGAGAATGTAAAAAATATTGGAAAAATGAAGCATTGGCAGATAGAAAACCATCTCATGTCTTTCAATGTTTACAGACTCTGTTCGGAAATATGTTCCATGCTAGTTTTTAGAACACATATTTATAAAACAGTTGCCATAATTCATGCAGGTATCTTTAACAACAATGAGAGACAATGATTTCATGAATAAGCTGTGTGATATGGCTGATAAAGTAATGGAAATAATGACCCAGTACAAATTGTTTGCAAGTGAACAAACGCCACTGACGACATCACCCAACTATAGAAGTAAAATAAATTGATGACGGGCAAGTAAGTGATTTGATTAAAATATGTTCAAAAACTGCAAAGATACCAGCATTGCAGTTGTTTGAGAAGGAGGCAATGATACAGGAGCAAATCAAATGTAAGGAGCATTATCTGTTATTACAAGACATTCAGTGACAGGAGAAAAAAATGCACAATTCATTGTAAATGAAAGTCCCAAGAAAACGAATATGCTAACAATATTCGTGGGTGGCATTTCAAACTCTAGTCGACTCTTCCACATAATTGACGGAAATTCAAAAAATATATTCCTGAGGGATAGTGAATCACAAATATCGCTAATCTCAAGTTCCCAGTCAGACAAATTATAGGCCCCCGAAAAATTCACATTACGACCTGTATATTGTTAGATTATGCACGCACACACATTGACATAAATACATGGCATTTAATGTTCGCTACGGCGCGAATTTCAATAGACATTTTCATGGCCGACATCACTAAACCAATATGGGTGCGTATGTTTGTTCAATTATAGTCTGTTAATTGATATTAAAGACAAGAAATAATTGACACGACGTCTGACGTCAAATCTATTAGCTTTCTAAATTCTGCAACACGTTTTATTTCAGAATATTAATTAGCAGAAAAATATTCTGAATTTTCGGAAATATAGCCCTATCCAAATGATAATATTAACGGAAAGTCAAAACCCTTTTGAGAAAACATCATACACTGTTTCGAAACAACTGATCCACCCTTATTCTCACGACAACTTTGACTTGCCCCTTAGAAACTGGGATTCCAGCACTTACAAAACCTCGGAGAGTTCGCCCTTCGAAAAGAGAGTTGTTTTCTTCTCTAAAGATGGTACCAAACACAACTCATTCATAGAGATCTTGTGGGGATTACCGCAAACCAAACAGGATTGCACTATGTAATGGATAATTGCTCATAATAGAGTGCTTACCAGCCAACTACATGGAATTAAAATCTTTTCCAAATTTGACTTAATCCAAAACTAATACCAGATAACCATAGAAACTCTGGTATAAAAAACAACTACTACAAAATTATTTGTTCTTTAAAAAAATTTACGCTTACCATTTGGACAACGGAATACAGCCTCAAACTTTCCAAGATTTATAATTCAAGTTTTTCAAGGACATGATTCAGTTTTCTGCTACATCGATGACATGCTTATTGCTAGCTCATGAAAGCAAAACATAAGGCTTACAAGTTTTTTTGATTTTGAAAATATGGTGTTGTAGTGAATCTAATTAAATGTCAATTTGGCTTGTGTAAAGTTAAATTTTATGTCATAAGTTTAATGAAAATGATATTACCGAATTGCCCGAAGAACCGAATCTATTCCATGTTTCTCGGTTCCTCAAACATTAAAAATCTAATCCAATATCTAGCCATGGTACATTTTTAATTGACATTTATACCAAAAATGATGATAATGTTTTCCCTATTTACAGATGTTCTTCGTGGACCAAAGAACTATTTTGTATATCTTTCTAAAGAAAAGTTGTCTCCATTTAACTCTGCTAAAGGAAATTTAGCGACTTATAATAACCCATACATAGTAATATTTTGCAATCCGGAAGAAGAGTTATTCGTGGCAGTCGACGCCACGAATTTTTTTCATTAGATCATTTCTGCTACTGTGTGAATCAAACGAATGATTATATGTGTCTTTCATGTCAAAACATTATCAGAAACTGCTGTTCGGTACAGCACTTTCGGATGAGAGTTCATGACAGAATACTATGCTATTCGACACTATTGATAGTTCTTGGAAGTTACGTCGTCTCATGTGCTCACAGACAAAAGATCTTTAATCCGAGCATTGAAGGCAAAATCTGATAAATATTCACCCCGGCAACTTATGCTCCTTGATTTCATCAGCCCATTTGTAACTGATAATCGACATAGAAAAGGATCTGAAAACATTCTAACAAATGCAATTTCCAGAAATCTTTATACAATTAATTTTAATTTAGTCTTCGATTTTGAAGTGATTGCAAATTCTCAAAAAGATGAAGATCTGAATAATTTCCTAGAGGATAATAATTATTCATTACAAATGAAGGAAATATGTATTCCACAAATAACCCACTCCATTTGGTGAGATATATTTACAAGAAATTTGTAGGCCTTCTTTCGGGATGCTCTTCGGATAAAATTATTTTACATTCTACATTCAATAACACATGCAGGTATATAGGTTTTCTGCAGGTTGATTAACAAAAATTATATCTGGACTTGAATAGACAATGATATGAGGGACTGAACACATTATTATGTACCATGTAAAAAAACAAAATAGTGAAATACACCAAATCAGGGCATATACTTATTCCCATTCTTTATACTCAATTTGCCCATGTCCGTATAGACATCACTGTACCATTCCCTAACTGTCTAGAATATTACAATCTCCTCACCTCCATTGATAGATTCACCCACTGGCCTGAAATTTTTCCAATCACTCATATCAGTGTAAAATTAGTCGCACAGGTTTTCATAACTGGTTGGGTCAGAAGATATGCTGTTCTTTTTACATTTACCTCGGACAGAAGAATCCTCACTTTTTCCTTCCCTAATAAAACTGCATGGTACAAATAGAATACATAAAACTTCATAACATCCTAAAACTAACCGCATGTTAGAACGTTTTCATCGTTCGCTGAATGAAACCCAAACACAGCACTGAATTATTTTTTTGGCTTCAGAATATTGTATTAATACTGTTTGGACTGGACACAGATGTAGAATTTGATTCACAGAGTTCTTCTGCTGAACTTGTAAATGGCAAAGCTTTACGTTCACTAGAAAAATTAATAAATAAACCAAATGAAACACCCTTGGATGCTGATTCATTTAAGAAAAGTTGACATTGAATATGTACTAAGTAACATCCCCATCTCTTAAAACATTGACTGATGTAACATGTATACTATATTTACTCAAATGCTCCAAATGTGTGCTAGTAAATGACAATGCAAAGGAACACCCTTTATAACCATCTGAGAGACCTTGTAAAAAGTACTGAAAAATATTTAATAGTTGCAATTAATAATAGACATGCGAATATTTCTATTAACTGACTATAACTGGCGTAAATTAAAAATATTGATGATGATACATCATTAACCACTAAGCAGATACAACCTAGATTTTCAAAGAGCGGTCGTACTATTAGATGGTTTAAAAATTATTTTGTCTTCAGACTTGATATAAAGTATCTTCCTTGAGATTTTTGGACAACTATCGTGTTTGAAATGAGTGGGGGCAATATAGATATCTTTAAAATCTCTAAAACATAATAGTAGCATTAACAGTTCTAAAACAATATCAGCAGCATGTCCAGAGTATAAAACACATGAACATAAAGTTTCTCTCTCTCTCTCTCCCTCTCTCTCTCTCTCTCTCTCTCTCTCCCTCTCTCTCTGGTTTTTCTATTTCGAGATGGTGACATGAAATTTCCAAGGAAAGGATATATGAACGCTTCACACTAAAATCACATCAACACATGAACCATCACTGAAATATATTTTTCAAAATTTTCTTCTTGATGCAAATTCAGTCAGTTAAGTGCGATACGTGATACACGCTTTTGGGCGATCATGTTCTTTCGAGACATGACTGACTGGGCAGAAGATTATCACGCAGTAGGTTGCCATTAATTTCTGCGGTAGACTGGTTGCCAGCCAAGGCCATAGAACCCAATCTGTACTATTATTTAATCCGTAACTGGAGGGAGGAGACGGAATAATACTTTTCACAAAGGTATTTGTGCGTAAGTGTATGCAAGGAACTCAACCGAAATTCGAACTCGGCTCGCCGGTTTGTCGTTCGGAGTCGATATCCACTGGCCCACAACGCACATCCAACTTAAGGCAATGAGCATATATTGTAGAATCATCTGGCATTTGATCCCTAAAGCTTTTATTTATTGACTATTTTTTTTTTTGGTCTGCCACTCTCAAGTGTTCATTACTTCTATAAAAAGAAACTCTTGTTTCAAACTATCTCTTTTTAAATTTTGTTTGAATAAATTGCAATCTTCCATTGAAAATCAATTGGTCTGTTTTTTCTGCAGATACTGTTTTGCATTACTATTATTTTATGTATTATAAAATATTCTTGAAAGAATATATTAGTTGTTGTAATAGCTAATATTGTCCACGGCTATATTGTTTTGAATACACCGGTTCCAGTCCGATCACCAAAGTTAAGCAACATCGAGCCTGATCAGTACTTAAATGAGTGAGCATTTGCAAATACCAGGTACTGTAAACGTAAGGAGCAAGAATGGTCCACCGCTCATCCAGGTTTTGGGGGTTGGGCGCAGGGCTAACAGGTTGTTAGCCCTGCGCCCCGTAAAAAACAGTTTCTTACAGCAACAAAAAGTTGCTGCCCTATGCAACATCAGGGTGTGTTAGATGATGAATGAATAGCTAATCACCAAATATTTTTCCTCGGGATATTTACCTGAAAGGGAATGTAAATAATTTCTACAATGGCTCATTCCGATCACTATCCATTTCCTCACAAATTCATTTCACAATATTCCCAGTGTAAATTTTATAAAAAAATCAGCAATATAAATAAAGATTATGGCTGCTTCATCTAGAAAATGAGATTTCTAAACATTGTAATTTTTCAGGGAATTCGTCATACAGCTGGCCATATGCAAAAGTCGCAAACAATCAGTGGACGGTAAGCTAGTGTTGTTACCTTTGGCATAAACCGATCTAATCTTCAGTGGATGTTATAAATTTGTTGTCTTATGCTAATCACCTTACCAAGCCTGCGTGGAAGATTAATTTTATACCTTCTCCCGAGGAAACCGTTATTGGATTATGGGAAATAAGAACTGATAATAAGACTCTGGTTTAACACTAATCTCTGTTTTTCAAAATAACAAATAAAATTTATTAGAAATACCAAAATTTTCATTTATGCTTAAAAGAAAGGTAAAATCGTTATTTCGTGATTAATTTACTGAAAAAATATCTATTTTCTTTCAGTATTTTATGACTTCTTCCAGACACATTTCTAATTACATCCCCCTAGCGTATTATCTATTCTCGCTCTGTTACTCTTTTGCAATTTAAGAAATAATTGTTCTTTTTCATTAAGATAAGGCTGTAAAAACAGAATATATGCTAACCCAATTGAAGTATTCAATGATTATTGTAAATAACTGTAAAAATTCTTAGACATTTTTTAAAAGATTGCTTCTTGTTCAAGAAGATCTATATAGAGTCCCTTCTTGATAAACGCTTAAAACGCCTTTGAGCAAATGAAACCTCTAGTCTTAGTCTTTCTTAACTGGTTCTACAGAATAAAAAAAAACAACGTATTGAATTACGCATTAACACAAGTAAAGTTAATGATAACGATGAATAACAAAGCAAGAAATAATAAGATTAAGATAAAATAGCCACAAATCGGCATTTGGATTCTCAATTGTTTCTACCCAGTAGGACTTAGAATAATATAAAGCATAACTGTTACTGCACACCCAATGGACGTTCGAATAATACGTTAGATCTACAATTAATGTATCACAAGCATAAGCAAATAGTCGAGCCATTTCTTACTCGAGTCCATCACAGATCGGAGATCCTTTTGAACAAGAGCAGCTAGGTTTACTATTGAGATGGAATTAAATAGTGGTGTCATCTATACAAATGTCTATCTGTGTACTGATGACAACAGAAAGATCAATTTTAATGAAACGTCAAGGTGTCAGATATCTTTGAAAACTTCCAGCAGATGAAAAGAAAAATCAACAGGCTTAAAAGAGAGATTCGAGATGTGATATATTTGCTATTATTTCAGTTATTCTTTCTACCCTGTTCATTTTTGAACCAAGGTTTACTTGATTTCCGAACCTACTCTTATTGACATGTTTACGACGTTTCGGTCGTTGTCCGCTCCGGCTTTCTTCAGTTGCTACAAATTTTGAACTGAACTCTTTATTTCAATCACCAGGATGTATCATAGTCATTCCATGTTCGATGCCACGTCTGATAGCTATGTAGCTGTCACTTTGTAACTGAACTTTCTTGTTCATCACTGCTGCGGCCAGCTATTTATCTCACAACTCTTTGGGTCAGGTCATTTGAACTAACCAACGCCTATCTCAACTGAGCCCTGTGCCCTCAAGAGTTGTGAGTGAAATACCTGGCGACAACAGTGGTGAACAAATAACTTAGAGGGTCAAGTTAAAATGAGATAAGTAAATGGCTACGAAATGACATCCATCGCACATGGAATGTCTGAATTTTTTAGCGCCGGAAAAAAGCCGGAGCCGACAACAAGCTAAACATCGTAAACATGGAAGTAAAGATAAAGACATTCGTCTGAACAATGTAAATAATATAAATACTACCCCATCGCAGATATCTAGACAAATACAGATAGATTTCTGTCTTCCCGAAACTTAATTGGGTGTAATTCAATCGCTTAAATATATAATTCCTTTAGTGATGTATTAAATTGATAGTTGTACAGAGCTTACTAAAACTGGGCAGCAACCATTATCTAATAAAGGCAATTCGAGATTTTTTTAGTGTTAGATCGTCGGTGAGGTATAGTTAGAGCGTCAGCGTCACCCTTTTAAGAGAAGCTATTTGTGAGAAGCTACATATGCAGTTAAGATATTATGATATTGAAAGGAAACAAAATTCTTGCTATAGGAATAACTACTTAAGCAAGACATTACTTCCATCTTTTTCTTCCTCTCTAACTACTGGTCACAATACAACATCATTTATGTTAGACACATTAAAAGTAATAGTACTGTTTACGACGATAACTGCACGAAAGATACGCGCTCTCATAACAAAGACAATGTTTTTCTCATGCGTTGGATGGTACCTGTGTCTGTTGTGGTGGTGTTTTAAATTTTAACCAAACCATTTCTTTAGAACATTGTTTTCTTTAAATTTTAGACTCTAAACTTTGTGCTTGCGAAAACTTTGTCAAAATTGTCGACAAAGAGAATTTTAAGATAATAAGGATTTAGCATTACAGTAAGCACTATCAGGAAAAAAACAAATAAATTTCTTTTCCTAATTTCGGCCATCGAAATTTGTTAGGGCATGGTATCTAATATATCGGCACGTCACATAGTAGCTAAATACGGTAATTAATCATCATCATCCTCATGATCATTATCATCATCACTATTATCATTACTATTATAATTTATTCATTTATTAACTTAATACACAGATTCATGATCATAATTCTCTAATCCATTCTCATATTCTTTTCACAAACTATATTAACCTAAACATTTGAACAATAACGTTTTACTTTGAATTGCTCTCAAGCTTTTTACTAGAATCTTATTCTCTAGAAACTTCTTTTCTCGCAATCCCCGACTGTGTAACTCACTTACATATACTTTCTTCCCTGATATCTCCAACAGTTTAAGTGCAACGTCAATTGCCGTCTTTTATCACATTGATTCTAATCCTTCTCTTATCTATTCTCCGACACGCACTGTATCTTTTCGCTCTGCTCTTAGGTAACCCTCTGCACCCCAGTGTAAATACTACTTTACTTCAGGCAGAACATTTATAAAATTCAAGAAAAGTATTTTAGTACAAAAATTTGTGTGTTGTAGTGCAGTGGATGTTGGCTCGGAACGACAATTCGGAAAGCTGACTTCGAATTTAGTTGCATTCCTGACATTCACTTCCTGCAAATACTCTTCGGAAAAGCTCTTGCCTCCAGTTTATGGGTTAACTAACAGAACAGATTCGTTTCTATAACATTGGCTGGCAACCTGTCTATAGCAGAAGGTAATGGCAACCGACTGCCGGGCAATCTCTTGCCCAATCAATCACATCTCTTTCGAGAAATGATCGCCTAAGCGTGTAGCGCGTATGACGCTTAACTGATTGACTGACAAAAATTCTGATGAAAACTATTTTTTAACTTCCTGTCTTGCACCGCTCTGGGAACGAGGCGTTTGGAGTTTTGTATTCCTTATTGCAATTTACTTACTTTAACCTCGCTGTCAATTAGTACCCGTCATGTTTATCATATTTCAGTAATATTAGTGCTTATGTAAGTCCCCACATTATGAACATGCTTATAGGATACAAATCTTATATCATCTAACAGTTAACTAAAACACGCAAAAGTGAAATTGTGCACCCGCAAAACGGATTCAAACGATAAAAATATTCTGGAAAAACCCAGACTAAGGCAAATTTCACAAGTTAGTGTGAAAAGTAAAATTCTGGATCCTGATTGGGTAGGAAATTGAAAATTGATATATGACGTTAGTCAAATTTTTGTTCACACCTAAAGAATAAAATACCCGTTGGAGCCGGTCACATGACATCCCTTACTTAAACGACATATGACAAATTCCTTACTTACACGACATAAACATGACAAATCCCTTACTTTAACAACTTAAAAACATACAATAGAAGGTGTATTAAATAAAGTACTTCATTACCACGAATCAATATACCGTTATTAATTAATTAGTAAAATATTTACAAAAAGTATTTACAAAATAATTATTTTCCAGAGAAAATATTTGCAAAACTCTCAATCTATGCCCTATATTTGATATTTTTTCTTTATGCAATTCAAAATAAAGGTTTATAAAGATAAAAATTATCAATATTTTATTGATTACAAACTACTTTTCTGACAGAATCCGCATTCATGAACCAATAGGTGAATACAGACAAGCGATGCAGGTGTATAACTTCATGGCAAAAAAAGACCGCAAATGTGTTGGATCAAACCGAGAAGCTATCTTTTTTAATGTTCAGGGAAATCTAAGTATATATACATTTAGGAAAACACTTGTTGAAAATACGCATACACTTAGACAAGAAAATAATAAACGAAAACTTAAAATTCTAGAAGCTATCTACATCAAACAGTTTAAACCTAGCCTAAATAAAATAAATTTCGACACCTCTACTAACATACTTCAATGCCTATTATCGACGGAACAGGTCATAGTTATTATACTTACCCGCTACACCATAGTTGCAGCAGTTACCAGACCAATCTCTCATGCAACTATACACTCAACTGAACAAAAAACCCACTACCACCATTCCTTCTCGGCCTACAGCCATGTGCGACACAAAAAATGGACCTGTCTAATTTTCTCTGTATAACTCCACTCTGTTAATAATAAATTAAATGTTCTATGTTCACTGAACATGAAATGTTCATCCTTTGATAATGGTTTATGTAAGCCGAAAGCTCAGACCTGATAAAAAAATCAACAATTATTACGATTCCTTGTAGTCTTTCCATGACAACACTATCAAGCTAATCAGATCATACGAACAGATCTAACACAAAATAAATAGACAGAACTTGTCTATATTATTCAATGAAACCTTAATATATATATATATATATATATATATATATATATGTCGGTATTAATAACACAGTGGTCCATATAATAAGAGCTATTATTATACATGAACAGATATAAATATATATGTAGAAACTGTATCCCGATTCAGAGTCCCATGCTAAAATAAATCCCCAGCCCAACATTCAACCACAGCCTCCAGTCGACTTCAAAATATCCTACATCACTTCTGAAAGTTTTCCTTGTTTAAGTTGTAAAATGATCCCATAATGTTAGCATACGTCCATTTTTAATTTTTTGTTGGTCTCTCGATCAAATGCAACCACACATAATAATCAAGGGGAAAACAGTCCGGAGAGTTAGTAAGAGGCGATGTGGTCGGAGAATTTGTCTGGCAGCCATAATTTGTTTCTGCTTATTTGACATGGTTCAGATTCCTGTCACCAAATATAGGGTTTTCCAGCAGCCATATTTTAGATTCTGTGCAGTTCTACCTCCTCAAGTCACTTGATTTAGGTCTCCGTGTTAAGTCTGAGGGCCGCCCCAACAAATTCGGAAGTTATTTTCTTTTTTAGAACAATCAGAATGTGTTTTCTGAGCTACTATACCTTTGTTTTCACCGTTTGACTCATCCAGCTCTTACCGAATCATATAAAATCTCCTCAGTATGACACCCAACCATTCGGAAATGTTTTCATTGGACATTCCGGAGTGAATGTTGAGCAGTACCTTCCGCTGTTCCCAGATTTCTGGCATAATGATGCTCATTTGCATATAGACGGTGCCAAATGGATACTACTATGCTGTGTAGTCAGCAAGATAAAAAAAAAAAACCACGTGCATGAGCAGAAATAAAACTATAAAACTGCGACGATTTAACCATCGTAACGATAGATAGATAGATAGATAGATAGATAGATAGATAGATAGATAGATAGATAGAGATGTAATGGATTGCAAATCGGATTGATGAATCGAAAATTCTAGTTGTATTCATTGCATTTACTTATGTTCTAACACCATTGAGAAAGGCATGAATTTTTTCTTCCCCCGACCCAGCCAGGTAAATAATAGAATAAAATTGGTGAAGTAAAACTGAATCTACAGGAGGCTAAAGATAGTTTGGCCTTGCCAGATTATCTTGCCGCAAACACACTGCTTCTATTACGTGTACGGTACATGTGGCGCCCTTACAAATCTAACGGTTTGCAAGTTTCGTTATCGTGAGGTAAGCTGTCCAGAGAGTGATGTCGAAATTCTCCCTAAACCCAACAATATGAAAAATGTTTTTCGCCTTCATTAACAATGAAAAAATGACACAGGAACAATTTATGAACTCGGTTTGTCTGTTCTAAATATATTCACTACATCCTTTACAAACATACTTTTGCCTTGCGACCGCTGCAAAACCTTTAGAAGAAGAAAATACTCTGTAATAAAGCGTGATTTGTCAGCAGACGTTTCACAGCAAAACCTATAAATGCATAATAACGTGATGTTCCCCCATGTGTCCCTATGTTGTTTTTACTTGATCAAGCATGGAAGACAATTTATCTTTCAAGATCGCTTCCAGAATTTGTCGCGGAGACACACAATGTTGTCTTTTTGTGACAGGCATAAAGACGGTTCTACAAAGTTTAACTTTTATTCTGTAGTTACTGAAAGAGGTTTGAAAACTGTTCATCGTTCTAAATGCATTTCCGTAATATGACTAGACACACTGAGGATGTAAAAATGTTATTGCTTTGTAGAAGACTGTTGCAGTTATTTATATGATATTCATTTACACTGAGTAAAGTTTTTCCTAAGTAAAACAAAGGTAATTCAAACTTTTTCGCAATTTCGCCATAGCATATCATCAGCAATAACCTTCTGCTCAAGTATGCTTGTAATTGATACCAATGTGGACAGACATTCAAACTTTGAGCTCGTTCGCTATAGCTTTCTTGCTACTCTGTAAATGTAAGTAATTCGCTAGCAGTCTACACTAAGGAGGAATAAAAGGGTAGTGTTTTAATTTATTAATGTATGAGTGAATCGAGAGTCTTAAAAGTGGTCTGACAATCCTGACGCACGAAACGGAAAAGACGCCCACCATTGACGAGAATATTCATTAAGCTCAAGAGAACTGGTGACTTATCATCTATGAGTTCTCAGCAAATTCTTATCACTGCTCTTTCTTCCTTCTTGGTGTACACTACTAGCGGAATGGCGATGTTAAAACTTTAACAGAATCTAGGAAACTGGCGTGGTCAAGCTAAATCTTCGATTACGTGACCACAAAATTACAAACTATAAAAACGCATGATCAGAAAGTAGATATGTTATGCCAAAAAACGGATTTTTTTCCTTTGCTTAAACTTTTATAACTTTTCCGGCAGAATCTTGGCCAAACTATAATATTTCATTCATTGACATGTTTTACTCAGTGCATTAGATATTCATCAGAACTGTTAGTGTTCTGTCATTGATAAAAATCAAGTTATACGCAAGGCACAACGAGTGTAGAAGCTTTTCGCGATAGTTATTGACTTTTATGCAGAATAAAAACATTGTGACTACACAGCCTGAATGCAATAAAGACAGTTGTACAGTTATGTTGCAATTCCTACCTTTGTTCATTATCTGCAATTTGTTCTGCATATACCAATAGGTCGCTAAGTCCCAGTAAATATACCTTGTTCCTGTTTTTATTAATAATTCTTGTCTACCTGATAGTTTATTATTACTATTTAAACCCATGCCAGCAATTATTCATTACAAAACAACTTGTGAAGACTATTAGTACTTAATATTTAAGATATGATTTTTCTTAGTATTTCGAGATTTTTATTTGCGTTCTATCAAAAACTTTTTCTTGCCCGTTAGTCCAGCGTTCATCGTATCAAAGAAATTCATTTAGGCTAGATTCACTCTTTGTTTACATTTGTGTAACTGGCCTAGACAAGCACATTTGCAGAGTGGGTACAGTTGGGTCTTCTACTTCGATATCCAATGGCAAATAAAAAACTGCTAAATTGAAGTGCTGAGCGCCTTTCATTAAATGCGGATGCTATTTTCACCACGACTCGTTATTATACTACAGACAAAATGTGGGCAAACGCCTCTAAATATAATGAGTTAATGGCATATCAAGGTGGACCGTAACGCTTTTCAACAAATAATTTTCTGCTCTTAGAACTATTTTTTTCACTTTTAACGAGGCTCCGAGTTTTGCTTCAAATCTCTAAGAGGGATCATGTTTAAAACGTACGCACGGCGGTGAAACGCTAAATAACCAAGAATTGTTGACTATGTTTTTCCAAAAATAAATCTTGCTGCTATTCTTTACATCACTAAGAGTTAATTGTAACCAAAAATATCAGATTACTGTCGAGTATCGGCTAGAGATTTTATCTATCAATTTTCTATTTTTCAAACATTCTTTCTCAACATGTATCTTCAAAATGTCAGTTTTTTGTCGATTTCAAGTATATGTTCACCGGTCGTTTCTACTTTAAAAAAAGCCTTTTTAACAAATATGATTTTATGACCTTTATGTTAAAAAGTCATATGTTAAATGTCATATTCTTCAATGTGCAGTGTCTTTTCAGGACATGGATTTCATAGTTCTCCAAGACTCTTTAACTTTATAGACCTCAACATTTTTATTTTAACTACAACTGTATTTTCCTCTATTTATTCAGTTAGCCACAGTCCGCTATTTCAATATTTAAATCCTGAAAAACACGGAAATATTTGAAAATGGATATTAGAAGATAACCACTTAAAAGAATATATATTTGATTTATATGACTAGCAGATTTGAAACGGTATAAAATTCTAAGACTGAATTGTACCAACGTAAAATTAATATATATTAATATTTATTGATACAATAACACGAGATTAAATTTACCCTATTCAATCTCGATGAATGATAAGAATTATATATAATTGTCTCCTTTTGTCTATTTAAAAGTGTTTTTTCTACTGTCTGTGTTGATGAATACGAATGACGACATGAGACATGAGGAGAATTCTTTCCGAAAAACAAAAAAACAAATTAAAAACTCAATAAATGTCTCCATTTTTTCTCTATTCTTTCAGAATTCTTTAATAATGTTTTGATATATTTAACGTTTATATTTTACAGCTCAAAATATTTCTTTGTGAAGTCATTCTATTTTGAAAGTCATGATTTGAGAACCGAATTTAAGTATACTTTCGAAGATTTATATTTTTCTATCTATTCATCAATTTCTCAGCTTAGCATGATGTCTTTTTTGTGCACTTACCTTGATATCCTAATTCTATTTACGAAGAAACTTGTCAAAGATAGCAATATGCTAACAAAAATGACTAGGTAGTGTTGCATAGTACAAAGTGTGTTAAAAGCTTGTTTTGTCTTGGTGTTTACGTGCGTACCATTTCAAAATTTGTGCTTAGAAGAACAACAGATTTACATTTTAGTTTTATGTCACGCTCGTATTCGTATAATTAAAGTACTAATACAAGGATTCACTCTTTCTTGCACACACACACACACACACACACACACACACACACACACACACACACATAATTATATATATATGGGGTGTGTATTCACCGCGTATATATAACAGGTTAAAAGTCACCTCCACTCTCTGCTGTGCGTTGAGAGCTTTTTGGTGTAATATTTAACTGATTCCAAATCGGTCGAAATTCAATCCCGGCTTAAAGCAATCAGTTGTTTAGCCATATTTGTGAACTGTGATAGGGCAAAACATGGTTGTATGTAGATGATTATATACCTATATATATATATATATATATATTCGACAGACACTAAATTGGTCGTGTTTAGATCCCGGCCGGAGTCAAGTAGATGTCTAGTCACATCGATGAGCTGTGATACAGCGAAACAGGCTTGTATGTGGATGACGAATATATTATACACTCATTACGATTGAGCTCTCTAGGGACGAAAACTAAAAAAAAAAAAAACAGTTACCACTTCCAAAATTTATGCATTATTCTTTAGCAATGAATTGAGTTCTTTCGGTGACTGACATGTGTATATCACGCTTACATACAACTCGCTAAAATTTCCCTTCTCCGATTCCGTGCGTCTATGGTCTAGGGTTAGTGAGTCTCATAGCCACCAAATTGGTCGAGTTCCGATCCCGGCCGGAGGCAAGTGGATATCTAGCCACACTGATGAGCTGTGATACAGCAAAACAAGCTTTTATGTCGATGATGAATATACATATATATATAATAACCAAAATATTCTAGTCCACTATAAATAGTCTCTCACTAAATAGCAATTGGATGTCTAACCGTACTGATGACCTGTGATACAGCGAAATAGTTCTGTCTGAAGGTGACTATTTAGGCTCTCACACCCTGATTGAGCACTCTGGAAGAATGGTAGGCTTTGAAAAACAGTACATACCTTAGCATATACGCATCACTCATTCAGTAATAAATTAGAGCACTCTGGCTATTGGGCGTGTATAATGATAATATACACGCTAAAAAGACTGTCTCCTTCTACCGATCGCTCATAGCTCAGAGGTAGAATCGCCAACTGATGCCAATTTGGTAGGGTTTCGAACGTGGGTAAAAAGCAATCGGATGTCTAACCGTACTGATGAGCTGTTATACAGCAAAACAGATCTGTCTGCGGATGACTATTTAGGCTCTAACACTCTGATTGAGCATTCTGGAAGAATGGTAGGCTTTGAAAAACATAGCTACTCTAACATATATGCATCGCCCATTCAGTAATGTATTAGAGCACTCTGGCTATTGGGCGTGAATAATAATAATATACACGCTAAAAAGACTGCCTCCTTCTAAAAATAGCCCAGAGGTAGAGGCGCCGACTGATGCTAATTCGGTCGGATTTCAATCCTGGGTAAAAAGGAATCGGATGTATCAAAGTACTGATAAGGTGTGATACAGTGGAACAGATCTGTCTGCGGATGACTATTTAGGCTCTCACACCCGGATTGAACACTATAGAAGAATGGTATAATGATAATATACACGCTAAAAAGACTGCCTTCTTCTACCGAGCGCCCATAGCTCAGAGGTAGTATCGCCGACTGATGCCAATTCGGTCGGGTTCAAACCTGGGTAAAAAGCAATCGGATGTCTAACCGTACGGATGAGTTGTGATTCAGCGAAACAGATCTGTCTGCGGATGACTATATATAAATATATATATATATATATATATATATATATATATATATATATATGTTTACTTACTGGGGGCTAACTTCAATGTCCATATATATGGACATTGATGTTAACACCCAGAGACAAAATTCCAGCGTGTTTCTAGACAAATGCAAACGCCAGGGCTTGGGCGTTATATTTAATTCTCCATTATTTATATATTCAGCTATTTTATGCATAGTCAGTAGACTATTGTGTTATTCTAACCGTTATTTTGGTAGAGGTTAACGGTTACATTTCGAATTATTCAAGGAGCTCGCTAATGAGAATAATTGTAAATCCTAATAAAGATCTTAATAATTCTAATTTGTTATTCATAGTTTTGTTTGATGTTTGATTTTTTATTAATAATTTTATTATTACGTCTTCTTAGTTTTATATGTGCGTTATATAATATATAATTGCATTCTCTAACACTGTAACAAATAATAGTAAAAGGTATTCTTAATAGGATATATATATATATATATATATATATATATATATTGCGAAAATCAGTCGAACATGCAACTATGGTCTTGACCTGTTCTGTTTGGTTAGACTATTTGAACTTTCCAAATCGCCTGACGAAAATCAACAGGTCGTAACCATGGCAGCGCAATAGTATGAACTCCCTTAACTTAAATATATAGAGTCTGTACATGTTACAGCCTCATTTCCTTTGAAACGTGTATTGAGCAATATCTAATACAACTGTCTAATGGTCGAATTTAAATCTACTTTAAATTTACCTATTACAGTTTAGTTATATATATATATATATATATATATATATATATATATATATATATATATATATATATATACAGATGTAGTAAAGAAATCTCAGTAGAAATTAACACTTCATGCCGATGTCAGTTTCCATAACGTGTGACATTATTCGGTGATCAGGTCACGTATATAAGCCACCGCTGATTCATAGGAATTGGGAGGTGGGGAAAACAGGTCCATTCAAATTACTTGATACCGTTCTCAAAATCCATCGAAATGCAAAAAGAATAATTACATATCTTGTATCTGTTATCTGTTCATAAATTTGCTTCAAAAGCTCCCTGCTCACGTGAATGTGAAAAATGTTTTTCGCTTAAATTAACAAGCAAATTTCCAAACAGCAAGAATAACACAGGAACACTTTGGAAATTCACTTGGTCTGTTCTACCCAAAACGCCCTTTTTCACATGACTTAGCACCAATCAACTATTACAAACATTTTAAGGAGAAAATTATTCTGTAATAAAAATTAGATTTAATAGTTTGGAAAACTATCACAGTAAAACCTCGTGAGTTATGGAATGTAACACAAACTCGGTACACGGGTTATATAGATAAGCTACCTAATGTTTATGGGTATGCCACTTGGAGATGGGGAAAGCTAAATCTTTCAAATGTTTTGTACAAGAATAATAATAAGAATAATATAATAAATTATTTATATCAATTGTCCAAATTTTGTTCGTTCTAAATATTTATGCACACACACAGACTCCAAAGGCATCGCTCATTCAGTAATGAATTAGAGCACCCTGGCTATTGGTCGTGTATAATGATAGTATACATGCTAAAAAGTCTGCCTTCTTCTACCGAGCGCCCATAGCCCAGAGGTAGAATCGCCGACTAACGCCACTTCGATCGGGTTTCAATCCTAGGCTAAAAGCAATCGGAGTCTAACCGTACGTGAAACCGATCTATCTGCGGATGACTATAGATAGATAGATAGATGCGGAGACAGACAGAAAGACATACTGACACATGGTGATTGGAAGTAACTCCCTATGTTAAAAGAATTATAAATTATGTATTTATAGTAATTCTTCTTTCAAATTTTTGTGCTTGAATTTGAATGAAAGTGAAAGTAACAGGTTTATACCTGTTTTTCCAGATTTATTATTTTGTTCCAAATTTGGAAGCATTACAAAGATTTCTGAACATCTTACACTGCACGAACGTGCCCAGCTAGCAGATCGTTATGAAGTTTGGAAATCCGTTGTTTGGTTGCACTTAGAGGGGGTACATGGTCATGTTGACGCAAAAAAAAAAAACAGTTGTTATGCAAAAGGTATAGCTACATGGTTTGTAACTAATACTGGAACATGCAGTCGCCCTTCAAAATCCAGTGAGAGTGCAAGCAGTTCAAAAAAACCTTTGCAAGCAGCGCGAGAAAGTAAATTCGACAAGAAAAAAGGGAAGGTGGTTCTACTTTAAAAAAAATACGGACTGTGCTCACGAAGAATCTTAACAGTCAATCACTCTGAAGACAGAGATATTTGTATTGATTTTGGAGAGACTAATCTTGGTTGGTACGAACATTGATAGGATCATTTTAAAAATATTCTTTAGTGTAATGAAGCCGTATTTAACATCGGTGGGTTTGTGAACAGTCAAAACTTCCATTATTAGGCAGGAGAACATCCTTTTGTTTTCTTTAACAAATCCAGAATCTGCCCAAAGTAATTGCGTGGTAAAGGATGACTTCGGGCAGGATTGTGAACTCATTTATTTTTCGCAATACCATGAATACCAAAAGGCACCTTACCATTCTTTAAGATTAATCTTGCCTGTTATCAATGCTTGAGAGAAAATTTAAGATTTACTTTTCATACTAGATAGAGCCACTACACATTTGCTATTGTTGTTCGTGGCTGAATGCACACTTACCCGGAAATTGATGCGTCGTCGTAATCCTTAGGGGTGACTATCCTAGAATCCTGAATTAACACCCTGTGATATTTTATTAGATGGGGTTTAAAAGAGCGAGTATATTGAACCAAACCAAGGATTTTAAAAGAACATGAATTTCGAATACAAAAGGTTATGTCTTGCAACCCATAAGAGACCATAGTGAAATAAGCTGACGCGATTCTAATGCGGCCATGAAGCTGATAGCGACACCTGGTGCTCATATCGAATTTTAAGTAAAATTTTAGGTTAAACGCTTTTCTCTCATATTAATTTCTCGTAAAAACTATAGTTTATAAATAATTTATAAGCATATACAAAATCCGGAGTTACTTTCCATAATGAATTATATGGAGATATGCGTTGTATTGCAATGGATATCGGGTCAGAACGAGAAATCTGCTAGCCAAGTTGGAAATTCAGTTGAATTCGTTGCATTCACTTAAATGCAAATACCTTTGGAAATATATTAATCCGCCCATTCTGCCTCCAGCAATTGGTGAAATGACAGGACATATTAGATCCAATAGCTTTGGTTGGTAACCAGTGTACATCAGAACTTAATGGCAACCTAGTGCGGGAAAATATTCTGTCCAGTCAGTCATGTTTCTTTCAAGACATGATCGCCAAAGCGTGTATCACGTATGGCACTTAATATCTATTTATATTTTTTCTACCCCTTTTTCAGTCAAAATAAATTTTATACGATTTAATTTGTACTATTTTATTTTATTTATATATTTTTCATTATGAGTTAATTAATTTTTTAGAGTGAATTCGGAAATTGATTCTGGCCTTTTTTTTTCTTCATTTTGGGGTGTGTAATTATAATTTACAGTATCCATATTCGGATTATTGTTCCCTTTTTTTTTGTTGTTATCACATTTAGTGGGCCGGCGTGGCCTCTGATTTCCTCACGTGTATATTGATCTGGAGAACTTAAACTTTAATTTAATCTACATTGGTAGATACTTATTGTTCTACTAATCATGTCTAGGAATATCATCCAGTTCTTATTTTATTTTGTACTCTTCATTTATTAAGTGCAGGGGATACAGTGACCTGCAAATGAGACGGGTAACAAACATTTTTCTTTTTTGAATCTGTTCAAGTAGGGTTGATGAAAGGAGCAAATACAAATTAGAATATTGCCTCTTCTGTGAGCTCTATCTTTGGTGAATTCAAACAGTAAGCTTCCCTGAATGACGAGAAAAATAATTTATTAGTTAAACTCCATTCGCATCCTTGCACGATATTTAAATAATACGATATGTTTCTATTGTGGTGCAGTTTTTTTAAATTTTTTTTTAGATTTGCTTTTTAGATAAATACAATATTAATGAATAAAAAATGTGTTGTGATATGTTAGGGTGAGAAAGAAAGATACGAAAAGAGAAGGTAGGTCGAATCAGTGTATAGGAATAACGGAACACATATACAAAATAAGAGTATTGGCCTTGGTTGGGCCCATGTAACGAAAAGGAGAACTTCGATTTCGAAGCTGCATGTTGTCATGGCAAAGCACAAACTACCGACAAAACCGTGGAATTAACATTGAATGTTTGATCCCGACCGTGGTTGTTTAATCAACCGAAAACAATATATATCTTTATTTTCTCTTAATATAGCTTCTTCAAGAGTATATATTTGTTTTTTTTTTCCTTTACTTCATACGCTTAATGTTGCTTATTGTCAATTGTCTCCTAGGTAAATAAACTAAATTCATGTGCGAAAACCAAGCCTAAAAAAGCAATACCAACCATATGATCCTTGATAAAATGATAATGAGTCTGATATATTCCTCTATATATATCAATCCTAATCCATTTTTTTTAATTAGCAACCATTTGTTGTATAGGTAACACAATTTAACTGATAAAGAAAGCTGAATTATATGCATTTCTTTCAGGATTATTAATCTCATATACAAACGCACAAGGCCGATTTTTAATATATTTCTTGGATATGAGTAGTTTGATCTAATAGATTTGTGGAAATCATTAGATTACAATAATTCTGGAAATATCGCTCGGTTATAATCATGTTAAAAACACTTATGCTTTTTCTCTCATAGAAAAATAAAACATTCCATGCTAGTTATCACTGAGAGGAATAGAACTGTTCAAGAAAGATCTTAGACTGATTGGACATAAACCTTCCAGAATGTTAATATCTTACTCTGCCTTTGCTGGTTTCTCCTCATTTTATTCTCATATTAAGTCATGACTCACCGGAAAAAAAAACTACAAACAAGAAGTAACAGAACGTTTCTCCAGACTTCCCGACTAAAGTATTTCTGTAAACCGACCATTATACGGTTGAGACAGCACGGGATATTCTTTTTGCATCATTAGCAGAACGATGGAAGAATATTCGAGACTTTCAAACAAAAGACAATATTAAATTGGTCATAGGAATACTAATTTTGTGAAGTAGGTCTATCAGAAACCATTATATATATATATATATATATATATATATATGTTTGTGTGTGTGTGTGTGTGTGTGTGTGTGTGTGTGTGTGTGTGTGTGTGCAAGTAAACAATGAGTTCAACAACGACGGTCAGTTTGAGGTTAAAACGCAATGCTCATGGCATGAAAATTGCATTCAAGCGTGAAACAGCCTTTCGCACCTGAATATTCACTTTGATATTTACATAAACTATTTCCAGATCCTTAGCATTTTTCCCGTCACATATAACGGGTAACATAAAACTATATTTTATCATAACTCATTATAACACACAACCAAACACACACACACACATATATATATATGCGCAGACAAATCTGTTTCACTATATCACAGTTCATCAGTACGGTTAGACATACGATTGCTTTTTACCCAGGATTGAAACCCGACCGAATTGGCGTCAGTCGGTGATTCTACCTCTGAGTTATGGGCGCTTGGTAGAAGGAGGCAGACCTGTTAGCGTGTATATTATCATTATACACACGTAATACTGAGAATTGCTGAATAACGGAAATTAAGGAAGATTAACGAAATGGTTATAAACAAACTGATAAGTTGAAATTGTTTGTCTGAATATTATTTTTGAGGGATACTCGCATTTAAGTACATATTCTGTATATAATCAAACAGTATATACATTTATTCCTACCGACCTAATTATTTACAATAAACTTTTGTTACGAAAATGTGTGTGATTCGGCAGGATTCAAATCTTAAACCCCTATCGACATAGGAGAAGCCAGCAATTGACCTCGGCAATTGATCAGACCGGTAGAAATAAATATATATACTCTTTGATAATAAACAAAATATCTACTTAAATACGAGAATCGATCAGAAATAATGTTCAAACAAATAATTTCACACACACACACATATATATATATATATATATATATATATATATATATATATATTATATATAACCAGCATAATGTAAGCATAATAATAACCATATTATGATCATTAAAACCATTTTAAGAATTTATATGAAACAAATATAAAAAACGTTATTGCACACTCCATGAACAAGAAAAATTAAGAGTGTATACATTGGAATTTCGGCGGGTGTTGGAAACAAAGATTTTATTCTCATAGACACTCTTTTAACAAACCAAAACTAAAATTCCAAACAAGCCTTTGCCGAAGGTATTGGTAGCTGAAGGAAGAAGATCTGACTCTACAAAGATATTAAAAATTAATAGGAACAACAAATACTCCAAATGGTGTGAATAAAAGATGTAATCTGGACTTAGTAGAAACACTAAGGATATTAAAATATCATGATCAAAATTTACTTTAAAATATGTGAAGTGAGTTGGTTCGCCAGTGTCGACATACAAATGAGTTTAAATTTCTTTAATAGAGGATTAGATAAATCCTGTCCTACCCATTAATTTGTTATAATAGTTTTCACACAAGTTTATTGATATTTCTTAGAATTTAATTTCATACACGTGATAACCCTTAAGTTTAGTCATACTGTTTAACCTAGATCTCTCAGACAATCTGGCTGATCTATTTCCCTCTCATTTCTATCAGCTACGCTTCTAATTCGCTCTCTCCTCAATACTTCCCTTTTTCCTTCTCTAAACTAAACTTTCTTTTAAGTCATGCAAGAATGTCATCATTATCCTTCTTACTGGGGTTGATGTAGTGAACTTCTGAAAGTCTGTAGAAATGGCTATTTACACACTCACATACACACACAGACACACACACACATACACACACAGACACACACTACCCCCCATATATATATATATATATATATATATATATATATATTATTTAGCATTTGTATTACAACAAGTAAATTATTATACCATTGTAAATTTTGTTTCGATATTTAAAAGATAATTTCTTATTACGCAGTTCGTAATCATGGTAATAAATGATTTATTTAAAATTTATTTAGAGACGCACGAACTTGACTTCCCGCTTTAAAAAAATTCGTACAAGTTAAAAGGTTTGATTAAGAAAAAAGTAAAATGAAAAAGAGAAGAAAGGAAATAAAGAAAAAGAAAAGAAAGACAAATAGAAAAAAGAAAGCATAAAAATTACTGTAGTCAAAACAGGCATAAATAGAGCATAAAAAGCGGAGCGAAAAAAATTTAAAAAGAGACAGATGAAGTGGAAAGTAAAGAAAAACAAATGAGAAGAGGTCAGGAAAAGTGTATACCAATGAAAATGATGCTATATACTAGAATTCAATTTTGAATAGAAATGAAATGTAATAGTAAATTAAAATGTCGGAATTCAAATCTGATGGTGTTTTAAATGAAATTACAAACTCAAAAAAACAGTTTTTTCATAGAACGTAAAATAAAGAATAGTTAATATAAAGCTTAATTAAAACGACTTTTCGACATATTTGGCATAGACATCATCGTAATCAAGAACCTCTACTGTCAGCAAATTGCCTGCATACGGACAGAAAACAAATTCAGCAGATATACAGTGGTAGAAAGAGGCGAAAGACAGTGATGTGTCTGTTCGCCAGATTTATTCAAATTTTATTCTGAGGACCCTAGAAGTTATGACAGGATTCGTCATTAGCGGTCATAATCTAAAAAACAAAAGATACGCAGATGGTACAGTGCTGATAGCTGACATGGAAAATAAAATCTACCAGCTCTCCTAAAATGTTACATGAAGAAAGTCAAAAGAAAGTAATACAAATAAATAACAAGAAAACCGAATTTATGTTTATCAGCCAACAGAAAATTGTCAATTACAGGTTTACGATATTAAAATCAAGCAAGTAAATGAATATAATTACTTGGGAAATATTCTAACGAAAGACGGAAAGTGCGACACTGAGACTCAAAGGCGAATTGGAATAGCCAAGGTCGCATTCCAAAAGCTGAGCAGAGTAGTAAGTGACATGGAAATTTTGCTAGAAACAAAGAAAACAGTACTGGATTGCCATGTGATGTTTCTCTTTTCACATGACCGTGAATGCTGGTCACTATCATCAAAGATAAAAGAAAAATTTGAAGCAACTGAAATGTGATTCTACAGAAGGATGTTTTGAATATCATGGATCGAGCATATGAGCAATGATGAGGTTTAAGATGAGTGGAAACGAAAAAGAAATTAATAATAAGCATCAGGAGAAGACAGCTGAATGACTTGGGATATGTAATGAAAAGGAAGGCTTAGAGAATCTGATACTCACAGATCAGATAGAGAAGAAATGACAAAGGAAAGCAACAGATAATATATGTGAAGGGCCTGAGCAGGTAGATGGCAGAGCGGGGTTCATGTGGGGTAAAAGGAGAAAGCTGGCTAAGAGCCACTAGGGATAGGGATACGTGGAAAAGTTATGATCGCCTACGTCCTGAAAGGACATGGCACTTAGAAGAAAGAATATTATAATGTTATAATAATATTACTAGAAAATTCAAAATAGAAATAAAACTATATATATATATATATATATATATATATATATATATATAAAATAAGCAAGTGAAAAACAACCTAAATCAAAACCCACTGTTCAAGCATTTACTTTTATAAAGTGTGCACGGTACAGGATAGTACATAATATTTTATATCTTATTACAATGTTTTAAAAAAACATTATATCACTACACAACAATTTTCATGTTTCAAAACAATACAATATGATTTATAAACATTATGTTGTCATTATATTTTTTAACACTCGAATTTTTTATGAACCTACTCTATCTATCTATATATATATATATATATATATTAGCTTATCCTCACGATGAGCATATTTTTCTTTTGATTCAAGTTTGAATGTATTTCGTTTTAAGTAGATAGATAGATAGATAGATAGATAGATAGATAGATAGATAGATAGATAGATAGATAGAAAAGTAATCGCAATGTCGAGGAAAACTGAAGCTTACTATTAAACCTGCCCGTAACCAGCTCACTTTACTTCAAATACTAAACACTTTTCTTTCTGAAATTCCTGGACAAAATTTAAAGTGAATATGCGTAATCCAGCATTGATTTGGCCAGCGAACTAACGAAAGGTTTAGAATTTCGCTTCAAAGATTTAATGTTTCAGCCAAGAGCAACCTCCCCCACATATCACCACGGTTTCGCGGCATCGACATTCTTTTGTCTGTTAAATAAATTCTGTGATCTTCTTGCAAGACAAGTATCAAATCTCGCTATTGCTGGGATGCTTACTACATCAAGCGCATATTGAGCGTACTTCATCTGACATGACAAGAACCTACTAACCTTGCCCGACAGCGACGCATAGAACATCAGCGATGCGATGATCATATACATGCAGAAAAGCAAAGGAGATTTCAACGAAGAAAGACACCAACCAGTGGATTTACAGACAAATTGAAAATTGATAAAATATATTATAAAATAAAATAAATAGGAACAGAAATATTTTATTTATGATTTTCTTATTTTATTTTTCGAAAAGAAATATTCATTACATTTTTCCTTGATCTCCCGGTGTTTTATTTGAAATAATATGCTCGCTTTTCTCATTGATTATTCAAAAGTTGTACAGAAACTTTGAATCGAAAAGAGAATGCCAGTTCTTAATCAATGCGCTAACGCATGAGAAAAAATATGATAGTTCCTTTGAGTGTATCTTTTGTGGTGGTGAGGTTAGTTCATGAGAAAACACTAGTCTAATAACGAGGCTAAACTTTTTCGAAAAAACAAGTAAATAAAAATGCAAAACCACATAGATAAACAATGAGACGAAACGACGATAGAGTAGAATTTGTATTGATTCCTGTGTACCACCGCGAGGCTGTCTCCATTCGATACACGATCAGTTTTCTCTTTTTTCTCAAAGAAACAAATCAATTGATGTCTTCTGGTGAGGAATATACACAGTTAGTTTTTCTTGCTTTCAGAATTTTTCTCCTTTCTGACTTGACGTCGGTAAACTGATTTGAATTTATCGTCTAAACACTGGCGGAAGTTCTTTAATTTCTATGCAAAATTTAATAAGAAATTATTGCTTGTAAATATTCATTGAACGGGTTTAAACTCCATCGGCATGTTAGGACAGGATAGTAGTTCTACAATTCTCTAATATAAGTCAAATGACGGAGACAATGATACGAATAACTTAGTTCTTCATGCAAGAAACATGTAATGGAAAACGTATACACAGATATGAAAAAATACTCATTAGTTAAGACGCCTTTGCCCGCAAACAAATTTGTTTTTTAATGTCGCAGTCTTTTATTTTGTGCATACATATGCCAAACGTTTACGTCATTTAGCATAGTTTAATGTTCTTGGCACAATTTTGAGAATATTTTAGAGCGTTCTGTTATTCGAAATTTGAAAATATATTGATATGTTCTCTGGGTATGAATATTTTCAAATCAAATTAAATGTTCTGTACTTTGCCTTAAAGGTTCCTCAGGAAACAAAACGTATCTGCATATTTTTCTTTTATCTATATTTGTTTTATCGGCAAGTAACCAGTGGTTACGGATGTACGTTGGGGATATCAGCTCGGAATGTAACATTGGGGAACTGATTTTGAATTTTATTTAATTCGTTGCATTTACTTACGCACAAATACCCTTAGAAAAGGCATTAAACCGTCGCTACACCCTCCGGCTATGGGTTATATAGCAGGAGAGATTCAGTTCTATAGACTTCGTTGGTAAACAGTCTACCACAGAAATTAACGACAACCTACTGCGGAACAATACTATGCCCGGTCAGTCATGTCTCTTTTGAGACATGTAAACCCAAGCATCACGTATGACAATTAATTGACTGATTGAAACGAGTGGTTAGAACGTTCGGTTTCTGATGATATGACCTGGGTTCGAGGCTCATCATGGTCGATATGTCAGACAGTTAACTTCTTGATGTTATCGGCCTGGAAGATCGATTCCAGCGTGCCGAAATATTAGATAGTGCTGATAAGCAAACAATGCTTTGTGAGTGAAATTGGTAGACAAAAATATTTGGGGAGTTCTTAGTGGTTGTGGTATATATATGTATATATATGAGCTTCTCAAAACTATAGTTTCAATTCCCTGAACATCTGTTTCAATCGACGCAGCATTAAATATGAATATAATAAAACTGGATTGCCTATAATGATCACATATAATAATCAATTGATATTCATGTTATATCAACAAACCTAAGAAAACATCTAAAAAAATTGCATATCCGCGTTGTCGCTAAGAATGGATTTTAATGTAACGCTGTAATCAGATGGCGTAGTGTCATAGATAAAAATGATTTTCAGCCATATAGCAATAATATGAAATAGGAATATTTCGCTTATAACATGTGAAAAATATTTTTGAAAGAGATAGAACATGTCTATCATTGGGCACGGTAGTAAGTACACAATAATTTATAAATTTAAATAATGAGAGTAAGTATCTGTAAATAACTCACTAATATTTTATTTATACATGCATCAAAGCAGAAACATATTCTATTAATCAGGCAATAGTGATTTTTGGAATTGAATTGGTTTGCATAATTTTGAGGTATGTATTTTCTGTTTTAGTGTTTATTTCTTAAAGGAATGTTCTTTGAAACTCGTGATGGGCGCACATGGGCATCGTTTGAGCGACTGTTTCTTTAAAAACATTTAAACAAAAAATGTTACAGTCAAACATGAGAACATAACAACACCGAAAGAAAAACTCTTGAAAATAGCCTATTAAGTGGCTGAAAGAGGTTGGAAAGTCAAAAATCATGGAACAGTTTTACATTCCTTATCTCCACCAAAAACGAAACAGTAAGAATACTGGAAAAAATGAATAAAAAAAAATAATTAAAATTTTCCTTGTCTCTCATTTTAACGGAATATGTTTATATATATATATATATATATATATATATATATATATATAAACTTATCCTACATCTATGACACGATTCCGAGTTTCATGCGTTATGCAATAATAAGCGCATATTTCAAACTGACAGTCTAATAGATTTGAATTTAAAATCACTCGATGTTCAAGAGAATTAAATCTTATACATTTAAAATACTGATTATTTAATGACAAGATTAAATTTCAAATACATGTGAATTAAGTTTATAGATTGAAAATCAAAATTAAATAAAAAATAATAAAATGCAAGAAGAAGAAATCTATGGGGCGTAAATCATAAGTCTTAAAACTTTTAATATTCACTTAAGTGCCATACGTGATAAATACCTGGGCTACCATGTCTCCAAAGAGACATGAGTGACTAGGCAGGAGATTATCGCGCCATAGGTTGTCATTACTTTCTGTGGTAGACTGGGTGCAAGCCAAACTATAAAACCTAATCTGTCCTGTTATTTTACCCATAACTGGAGAGAAGAGATGGATTAATACGTTTCACAAGTGTATTTGTGCGAAAGTGAATACAGAGGATTCAACTTGAATTCGAAATCGGTTCCTCGATTTCTCGTTCCGAGCCAATGTCCACTGCATCACAACGGACATTCGAATACTGCAAGTACATAAAAATATATGCAAAATTAAAATTTTAAATAAAAATAAACTGATAAAATCAAAAAAAGAAAATTAATAGGAATATTAATAGCTAAAATTTATAATTTAAGAATTAAAATTATAAGGAGCGAAATAAAAATGATTTAACTCATAATTGTTAAAAGTAATATTGCGGGGAAAATAAATTAATAAAGAAAGAAAGAAAGAAAGAAAGAAAGAAAGAAATAGGCAAACGTAAAGAGGGATCAATCTGGGTTTAAGAATTTAAGTAAGTATTTGGACATTAACTAAGTTAAAACTTAGTTAACTCTCCACCCTAGGAATTTCCTTTTTTTTTTTTTTTAAATAGGAGTAGATAGATCACACTATCTCCCGATCCATACTCCTCCCACGTCTATTGAACTGGAGTAGAGGCTTGCCCCTTGTTTCAGGTTTAGGATATGGTTTCCGGCTTACTCTTCTCTCTCTTCAGACCTTGGTATTGGTGCTTCTGTGATTTTCCTGCGATCTGGCAGGTTGGTGGCAACGGCTCAACACTGTGAGGGTACCAGGTTGGCAGTTTCCTGGTTGCTGCTTCCGACTGGTAATTAGGGGCTCTAACTCTTTAGTAGCGTCAAGAGCGGCTGCTCTGATCAACAGTTGTATAATATCGGGGTTCTTGTAGTGCCATGTCGCGCATGGATAAGTGTCCCTGCAAGCGCTTTCGGTGGGCAATCCTGAGGCCACACCTTGTTGCAGCCCTAGCCAGTTTCCCTCCCAGCACAGATCGTGGATAATGACCGCCTGTATCCTCTACCCTAGGTCCCTTTCTATAAACAAAAACATGACGAAACAAATCAGAAACGACCCTAAACCAGTTAAATTCAAACCACCTAAACCCATTAACCTTTCTTTCACTAATATCCGGGGCATTCGTACTAACTTTCCTAGTGTAAAAGTGTTTCTGCATGAAAAGTCCCCTGACATCCTTGCGCTCTGCGAAACTTAACTCAACTCAGCTATTTCCTCCTCTCACCTCTCCATCCCTGGTTATCTTTCCCTCTTAAGAAAGGATTCCTCTGTCCACATGCATGGGCTGGGTGTCTACGTCAGCAAACACTTCCCCATAGCTAGGGTGACTTCACTCGAATCTACTGACCACCAATACATATGTCTCCGCCTGTCTCTCCTCAGTTCGGTCAGTTACCTATTTTTCATTACTGTTCTCTCTCCTCTCCTGACTGCTCCCTACTACATAGCATTGCTGACAACATAGATAAGGCTATTTCCTATCACCCATTCGCCCACATATTTGTATTTGGAGACCTCAATGCCCATCACTCTGAGTGGCTTGAAAACGCCGTTACTGATCAAGCGGGCATTCACACCATGAACTTCGCTATTTCCCAATCCCTTATGCAAGTCATTCCTCACAACTAGATATATGTTTCACCTCTGCGCCTGACGCCTGTCAAGTCTCGCAGCTTTGCCCTCTCGGCAACTCCGACCACGCTCTAGTCTCTCTCATTATTTCCTTTCAATCTCACTCCCCCCCCCAGGAGCCCCTACCTATAGGACCTCCTACCACTACCAGAAAGCTGACTGGGATACCTTTCGCGATTTCCTCTGCGACGTCCCTTGGGGAAAAGTGTTCGACCTATCAGTTGATGGCTGTACCTCTGAGGTCTCGTCATGGGTGAAAGCTGGCATTGATGCCTTCATACCCACCAGGAAGTATTGCTTAAAACCTCATTCCTCTCCGTGGCCTGCTCAGCCGCCATTGCTCACAGAAAACATTACTTCCGTCTATTCTGAGACAGTCATCTGATCACAAAAGACGCCTGTTCACATCTGCTCGCAATGAGTGCAAGAGAACCCTAAATGACACCAAACGGTTGTTTGCTGAGATAATGTGACAGCGCATAGCTGACCTCAAGTTAGGCTCCAAGGACTATTGGAGGATTTGCAAACGAGTGCTGAACAATAGCAAATCCTCAATACCTCATTTACTCCATGAATTTGAGGTTCTCACGTCATCTGCGGACAAAGCTGAGTGCTTTGCCCGCAGATTCTCATCCAACTCCACATTTGACTCGTCCGGAGTACACCCACCCGACTTCCCTATTAGAACTGAGGCCAAACTTCATGACGTATTACCCTGGCAGTAGTATCCCGAGTAATTTCAAAACTCGACCCCCATAAGGCGAGTGGAGACTATGGAATCCAGGTGATAGTCCTTAAAAGGTGTGCTCCTGAACATTCCACTGTCCTCTCTAAATTGTTCAACTACTGCCTTTCTGCTTCCTGCTTTCCTGCATGCTGGAAGTTCTCTTCAGTCGTTCCTGTATTTAAGAATTGTGGTGAACCCTCGGACCCATCCAACTATCGCCCTATCAGTCTTCTACCGATATTCGGGAAAGTATTCGAGGCCATAATCAATGCTGAAATAGTTCAACATCTCATTGCCCACAAACTCTTCTCTGACAGGCAATATGTCTTCCGCTTTGCCAGGTCCACGGCCGATTTGTTAACAACCGTTACGGAGTACATGCTCCAGGCCCTTTATGAGTCTGACGAGGCTCGCGCGGTTGCTCTGGACATCTCCAAGACTTTCCATCCTGCATATATACAAGTCAACCATCCGTCCGTGCAAGGAGTACTGCTGCCATTTATGGTCAGGCGCCCCTGCCGTTCTTCTCAATGTTCCCGATAGGCTCCAAAGGAGAGTCTGTTATGTGATAAGTAATGATCTGGCGGCTCGACTTTAGCCACTTCCCCACCGTCAAAATATGGCCTCCCTTTGTCTGTTCTATTATTACTTTCATGGCTTCTGCTCCAAAGAACTTAAGTCACCGGTGCCTCCTCAACAGGTGTTTACTCATGCAACCAGACTGGCAACTGGGTCCCACCCATTCACAGATGACAATTCTACTCCTACAGTTTCTTCTCTCGCACTCCCCGCCTGTGGAACTCGCTCCCATATTCTTGCTTTCCTGACGGCTACAACCTCCAGAAATTTAACTGCAATGTCAATACTCATCTATTAACCACTGGACTCTAGCTCTCTCCCCATCCCCGTATATCCTTCCCTTTCTCTCCACCTATGTATCTGTCATCGCACCTGCATTCTCAGCTTTCTATTGTTCCTTTCTAACAAGTTTGTACTCCTCACTCTTTTCTAATTAATGTTTTTCAGTTATGTAGCCCCCCGCTCATCAGTGGCATTTCTGCCTTGCTCGGGGTGAAATGATTAAAACAAAAGGAATATTTTCTACCACAGCATGTGGCCATTAAACCAATTTTTGTTAAGCAAATTTTGGATACTTAAAATTATTTAAGATGACAAGTTTTACTAAAAAGCATATATTTATCTCTTTTTCCATTGTAATTTTTGGATGTAGCTACGAGATCACAGGTAATAATTGAATCTTACTGTCTTACTGTCCATTTTTAATTTCTAATTTCTCTGTTGTTTAAAACATGTCGTGGTTAAATCTTATCTTCAACCTGATAAAAGTGCATCTTAAGTAAAATTTAACATTGTTCCCATCCGAATGAATTAAAACTCTATCAACAATACTTTCGGACATACGCTGGGCATTCAGTGGGTAGGTTATATTTTTTCAGCGGTTGCAATTATTTTTAAAAGGGTCATTTTTGCTATTAGTTGATTGACAAATGTTGTTTATGTGGATCAAATATTTATTTCGTATAACATTATGTTGTGAAATATATTTATCTATGTTTTTAATGCAACTATAACTAACTTTGGCATTGTTTTTGTTGGTGATATTTTCGGTAGTTTCGGCATTGGGGGCCCAGTGCTTCTTCAGGCGATATGAAAAGTACTGGAAATCCTTTTCCTTTATATTCATTTAGTTTTGTTAGGTGTGTTGGTTGGGGTTTATTGACATTGTGATATTTTCGTTGACAGTTGGAATTTTTTTGTGGAGAGTGTTTAGTTAGAGGTTTTTTTTGTTGGGTATAGCGAGATAGGGGAATCAGTTTATGACCGTTTGAATTTATTTGGGGTGTTTTTAAAGTGATTAATGGGAGTCTTTGATTCTGGACCATTGTAAATTCTAATTATCATTTGGCTAGACTATATCTTAATGGGTTTCTCAGAGGAGCCGATAATAATTGGCGTGGATATTTTTTATTTATTTTTATTTAAGCAGAGTTTTTACAATCAATGTAAGTTTGCCTGTTTAATCTTAACTTAGGTTTTTTTATTTCATTTTAAATTTTTTATTTAGATCATTGTTTGGAAATCATTTTCACTATTAAATTTTTAAGTTTATATTTCTATTCTCATATAAATTTCTATCCTCATATCTAGTCAATATATGATTAATCTTTTCATAGTTATGATTATGGTTATTAACCTTACTCTAATTATATTTGTGCTTATTAATCTTACACTAATTATGGTTATGGTTATTAACCTTGCTCTAATTATGGTTATGGTTATTGACTTTACTCAACTTATGGTTATTGACCTTACTAATAATGGTTATTAACCTTACTTTATTAGTCAATACTAATTAGGTTTATACACTCTATTTTAATTTTAAACCTCTATTCACATATCTACTTAATATATGATTCACCTTATTATAGTTATGGTTATGGTTATGGGAATTAACCTTACTCTAATTATGGTTATGGTTATTGATCTGGCTCTAGTACTGGTTATTCACCTTACTCTAATTATGGTTATTAACCTTACTAATTTTAGTTATTAACCTTACTTTATAATTAATATTAATTAATACCGATTATAGTTCCCAACCTTACTCTCTTAGTAATACTAATTATGGCTATACACCTTATTTATAGTTAATATTAAGCCTTATATAATTTTTATATGTATTATTATATATTTATTTTATACACACACACATATATATATATATATATATATATATATATATATCTTTATCTTCATATATATATATATACGTATATGTATGGGTCCTATTTTTGGCTCTTATACTATTTTCTAACAGTATTGTAATGTTAGCTCTCTGATGTGCTTGTAGTTTACTGTGGTTTCATATCTCTGGTTTAAGACTTGTTACTGTTCATATATTTAAGGATCTCAATTTTTTCTTGAAGACAGAGGAAACATGGTTCCTTTATAGAGTTAGCTGTTCTTGCTTGCTTAAGTATTTTCCATTTAACTTTAGGTGTTTTATTTTCGTCTTTTAACTTCCAAACATATTTGCGGAGAGATGCCATGTTATGTTTTTCTTTGTTATTGAAGGATGAGAGGTGATTTTAAAATCGTTTTTTAAATACGTTCATGGTATTTCCGATATACATTTTTTTCATCCCTAGGATTCTCCATGGATGAGATCGAACACATATATATCAAGGATTTCGTTAGATATTTGTTGTTCATGGGGCATTGTTTAGGGTTACTACAGTTACAGGGGTTGTAATTATGTGCCGAATTGGTATTAGTTTTGGAGTTATTTTTGTTGCGTGCTTTTAATATTTTGTTGTTATGAACTTTAATTATTGTTTCTAGATAATTGGTGCATCTATAGCTTAGTTTTTTGTATTTTTATTGAATATTTTATTTAGAGGGTTATTTTTGAGGAAATGCTATATATATTAGTTGAAGAAATTTATGTCCCAGCTTGAAGTTAATTGATTGATTAAAAGGAGGGTTATACCACATGATTTTTCGGTTCCTATTTTTGCTTTTTGAACTTCTGAATTTTTCAACAAAATTGATGTTTTTAATTGATATCCACTATCCTTTAGAATTTTATCGGAGATTACCTTGTGTTTATCAAATATTTCTTTACTGGATGAGTGTGTGTTAATGCGGCGTTCTATCAATGATGGGCAGTGTTTGCTATTTTTAAGCAAATTTGAATTCTTGATATGCTTCAAGATGACAAGTTTTTTCTTCGAAAAGGCATAGATTGCATTTATCTTTTTCCATTGTAATGTTTGGATTTAACTACTATATTCCAGGTAATAATTGGGTACTTCCTGAAATGTTTTCATTTCCAATAATGTATGAATGAAGCAGTAAATTTTCTCTATTTACTCCTGTTTAAATATAACATGTCGTTGTTAAATCTTATCTTCCACCTGATGGAATACTTCCAAAGTAAAATTTAAAATCATTATCATCCGAATTAATTCGAGATTTGTACTTTACGTCACTATATATATATATATATATATATATATATATATATATATATTATTATTATTATTATTTGTTTAAACATTATTTTTAATGGATATTTTACTAGCGTATACATACAGATTTTATAATTACTCAGTATATTTATTTATATATACTGGCCGGAATAAACGAGAAATCCTGTTAGAAATATTTGCGCTTTACCTAACAAGATTCATTCAAATAAAAAATAAATATGCTGTTTAAATATAAAAAACCAAAATAACTCTGAGTATCTACTCAAATACGAGCATCTATGAAAATTATGTTTAAACAACGTTAAATCTGTTTATGGTAGTCCATTTTGTAATCGGATTTCGTAAAATTTCACGAATATATATATATATATTAACATCTGCTATTAAATATAAGAGACAGTGAATGTTTTTGCTTTAATTTCAGTTGAAAATAAAGACAAAAATTCTAAGTTCATGCTAATAATTTTTTTTTAATATAGTGGGTTTAATATTGATTGATGGGAGAGTAGCATGGTTGTATACATCACGGATAATGATGTCAATTGTTTCCTGGACGGGAACATTTGTGAATAAGTTTTGGACATCCAAAGATGCAATTATTTGATTCTTAGGTTTTACGGAATTGAGAATCTGTAAAAATTCGTCCGTGGAATTAATCCTATATTTTCCAGGAAGATAGGGAGTAATTAAACCCACTATATTAAAAAACTATTATTAGAATGCACCACACAATTACCCTTTCACGATCCCTTAGGCAATATTTATACACAAATAGATGGTATTGCTATGGGATCTCCTTTAGGTCCCTTCTTTTCCAATTATTATATGGCAAATCTAGAAAATAAAATAATTAATGACAACAATAAACCCTCTATATATGTAAGATACATAGATGACATCTTTGTTTTAGCCTAGAATATCGATCAAATTAAATATCTTAAAAACAAATTTGAAAGTCACTCCGTCCTCAAATTTACATAAGAACTTAATATTAATAACAAACTCCCATTCCTTGATGTATTCATTGATTCTAGCACACATAAATTTACTACTTATCTATATAGGAAACCAACTAGCATAAATTCATGTCTTCTTAATTATAATAGTGAATGCCCCCAACGATATAAGTTAGCTGTTATAAAAAACTTACTTCAACGCACACAAATGATATCTTCTTCCAAATCTATATTTTATAAAAATTACACAACATTAAGCAAACACTAGTCAATAATGGATTTCCTAACTCCGTTATTGATCAACAAATTAAAATGTATTTCAACAAACTTAACAATAGCTCTAACAATAATTATAATATTAATAATAACGGTTTACATCAAAATAAACATAACGCTATTAACTTATACTATTGCAACCAAATACATAATAATTATAAACAAGATGAAAAACTCTCAAAAACATAATACGTAGAAATGCTAAACCAGTGGAAAGTAATAATCAAATTAAACTCATTATATATTATAAAACGTTTAAAACAATTCACATCATAGTCTATAATAACCCAACAAGCACTAAACTAAATTCTCTACAAGACACCAATGTAGTGTACCAATTTACATGCCCATTCAGAGATTGCATCTCTGATACTAATCAAAAACCTAGTACATATATTGGTTTTACTACAACTACGCACTCCCGTAGACTTACATGTCATCTTTCTGATCAGAGTACTATTAAACAACATTTCTCTGAAAAACATAAACATGTAGGTCATATCAGACAGATTTTGGTCAACAATACGGTGATCCTTACTCATACACACAGTAAGAGGAACCTGCAGATATTGGAGGCCATGTACATCAAATCAAAACAACCAACACTCAATAAAATCAACTTTAAAACAGGAAATAACATATTACATTGCATTTGAGTACATGGCTTTGTTGTAATTTCGCGCTATCCCGCGGTGAGACGTCAAAAAACGCGCATGGCAAACTTAAGAACTGCGTTTATTATTTTTGGTAACTATTGCCGTTGCCAAGCGGAGTTTTATGTCAACACAAAATAAAATCGTCGGTGATGGTGGATTTTATAATATTTCATTTTAAGCAACCTCTCTGAACATGGCTCATGTGAGCCGAAAGTTTAGAAGAAAACCAATAAATAATTATCCAAATGTTGGAGAATTTTTGTCTTTATTTTCAACTGAAATTAAAGCAAAAATACGACGTTTAGAACGGCTAATGATTAAACATAATAGACATTCATTGTCTCTTATATTTAATAGCATATGTTTAGAAATTTACTTGCTGCCTCGATATACTAAATATATATATATATACATGTGTGTGTGTGCGTGTGTGTGCATGTAGTAGTAATAGTAGTAGTTCTTGTTAAAATTATTCACCCATGCTGAATTTACTTTTTAATATTTATATTTTTAATATCCCATCTAATATATTGATAGTTATACATTTTTATACGTATTTTGATGCCGTTCATAAGTATTCGCCTATCCCCTTATGGACATTTTGAAATAATATCGCTTTATAGAAATTGTAATAATTTTATTTATTCCTAAGTTGGCGTTTTATAGTAGCAGGCTTTGAAACTTTAACCGTATTCACCTAATTCTATAACATTCTCAAAGACTTTGATGACGGCAATATGCAGTTTCACGAACAGCGAAAATTTATTCGATCTAACACGACGGTGAAGACTGCTGATCTTGACAAGAAGCTCAATATGACGACAGTTAATATGTACAAGAATGGTGATGCATATACATCATTTTTCAAAACTTTTCCTGTTCTTAGATTGATAATTCTGTGCATTATCAAAATTTATCAATGAGCCACATAACCAAACTCATTGTCTGAATTCTGATGAATAGAGCACTAAGCAGAATCAGGCTAAATATTGAACAGTGCGGTTTCGTCAAGGATAACGCAACTAGGAATGTGATATTTATGTTTAGGATGCTACTGAAAGGGCGATACAATTGAAAAAGTACAGTTACCTGTATTTTGTAGAATATAGCAAGGAGTTCGACAAAGTACGCCATAAAAATTGATAGAAATGCTTAGCAACCTCAACATATTTAAGAAAAACATTAGAGTATTCAACAACCGCCTGCATACTGATAGAAAACGAATTCCACAGATATACAAAAATTAAAAGGGGTATAAGACAAGTATGTGTCTTTTCACCGGTTATATTTAACTTTTACAGCGAGACAATGCCAAGGACCATAGAAGTTATTCCAGGATATGTCATTGGCGGTCACAATCTAAACAACATCAGATACGCAGATGTTACAATGCTGATAGTCGACACGGAAATAAACCTACAAGACCTTCTAAAAACGGTAGATGAAAAAAGTAGAAGAAATGGACTACAAACAATTTACAAGAATACGGAATATATGTTTATTAGCAAACAGAAGAACCCAAATGCCAATGACAAGTTGGGGATACTAAAATCAAGCAACTAAAAAATATAAGTACTTGGGAAGTGTTCTGACGGAAGAGGGAAAATGCGTCAGTAAGATCCGATGGACAATGATGCATTCTAGAAGCTGAGTAGAGTATTGAAAGACAGGATAATTTTGCTAGAAATTAAGTATAGAGTACTGATGTGCTATGTGATGTCTGTTCTTTAATATGGCAGTCAGTTCTTGACAATATCACCAAAGATGAAGGAATAACTTGAAACAACTGATATGTGTTTCTACAAAAGGATGGACCGGATATCATGGATGGAACATTTGAACAATGATGAGGTTTTTGAAAGGATGGAAACGAAAACGAAATTAATTCTGAGCATCAGGAAAAGGCAGTTGAAGTTTTTGGGTCTTGTGATAAAGATGGACGTCTTGGAGAATTCGATAATCTCACGTCTGTTAGAGAGAAAGAAAGACAGTGAAAAGCAGCGGATAAAATATTTTACGGATCTTAACAGGTGGATTTCAGAGCAGGGTTAAGGTGTTGTTACAAAAGAAAAAGCGCTATGAGCCACCAGGAATATAGGGGCGTGGAAGGCTATGATCGCCTACGTCTTGAAAAGACATGGCACACAGGAAATGTCTTGAGTGACCTGAGCTTTGAGCTTTGAGAAATTCTCCCTAAAACGCCTAAAGAAACAGATTTGCTTTTAGTAGAAGGCATATAGAACATGCATTTGGATAATGGAATTCTCTATTTTGTAAAGATAAAAGCAAAGTAAAATTATTTGGTCAGAAGAACTAACCATATGAATTCGTATAAATTGTATGAAGCTCACAATCAAAAAGTAGCCTTTATACAATTAAACACAGAATCATGAGAAATTTGCATTAGGGAATATTTTCCTGATTCTGAATAATGAGAACTAGAAGGAGTACAGCGGACTATGGATAAAGAGCAGTATTTGGTTATTCATAAAAAACAGTGTAAAACAAAGAGTATAAAAGGTTTTCGGGAGGCGTCATTGGATGTTCCAAGATAACAATGACCCAAAAGCTTCAGCACGAATTCTTATTAAATATTTGGCTGAAAGCAAAATTAGAGAATTGCAGTACTGACCTAAACACTACTTATATTTTAAGGGTTCATTTAAAGATATAAATGTATAAGATTTTGAATTTGTGGGAACTACAAGGAAAGAATATGGCAAAATACATGTCAATATGTCTACTGAGTTTGTAAGCAATTATCAAAATGCCGTAAACGAGAATAAAGGTTACACAATCGATTATTGAGGCAAATGGATCATTAATATGTACTATGTTAACTGTTCGTTTCATTTCTGTAGATGAAGCAGAGTATTAATGTTTGATATTAAAATAACGTAACAAATCATTCTACTATCTCTTACTATCTCTTACTTTATTGCTTGCAAAAAACGCACACACATACACATCTATAGATAGATAGATAGATAGATAGATAGATAGATCTGTATTGATGTGTGTGTGTCTTTTTGTGTGTATAAGAAAAGTGTTGATTGTCTTTCATTCAAATAGTAAGCGATTTGCCAGAATATTCTTTGAAGATAACTTTTTTAAGGAAAACTACAAAGAGATTAACACCATACAACATGAGATAGAGTAGTAATACTATTAATCCTATTAAATTTTTACTTGTCTGAGTGTAAAAAAACTAGTCATGTCTCCTGACGGGGGAATGTACTTTTGCTGAAATCAAAGTAAAGGCAATCAAAGTGAACATTTAGTTTCATTACACACACACATATATATATATATATTATATATATATATATATATATATATCCTGAGATGCTACTGTTTGATGCTTTGGCACAAATTATCAATGAAACATTTAGCCGAGCTTCATTAAAAGTTTCTGGTCTTTCAACGGAGATACAGCTGATACTGATAGATTATGGGGTTGTGTTCCATCTGTCATCTACAAATTTACTCATTTTTAAACACACGCAACTACATTTTTGTTAATCTATATTTCAATCACGGATAGTCTCCAGTTTAAAGGCAATCGACGCTCTTCTTTTAAATGAAAGCCAACACAATAACTGGTAAGGAATATGGGGTCACGTTCTGTTTGAAGAGTTAAGTAACAATTTCTTCCCTCATTATAGCTATTATATTCCCTTATTTAAGATTTTATGATCATTAATATTATGTAAGTGTTCTTTTGTACAATGTTGAAAGTTTCTTTGTACATTAATCACATCTTTATTTGGTGTGAAATTGTTCAAATATAGTGAGTCGATTAAGTTTTAGAAAGAAAATCTAGTCTTTGAAGAATGGGTTCTACATTAAATGTTATGGAAACAAACATTGGAATGATTCATTTCTACAATTAATGGATCTGTCTTGAATACATATATTCATAAGAACTTTTATTCTGAGTTTATTAAAGCTTACATCTAAGCCAATACATATTATCTCCAACAATTTTTCTTACATTTAAATGAATTCTTTGTTGCGAACCATTTTTACCAGAGAAACTTATTGATCCAAACGCCTCAATGGAAATAAAAAAAATCTTTCAAACATTTTTCTATACCTACTGCGACGAAAGTTCTAATGAGCTACGCTACATCACTAAATATGTCTCAGCTCAGTTATTCGAGTATTTTTCAGACACAACTTCCTAAGAAGAGCCTTAGCAAACCTGGGCAGGATTTACATAAATATGACAGATGGTATTATAAATTTACCGCTTACAAGGCGTCCACTGCTCTTGACGGAATCTATCAAGTCTTAGTAAAAGTAAGGGCTGTACATATTTTTTGGTATCAGCGTATCTTATCTTCAGATTTCATTAAAGTTAAAATCTAAGCAAATACGAATTGCTTCTAATAATTCTACAGCACAAAAATCGCACTTGTTCAAATGTTTCTATTTCTCTCTCGATGTTTACCATAGGAAGAAGTCATTTTAGAAAAGATATTCATTGTTTATACAAAATAGATTTTCTTGTTTACTTTTCTCGAAAACAGAGTAAAAATCTATCATCTTCTCAGCATCAAAGGCATATCATTGATAATACTTTCGTTTGCTCAACCTCAAAGGGATGCTCCAAAACAATTTTTCGGAAACTGTACATGTTAATACAGTGCATCATCATGTTGAGAAAGCTTTTACTTTAAGATGCATTGGAATAGCAAATATGTTCTGAGGAATATTTTTTCTACTTTTTCGTCACATTCTGTAACCCCTTACACCTAGGTGGCTATATTGCCTTGCTTAAGGTGAATTTCTTTTTTAAATAGGTAGAACATTATTTATGGGGTGGTAAATTTGAAACAACAGAAATATGGCTAAATCTATAGTAGAAAGACTGTCAAAAAATTCACATAAAATAGTAAAATATCTTATTAACGTATATAGGTTTTTGTGTTCATTAAGTATATATTTTTATTTGTCATGTTGACTAACTCTAATTTTGTTACTACTATCATATAAACTAGCATTACCTCGAGGATTATCGTGTTATCTAAAACGAAAAGATTTTTTCCACTATAGCAATAGATTTTGCTAGATTATCAGCAAGCATAATATCAAAAGGGCGGATAAATCATTTTTACATTTTTAGAGAAAGTTTAACGCTACACTAACCCTGCTCTACTTGAGGTAAAATGTTACCTACAGGGGTACTTTACACGCGTCAGAGAAAAAAGACTTGAACAACTTAAGATTGTAGTGATCGTGGAAACATAATCTTGAAAGTCTGTTATACAGAGCACTAGTTCGCAGGAAGCTGTTCGAATTGAATTTACTTCTCACGGTTGGAATACGGAGAGAATGTATAGAGTTTGCTAAAATATAAGTGGCATAGTGTCTCCTAGACGTGAATATAGTTTTTCGAGCACTTTTCATGGAAGTAGCGATAGAGATGTAAGTAGCTCGTCACATATCGCTATTGAGAGGTAAATTGGCAGGTGGAAACTCATTTGTCACCCACAAGGACTTTGAAAAGCTTTTAAACACTACTAATAGTGGAATGTGTAAATTGGGAGCTCCTGCCCAAATATGACAAGAAAACTTCATTTTTGACATGATTTGGTTATCTTATGCAGTCAATAACCATCGAGTAGAATCTAATATATTCAGCTTCTTCGTAGTTATGTATGTAGTTATGATATGTGCCGGAAGCTTCTCAGATAGAAATCAACAGCCAGGGAGAAATTCTCGACCGATGGAATCAACAGCCAGGGAGAAATTCTCGACCGATGGAATCAACAGCCAGGGAGAAATTCTCGACCGATGGAATCAACAGCCAAGTGTGCATGACAAAGGCAAGCCCTTTAAATTAGAGGACATTAGCTGGATTTTGACCACCGAAGTACACCTGGAGAGGAACGCGTTCTACAAGAGAAGTCAGGTACTTTGTGGAGCGATCATTTTATCTGCGTCTTAAGTGATAGGTTGAATATAGAAATTTTACTTATGTTTACGTGTGGTTCTGATGCCCAATATCCTCTAAATGCACGGGGCCTCGTCGTGGGGACATGCATTCATCATTACAGGCGGTAGTTCGTCTCTGATCGTCAGTGATGGAATGTAACCAGGTTAGTTTTAGAGTCATTTAATGTAACAAGGCAGTTTTCTCTTCAATGGGGAGGTATCTTTAAAAAGGAAGAGATATCAGTTTCTAATATCTGATCGTCATGACTTTTGGAGATGCGCCGTTATTCTTTCATACACATAGTCGAAGGTCTTGCAAATATTTAATGTCCCTGTACTTGCTGTATGTGTGTCGTTAAGGACCTCACAATTTCTGTAATTTGTGTGCAGTGGAGTTACGGCGTATATAGTGGATCGGGCTGATCATAAATCCATACCTCTCGGCGCACAATTGTTTTTTTCCTATCCAGATGCTCGATGATTTTCTGCTTAATTTAAGTCCTCACAAAGCTTTTGATACCTTGGAAACTAATAGATCTTAAATGGGATGTGAAAGACCGGTTGCCGCATTATTAATGACAGGGCATATGCTAGCCATCTTCCATACATTTGCCAAAGATTTTTTTCAAGCAGTGGTTAAATAATTTTACTAGAATCTGGGATAAATCTGGGCTCATTTTCTTAAAAACCGCCAATGAAATATACAGATATATTTTTATCGTGTCAATTTTTCCGTTAAATTTTAAAGCCGGGTTTTGAAAACGTCTGTAAAGGCCACATTATTGGATACATGTAAGAATGGGTTCTAAGATCACATGGGTCTGGCTTTTTGGGTTTATTTTTTTATACGTCTGAGAGGCGTCGCTTATTGAAATGAATATATTCCTGAGATTGTGTTCAGTGAGGAGTTTCAGATTGAGGAGGGGATGGTCTTTATCACATAACGTTGAGTTTGAGGCAATGTGCATAGCAAAGAGCCTCGGCTTGTCTGTCAAAGAAGGTATAACCTCGGGCCATTTGTAATAGTGTACACAGCTGCTTTGTCTCTGCTCATAATTTTGTTGGCGATCTTCAAGAATTAATGAGATTCAATTTGTTTTTATTAAACTTTGCCTGGACAATACTCTGTGTTTTCTAGAAATCTCTTTCAACGATTACGGGCGGTAATGAAAGAAGTAAGTTCCAGACAACCTCATTGCTTGTGATATATTTTCATGTTGCCTTTCGAGTAAGCTATGGCTGCAGCGCAGTCAGGAGTGAATCTGGGTTGACACTTTAGTTTATATTAGAAATTTTGATGCTTATAAATAGGCCAATTTACAAAAGATCGATTCAAAGATTAAAAAAAACAGTTTTGGGGGCAGCATGCTTAATAAAGTTTTGGAGAAATGCATCCATCGTAAAGGACAGAACACTGTTTCCGTCTCCCTTTGCATAACAAAAAACGTTATACCGAACGGTAAATCAGTGGATGTAACTTGTTTGTAGTCAATCTAGACACTGAGAAGAGAATGGTCTGAGATGAAACGATTGGTTAAACCTTTTGCAGTTCATTGGTCAGAGCAGAAATTTAGAAAGAATTCGAAGAGTTTCCTGTTTTCTCCCAGGACTTATATGCGTCCTTCAATGTTTTGGCCTATTTCATATGCGATGGGGAGGTTCCAGCAATATTGTGTAGACAAACCACGTTTGTTCCTGCATACGTGAAATTTGGCCAAGGGAAATGCATTGAGGATATGGTCAATCCTCTCCAATATATGATCGAAGATTATCAACTCTTAATCCAAAGAACGATTTAGAGTAAAGACGAATGTGGCACAATGGATACGTTCCACGCAGAAACACTTATACAGAAGAACAGGATCCTAATATTTGTATTTCTTTATGATGTAGGTGACCTTCGAGATTTATGTGTATTTTTTGCGTGATTTTATTTTATAATGTGTGAGTATCCCGGGACATTAATAATTTCAATGGGATTAAGGAAATATATATATATATATATATATATATATATTTGCATTTAAGCAACAGATTTTCTTTTAAGCATGTCACATTAAATAAATTGCAAACATTGTGTCTGCTTATTTTTAATAAATTCCATTCGATTATTATTTTATATATTGTGAATGGAATTTTGTAGATGTCTAGAAATGAAAAAAGGTTTAAACATGTGTCATGTAAAACGACTTTTTAATGCATTTGTTGTAAATCGAACATATATATTTGTTTTTTTGTCGGAGATATATTATCTCAAGAAACATTTGAGTTAATATATAATGTTGGTTTTACGAAATACATCAGTTGGTAGAGAGGAGTTATCACGGCTTATTAAATTAGTAGTAGTGTATATTTTATGATATATTTTTAATTCATTTTTCTTAGGTTTCACGGGAGATATATTAGTAAGAATACGATTTTTTAAAATATTTTTAAAAATAATAATTGATAACTCAACTATTTTACACCAAGAAAACCACAAAACCAAACAAGAGATCTTCGATTCAATATCCTAGAAAAAAAACTTAATTTATAGAATTAGCGATAAATGCTGTACTAATGTTCTAAAAATGTTTATAAAAGTACAGTTTTTTCATGCTACAACACGTGCATGGCCATGACATTACAGCATAAAAAAGTCCATTTCTATAATTTTCACGTTCTCATAAACCAACAATAAAACAAACGAAGACTCTCTGAAAATTCTCATTAGACGATAACACTCATTTCAGTTACGATTTCAGTGCCACATCATAATGTAAATCAGGCGTTGAAACAATATTTCGCGATACCATCAAGGTTTCTTGATTATCCCTACTGTTGTTCGAACATCAGATACAGGCAGGTGCATTTATTTTTATTTTTCTTTGGATATCAACCGAAGATCAGTCCGATACATCTAACTACAAAGAATAAATACTAGGTTTAAAGTCAATATTCTGCTTCTGCTACGGAACAAACAAAACGATTCATTAAATATAAGTCTGCATCACAGAAAAAACAATGACTAGAGGAAATAAATGCGAAATAAAAATTCGTATAATTACCGAATTCTAAAAATTTTCTTCAGCAGAGGAATTTATTTAGTAATTTCTGTTTTCTGTGTCCACTCATCCAATGTTTAACCATTGCGATTATGAACATCAGAATCCTGTATTGTACTTACGACCGAGTGCTCAACCTTTCATTAATGTTCCTCTAAAAAATTGGAGTTTTAAATTGTTTACGTGGCCTTGTAAAGAATGGACTGTTTTCAATCATACAAATCTTTCCTATAGGCGCACTGTCGCAAGATTATCACTACTTTATCACACCTCTTGTGATGAATGTTCACATAAAATCCATTTTTTATTGTACAAAATCAGAAATCTGCTGCCAATTGCCGTCTTCCTTCGTTCAGAAAGTTAACTCGCCCTCATTCTGTACGTATGTCTTTCGTTGGAAATGTTTGTTTTTTTACAAAAAAGGCGTTTTTCCAACATCCGTTGCTGTGTTGGGCATAATCCTACATGACAGTTCCCCAGTCTTGATTTATTCAAGGCTAGTTTTCATCGTACTGTGTATCATCATGATTTTCATTTCTTTCAGGTTCTTTTCACAAAACCTTTTCCGAATAAACTTCAAGTAGATCTTGAGCTTCGAATTGGGGGAACATTTATAATAATAAAAAAAGATGAGCTAAAGTTACTTAATAAACAGTAAACTCACAAACACATATATCCCAGAGAAAGCGTAAACCAATACTGAAGAATTGTTTTAAGAAAAAGATTTTATAAATTTCAAACGACAGCAGCATTATAAAGAAAACGGCTATATACTACCTTGACTCTTAGAGCATTTAATTATCAGTGTAAAACTTTGGGTTGTTTCAATTTCACATAGAAATATCAGTTCATACAACGCATCAAAGTAAGATATTCGGCAGGGTCTGAATAACAACATATGAAGAATACCCACCGCAAATGTCAAACTTGCGTTGACAGTGTATTCCATGCTTAATCGCAATCATCATGGCCTGAAGACTGCGTTTAAGCATAGAACAGACTGCCCATTGGTGCCTAGAGTTAATCTTAGTGTTTACTTTTATATTTACATCACTGATATCGAACACTTTGAATTATAATTAAATACATAATTTAAAACCATAATCTATCATTATTTTATATTTATTCATTTTTATTATGTATTTAATGTATTTCAGATGTCTCTTTCTGCTATAAACTGTTCTTTGCCTCTTTCTTTAAGAATTCCTCGTTAATTAATCGCATTGTCAGTAGAATGTTTAGTATCCTGCTACATAACAACACTTCTATATGTAATTATATTTCAAGCTTATAGTCAATTTTCACTGTAGCTTTATTCTCGGTCGGTTTCTAGATTCTTTTGCATTTGATATATTTATGCTTCTTTTTTGCCTCTGTAGGTTTGCCTTTCTTTGTTTTTGCTTTTGAAGTTACATATATATATATATATATATATATATATATATTAAAAAAGGATTAATTCAAAGATGTTGAATGGCCATTTCGATATGAAGATCCCCACCGGGGACAACACATCACCTCAGCAACAGAAAAATCCTTTCAGAAACTGGAGAAAAATTAGTCTACTTTTCCTCTTCCTGTATCATTTTTTTAGATTAAAATAAAATTTTTAATATTAATTAGGATCCGGTTTTTTGGAATTTACCTTCCTGCTTTTTTCCCTTGGATTGAAGTATCTGAATTAAAATATATATATATATATATATATATATATATATATAGTGTATCGAGGCAGCAGATAATTTTCTAAACATATACTGTTAAATATAAGAGACAATGAATGTATATCATGTTTAATCATGAGCCGTTCTAAACATAGCATTTTCTTTAATTTCAGGTGAAAATAAAAACAAAAATTCCTCAACATTTGGATAATTTTTTATTAATTTGGTTCTAAGCATTCGGCTTACACGAACTATCTTCAGAGAGGTTACAAAGATGTTAAGATAAAAACATCCACCATCAGCGACTATTTTATATTGTGTTGACATAAAACTTTGCTAAATAACGATAACATATACCAAAAATAGCAAACGCAGTTCTTAAATTTGTAAAGCGGGTCTATATTCTCTGATCAGAGTACAATTAAACGACATTTCGTAGAAAAACATAGACATGTAGGTAATATCAGACAGATTTTAGTCAACAATACAATAATCCCCTCTCATACACACAGCAAAAATAAACTTCAGATATTGAAGGCCATCTACATACAATCCAAACAACCCACACTAAATAAATTCACGTTTAAATCTGGTCATAACACATTACATTGCATTTAATTATATGGTTCTGTTATCATTTCGAGCTCTCACGAGATTTGACAATAGTTTTTAGTAAACAAAATGTTAAAACACACTTAAATAGGTGGACTGTAATGAAGACAAATTATAAACTATAAACAAAGTTTTAACACTATCGCTTAAAAAAACGAACGAGGGGATATCTAAAAAGATCCGCCTAAAAAAAGAAAAACACAAGGCAAGCTTTTCGTCTTACAGCTATTCATGAGTTTCTCTCGGAAAAAAAGATTAAAATTAGAGAAAATTTAGATAAGATTTAGGTACTGTTAAAAAAGAAGAGGAGGAAAAACGCCCATCATCACAAACCCATCATCCAAATAATTCCGATTGAAGACAGATTTCTCCGTTTGCAGAGAGAATGTGGAATTGACAATATCGTTAAAGTCTCCCAAACAGTAAGGCGGAAAGGCGATTAAACTTTGTACAAAATAAAAAATTCACCGCATTCTTTTATAAATAATAAGTTTTTTCTAGTAGCAAATTCGGACCCTTGTATAAATGATAAGCACAAACTTCCTATAAAGGGGCATTGGTAAACAAACTACTGATATAAAAAGAAGCAAGATAACAAGAATTTGTATCACAGCGAAATCTTGGATAGCTGTTGCAAATAAAAGAAGTCGGGGATAGAAAAAGTAGAATATTGTTTGAGGACTGGATCTAGAAATTCAACCAACCATTTCGCCAGTTTATGGTGTGGCGATCCAATGATAGACAAGATCGACGTAAGCGGAGTGTCAATCTTATGAATTTTGGGTAATTCCCAGTCATTGAGAACCAACTTAGCGAATATTATCGTAGACTTCCTTCTACAAAAATTTACATTTGTACAGTTCACGATCGACATCATTTTAGAAACATAAACAGACCCGTTGAGAACGACTCAATTAGAAATATATATATATATATATATATATATATATATATACACATATATATATATATATATATATATATGTACTCGCACATTATTCTTCAGCTTTTATATTCTAAACTCTGACCACTCTGTTGTCTATACTTATTTCCCTCCGTCTTCAGTTAATAGTTATTCCCTTTTTATATGATCATCCCTAAAATGCTTTAGAGATACGGATCCAACTATTATTCATTACTGCTATATCACTTTCGGCATGTTCCCGAATCGGTAAATGTGTCCCAGCTATTCTACATTTCTTTCATCGAATCACGTATTTCTCTTAGCTATAATTCAGCAAACACAGTTTATTTTTTCTAAAATATATTCTTATACGAATCAAGTATAACATACAGAACGGTGTTTAGGATTACAGTGATATAAACACTCTTACTTCTTAAAAATCATTTCTCGATTGAACAATGAAATTTCTTGATAGAAGCAGTAATTTAACACTTTTATTAAAGTCCATTTCAAAAATATGCGTTAAATATTCAGAGTTATTTTATCTTTGATTCTTTTATCACTACCGACTCTTTTACCTAAATTGTCATTATAATTAAGGCGGAGATAATTGTGAGCACAGAACTCTAGGTACTGACTTCGGAAAATTTATGTATATATCACTGGCTGAAAATCAAAGAAATTATATATCATTATAGAATTGATTAGCGAGGTAGAAAATAATATTTTTTTCAATTTCACATAAGAAAATCTTAAACACTTTCTACGCTTCAATGAAAGTGTTTATATGTCATAAATAAACAAATATCAAGAGACCAATTTGTCAACAAAGTTATACAATGTAATTCAAAGTAAAAATATTCGTCACCATCAGAATTGCAATATATTTATGAAAACAACTATAATTACATAGGTTGTCATGAGCTGAAATTATTGCATGATATCAGATGACAAGCCATAGAATCTTATGTTTCATCATATGTTGCATAATATAAATACAATATATATTATACAGAATTAAAAAAAAGATTTTAGTTACTTATTTCTGATGAACAAATAGTTGTTTTATCCGACACTCACTCACACACACACACATATATATATATATATATATATATATATATATATATATATATTCGATTCGGCCGTCATGTCTCGAAAGAGACATAACTGATTGGCCTGAAGATTATCCCGCAGTTGGTTGCCATTGCTTTCTGTGGAAGACTGGTTGCCTACCAAGTCTATAAACCCCAATCTGTCCTGTTATTTAAACCATAACTGGATGGAAGAGACGGATAATTGCCTTTCCCAAGGGTATTTGTGGGTAAGTGAAGGCAAGGAATTCAACTGGAATTCGAACTCGGTTCTCCGATTTCTCATTCCCAGCCGACATCCACTGCGCCACAACGCACACACACATATATATATATATATATATATATATATATATATATATATATATATAAGCAGGTTCATTCTTACTTCGAAGTTTCATGAAGACGCCGTTTTGAAGATCTTATTCAGTAGGGCTTGTTTGCTGTTGGCTCCTGTTAGTTGTGTTTAGTGCCGTACGTGATACACGCTAAGAATTATATCTGTCTTATGTTAGTCAGTAGTACTTATGTTATAGTTGTACCCGCTAAAACGTAATAAGCAATAAAAACAAAAAATAAATCAAAGACATGACCATAAGTGTAAAAAATAACAATAAACCGAAATTAGAAAATCAACTTATCTCAAATAAGATTACTCTTATAAATATCGTACAATACTCCATATAAACATAAAATCCTGCTCTGACAAGTGAGAACATCATAAAGTCGGCATAAACCTGCTCAGTTAAAGTGGCAAACTCTTTGTGCTTAGCAACGCTTTATCTCTACCACTGCGTCATTGGAAATTTTTAAAAAATTCTCTGCCATGGAAATAAAAAAATTCCAATCTTTACATTTTTACTGAGTAGGTTTTCTCGGATGTTCGTTGTGGTGCAATGGATATCGACTCGGAACGACACCTCGGGGAACCGAGTTCGAATTCTAGTTGAATTCCTTGCATTCACTTACGCACAAATACCCTTGGGAAAGGTATTAATCCGTCTCTTCCCTCCAGTCATGGGTTAAATAATAGAACAGATTTGGTTCTATAGCCTTATTTGGCAACCAGTCTACCGCAGAAAGCAATGGCAACCTAATGCGGGATAACCTTCTGCCCAGTCAGTCATGTCTCTTTCGAGACATGATCGCCCAAAGCGTGTATCACGTATGCCAAAAAACTGATTAACGTTTTCTAAGTAATATTGAAGTAATGTCTGATAATCCTATTTATGACTGATTGTTGTCTTCTATTCATTGAAAAACAGAGCAACAACAAACATGCATTACTACAAAATAAAACTCTCCGAAAAAATAGAACACTTTATAAAACGCATGAGTAGTTTTACTTTCTCAAAAAGAAAACATCACCTACAACAACTTTAGATTCCAATCAGCAAAATGTCTACCACAACAAAACGAACTTGTCGCATTTGAAAACGACATAAAGACATTATAAACAAATAGAAACAAGAAAAATCAACAATTTTAAAACCTAACTAAAACATGACCAAAAATTGATGAAAAGATCAGAAGAAGCTCTACATACAAGCTGATAAATCTGCAAAAATCTACAAAATGAAGACCAGTGACTACAAAAAGTAGTTGAAAAGGACATCACTATGTTCTGTAAAAACCGCTGACATTAGCATAGAAAACAACCTAACAAATTAAGTAAAAATCATAGCTGTCAAGCTAAAATTTGACAACAGAATCAAACAACTACCAAAAGAGAACTATTTGTTAAACTAAAATACCATAAATATGACATCCTAAATAAACCAGAATGCCGTTGAATAAACCCCACGAAATCTAATATCGGAAAAATAAGCAAAAAATAATAGTAGAAGATATAAGATAAAAAATCAGTAAAGTAGAAATAAAACAATGAAAAAAAACAACATAAACAATCAGGTGGATCAACAATATTAGCAAACTAGTAGAATGCTCATTCATGCAATTAGACATAATATCTTTCTACCTACTCACCAACGAAAAACTACTAAATAATTTACTAAACTTAGCAAGCCAAAATATAAACATTTCAGAGATAATGCAGAAGATTTTCCCCCGGTAGTATGCCATTATTTTGTTCGATAGATTGGTTGTCAACCACGACTATAGAACCCATTCTGTCGTGTTAATTAACCCATAGATGGAAGAAAGAAACAAATTAATACTTTTCACAGGTTTATTTGCGTGTAAGTGAATGTAATGTATTCGATTGCGGCTCTCCGATTTCCCTTTCTGGGCCGATATCCACTGCACCAAAATGCTTATCCGTTATTACAATATTTTTTTTATTTTTCTAATATCGACTTCGATTAAACAAAAGTAACTTAGACGAAAATTTCATGGGTATTTTGAACTTGTGAAACTCGCCATGAGTGTAATCAATTACTCAATTACAAATGTTCCAATAAATAATGGAAGAAATTATGTGTACCTACAAATAACATATGAGGAGGCCCAGTAGATTAATGAATAGTGGCTAGGATTGAAGTCGAGTTCACTACATTTAATTAAGTGCCTTGCCCTAGGTCTGACTCATTTATTGTTCTCCCCAGCTCTGGGTAAATAGCATGACAGCCTTGTGTGTCAACCGGGGTATGAGAAGAAAAACTCTAAATTCGAAAGCCTGATAGTGCACAACCTCACCCAGAAGGATAATGGGTTTACGTCGGGTCAACACAACTACCTGAAAAAAGACAGTTATGGAAACATCAACAACAATCAACCACCCCAGAATATTTAGACATGGTCTATTCTTCTAAAGTCTTGCGACTCTTTTCCTTTTTTCTTACATTTCAGTTTAATTTTAGGTAGAATGTTTATTGAAATTATCTAGGTTGTTGATCACATTGTATTTTATTAATTTAGATTTGTTCATTAAAGTTTCTTCTTTCTCTCTGGCAATAACACTGTTTTCTTCCTTTTTTATTGCTGATTTCATATTTGCATGAATTATATAAGCTTTTCATGTCTAATGTCAGTGATAAATCTTCTGAACACATAATGTTTTGTAGCGGTTGAATATTGCAAGTAAGACATATCAACAAGTCTACTATTTTTCTATACTTAGAATATTGATGCCACATATAATCTGGTGTTTCTATAGATGCTCCTGAGGAATTTCAAAGAAGAATCTGCCATGTAATTGAACCTGATCTGGTATTTCGACACCATTAGAATTTCCACCACCAAAATGTATCTTCCTGGGTCTATATCTATAAAAACTTTCATGTCAATATTAGGGAAGTCGGTACGGTAACTAGACAGGAAGAATTTAGACGTTTTACATAATTGGCGAAAATGTATCACAATTTAACATTTAAAACGTCTAGATGTAACAGTATTTTTAATTTTAAGATTTTCTTTTCTGGCAGTTTAGATTTGTGGCAATCATTTTGCGAATCTTAGTTTCCAAAGAATTTTAATGTTCAAAAATTTAAAGGCAAAGTCAATCGTTATCTTCTGGTCGCTTAAATTCTTTTCTTTTGTTTTCTTCGCTCCATGATTATGTTTTTCTTATATTCATTCACACTCAGTAACCGCCGTCTTAGAGGCTCTGTTGTCTTGCTTAGGTTGAAATAATAAAAAAAAATCTAATTAATAAAAAGATGCAAAATAAATCCTTAAAAACTATACAAAAATAAAATAAAATAGATATAAAAAAATCCTATTTTTTTCATTTAAAAATTTCCCGATGGCATCAGCCTTTAATTTAGTATCTACGCTGATGATAAAACTATTTACATATTACTTGATAGTAATACTGATCAGTGTGATGATGACAAAATATCAGCCGATGTGCAAAACAACTTCAGATCCATTTTTAACTGGGACAATATTTGTCTCGCTAATTTTAAAGCCTTTAAAATTAAACCATTCTTCAATAAACATCTGTGAGTCCCCGTCTAGCCCTCCATCAGCATGGCTGATGCTGATCTTCAAATGTATGACTCGTTGCATCTTCTCCGTTTAAAGTTTACAACCGACAAGAAGTACATACTAAATCCGTTACTATATCAAATGATAAAATAGTTGATTCACTGTGTAGTGCGAGACAATCTTTCTACAAAATCTATCACGTCTATAAGTCAACCATTAGAATATTGCTGCCACATACGGTAGTCAGTCTACTATAACGATATGTTCTTCAATATGCAGTGTCAGTTCAAGAAGTGGGTGAACATAGCTCTCCACAACTTGCAATAATTTTCACATGTTCATTAAGTAGATTAATCGCTGTCTCTTTTGCATCCTAAGCAGTCGGGTCATTTTGTTTTTCTTTTCTTTAAAACTTCGGCCGCCCACGCATTTTCAGTCTGTTGTATTCTCGGCGTTCTTGTGTAGAAGCACTTTTCCAGTGCGTTATGTATCGGGCGATTGTCGAACATTCAATGACATAATCAAACTGATATTACATAGCGGATCAAGAAGGTTTTCTTTATTTGCAACGAAAGTAAAAAGCAAGTTTCAATATGCTTAAGAAGAATTCTATTTTTTCTTATTTATATAGATTTTCTTAATATAGACTATTTTTTGTGTAAGTATATTCATCATCGAATCATTTTTAAATAAGTGAAATCAACACATAACACATCACTCAATAAATCCAGGACCTAATTAATAAAACAACTTTTAAATAAAATCCGACTATATTCATCAACATAGTTTCCTTCTAAGGTGATATGCTAATAACGCTTCTTTAAACATCCGATGCTTTTTTTGTAGAATGATTTGTTTTTTAATCAAAATACTCCACAATTTCCGAAATTACTTCTTCACTGGAGCCAAATCTCTTTCCCAGTATCATCCTTTTGAGGTCAGCAGATAGCCAGCAGTTGCTGTGGGCCAGATCTGGAGAATAGGGTGCATGTGGAAGCAATACGAAGTGCAATTTGTGTAGTCTTGCTATCGTTAAGATCGACTTTTGACACGGTAAGTAGTCTTGGTGAAAGATCACTTTTTCTTTATTTGTTGCCGTTTTGTGTCGATTTTTTCTTTAAACGCACTAATAATGCTATATAATAATCGTTATTGATGGTTTTTCCTTATGCTTAAGTCTTTGGAAGCTTTTGATGGTTTTACCTGCTGCTCTCTACTCAGTTTACTGCTAATTGAACTCTGAAATGAAGTACGGAATCAATGTTTTATCCATTGTCAAATATTTACGCAAAAACTTCTTGTTGTATTGAAAAAGTTGCAAACAACGCTCTAAATTGTCAAGCCGTTGCTGTTTTCGATCGACTATGAGCAAACGAAGCATCAGATTTGAAGACTGCTTTCTCATTGACAAATGTTCATGCAAAATGGTACACAAACTGACTTCTGATATGTTCAACTCCTTCTGATATGTTCAGCTATCTTACGTAACGAGTTTGTGGATTTTGTTTATTGTTTCCGAGGAAACTGCCGATTTTGGCCGACCAGAGCGTTCAGCAGCATTTGTGTCTGTACGACCGCGTTTAAAGTCAGCATACCACCTCTTAACCGTTCTTTCTGATGGGGAAGAACGTGAATAAAACTTACAAACATTGCTTTGCATGAACTGTACTTTTCTCATCAAAAAACAATGCTTTATCAGCACACGAAAATCAGGTTTTTCCATTGTTTTGAAAATTTGCAACAATAACTTCACTGCAATAACTATAATTTGTAAACTGATAATCTGATTGAACCCAAATTTTGTCACGTGCTATTAGCACTTCATAAAAATCATATTTTTTTTTATTATTGATGCCATCTACATGTAAGGTCCAGGACTTATTTAGTGATGTGTTACACGTGTTTTTCATATATTTATATTCAGTGAAAAAATAATTCATGTGATTAGTGTGTGTGTGTGTGTGTGTGTGTGTGTGTGTGTGTGTGTCAGGCAATATAAGGGAGAGGCGGTACGATAGAGTGTGCTTGTATGCGTGTTTATGCGCGTGTGATACACCATGTTTTTCCATTTAGAGCAAAATGTCGATTCGCTATGACGCATTTTGTGTGTACTTGTATATATATGTACATCTCTTTTTCAGTATATATATATATATATATATATATGTGTGTGTGTGTGTGTGTGTGTGTGTGTGTGTGTGCATGTGCATGTGTGTGTGTGTGTGTGTCTGTGTGTGTGCGCATGGATTTGTGTAATTAAATCCCAGATGAGTTTGGTAAGAATAATTATAGGGTCGTATTTTTTCAAAGATCACTGATGTATTTAAAATGAAAAATATATACCGTGGAGACAAATTTTGTCTCGACAACATTATTTGTACGTTCATTGTTTTTGTACGGAAACTTTTACCGTCATTCTCCTAAATATTCTTCAAACTTTTCTCTTTATTGTCCTTTTGCAACTTGTCATAGCTTCACTGTTTACACTTCTCAGTCGTGTTGATTCACGTTTTCCATATATTTACTTTATTTATGATTGCTTTTTAGTCTTCTTTTCGTTTCTTAACTTTCAAGAAATTCGTGATTACATTGTCTTGAACAACGAGCGTGTCTCATTATTGAATTAGAAGGAACAGAAGCAAATTCATAGACCTTTTTGCTCTGTGGTCACGTGTGAGGAAAAAGATTGATTTGAAATGTAATTGGACGTCAAAAGAAAAATATTTGTAAGAACTGAGCATGAAGGGTGAGGGCGGGATATAGGATAGGAAAAAGAAACGGTGAAACAAAGTTAGATCAAAACAGCTGAAAAATGAAAAAAAGAACGACTAAAAGAAAGAACGAAAGCACAATAAAAAGAAGAAAGAAAGAAAGAAAGATAAAGAAAGAACGACAGAATTAAATATATAAAGAAAAAACAAAGCATAATGTACTAAATAAAGAAAAGTGAAACTTCTTTCTAAAGCAAAATGTAAATAAAAAATGATAAATTGAGTAAAACAGGAAAATTCATATAAAAAACAAATCCTGAAATAAATTCATTATCATATCATGTGACCTTAAGATGTTTACTTAACTTTGAGATTTCGGTAATGGTCACACCCTGATCAATATCAAACATTCTAAAGCTGGTTTTCAAAGCTAGCCATCCTGTTCTGTTTTTAAATCTGGACAGAAATATATTTCTATATGTTGCTTTTTAACCCACTAAATATAATTCTGATGCATCTGCTAGTACTAATCCTAACAGCAATAATTTCAGGTTGGTATAATTTTAGAAAATATTCTTATCTATGTTTATTATATTAGGTCATTTCAACTTATTTAGCCACTAAAGTTATCTACATTGTCTTCCATGGTTTTACTATACAATAAAACTGCATTTCAATACGTCTATATTTATAACATGAGCTATTGTACCTACACCATTTATATTGTTCGGGATACTGTACTCATTCATATTGTCATACAATATTTTATATCATATAATTTGGAATTTCAATCCAAAGGCTGGATTTATTTCACGAGAGTAGATGCCATTTTTGTATATCTCAATTAAATCCCTGTAGTAACTAAACTCTCAAACTTTTATCACCACTGTCGTGGCCAAGTATTGAACTCACAACTCGTTAGGTTAAGTCACCGGATTACTTCAACTTACCATTTTATCCACTAGTTTCCACATGTGTCCCAGTGTATAAAAGCGTCGTTTGATTTATTCCAGCGACTTGAAACCATGAATTGTGAGTTCAATACCTTTAAGAGTGCGACAAAACTATGACCTCGTCGGACTCTATGCATTTGGACAGAGAGGAACGCAGACTAGTTTATGCGTCTAGGGAAAAGCAGACAGAGAACTATTCCAGCGTATGTGGCTCTACGGTGAATTTTCGCCTGAGCATACGCGCTCGAAATTCCATACGGTAAAAATCTTTCACAACTTGCCTTAGTGCGGAGGCCCGGATAAATATTTGAATAGTTGAAGAGAATTTACTGAAACTAAGATATCCAGAAAAGCATCACATTGTGAACTAAAATAAAACAATCTACACCTGTAGACTGCTTAGAGGATTTGGTTCAAAATTCCATCACATATCACTTAATCATTTTTCACTGCCATGATGTCCACACTGCCACTCTACTAGTCCAATTGTTGTTTCTGTAAGGAGAGATGTGTTCAGTCCATATATGTTTGACCCTCTTAACAGTCTCGATAAAGTCCTTTTCTTCAGTCAGCTGTTCCTTTTCGACCTGTTTTCCGGACTTTTATAAAATTATGTCTGAATAAGCAGCAAACCTGTAAGTGATCTTAAGTAAATATTCCCTAAAATTAAACCCCATAAATTCTTTGTGGTATTCTGTATCGCATTTATTAGTAATTTACTTATATTAATAATACTAATTTCCACCGATGTCACCGCGTGATTTTTTTAATATAAACATCACGTTGTGTGGAGACTGCAAGTATCACAAAAACGATAAACAATGCTATAATACGGATCACAGTATTCTGAATAATCCTGTTATCAACCATTGTAATAACTTTTGTTGTATCCCTGCAAGTAAACAATATGGTACAGGAGTGACAGAAGAGCAACACGTGTGTACATGAAAGAAAACAGGTATATTTTAAAGAAAATACACTACGGCAAAACAGGAAATCTGAGGCAGGCTAGTGATTGCCAAAGCAAGGGTATCTGCCGCTTTCCTACTAAGGCAAGTGTGACACAAGGTCTATTTATGTGGGATTTAGAACCGTTAGGCTCGACCAGAAATACTCCATAGACGCAGCTTAACGATGTGCCACTCTTGTTTTATGAACCCACCCATTGCGAAGCTCCACTTGGGTCCCTTTCTGCTCGAGACCAGAGAGGTGAACAAGAGTGCTTGCTCAAGACCAATTGCTCCGTCTGTAAGTAAGCCTCTTTACCGAAGCAAGATATTTGCTACCTTCCCACGATGGCAGGTGTGACACAGTCGATTCATGTTGGATCTCCGAGCCGTTAGGCTCGGCCAAATATATCATTGTGATGCAACTTAAGGCTGGGTCAGGCTGTTGTTTTATGAACCCAAGCGTGACTCCGCATTTCGGCGGATCCCCACTTGGGCCACTCTTTCCTCAAACGCCAAGATGTAAACAAGAGTGTTTGACCCGGACTGATCACCCAGTCTGTATGCAAACCGTCTCGTTGCCGAGACACAAGTATCTCCTGTGCTCACTCTATATGGCTACAGCTATAAACAGTTCACATATGCTATACAACTATTTTGAGGCTTGGAAAAACGTGAAATGCTGCTAAAAATTACACAAAGTATAAGATGTCGAGAGCCATGACCATCTAAGTCCGGATATGCATCGGCTCATACAAAAGAACAACAACAACTCTTCAAGGAAACTTAAAATATTAAAAGTGTTCAAAAATCCTGGTAATATTTGAAACGGTGCATTGTAACAGTCTATGGGAATACCTTTGAGAATATTGAAGATTTGAAGAAAAATGGCTGTCACTTGAAATTCAATATTTCCTAGATATTTTTGGTGTGAACAAATGATAATTATAATGGTCCTAACTTCAGTAAATTCCTAAAATGAGGTATGATTTCCCAAAAGTAAGAAAGACAGAAGTTGAGTGGAGAAAAAAGAAAGTATCAACTCGAATAGAGATGAATTAACGCATAAATTTGGGAACAAAGAAATGAACAAAATATTCATAAAATAAAATTTTAAATGTCAGAAAACTGAAAAAAAGAATAAATAACAATGAAACTCAGTGAACGTAGAAACAATTTAACGAACAAAGCAATGGCAAAAATATAACGCAACAAATGCGGAAAAAACAAAACAGTTTTCAAATAAGAGAGAGAAAGTATGGACGAAGGAACGAAAGAACGAAGGATGAATAAAAACAGAACAAGCGAAAAGCATAAGCAATGAAAACGATAAAGAAAATAATCTAAAAGGAGGAAAATGAAAAAGAAAAAAAGAATGGTTTTGTACAAACAGAAATAAACTCTATTAAAAAGCGTCAATAATTGAAACGAAAGTGATATTGATAGCGGTTCATTTTAACAAACAACAAATGGAACGGACTCGTTTTAAATTTCCGATACTTTAGTCTATCTAACCAAATTCAATAAGAACACACATGGATGTAATGTTTATTTTCTATCTTTCTCTTATTATAAAGTATATCCATGTTCTATCTGAACATTAAAATATAATCAACAGAAGTTTTTATATCAAACATGTACAATGGTGATAACGTACAAATGTAAGCATTTCTTTGGTTCTTTATAATCATGCGGTAATTTTAACATAAAAGAAAGATTTCCGTTTTTTGTTCGATGAAGAATTTGAGAAATATTTTATAAAGCTTTATGAAAATAGTTAGAATGACCATACTAGAAGTGTTATTTCTAATTAAATAAATGACAGTTTGGAACGCAACGGTCTAGCCAATACGCTGATTGAGATAGAATTTTATATCTTCGAGCTATGCTTTCTTGCATGTCACTTTTGAGAAATGGGGTTTTGCAATTGCCATGCTGTAGAATTAACCGATTTTTCCCTTTTACAGAACCTAGGGATATTTCCCGCCCCAGAACATAGTTCAAAATAGCTAAAAAAAAGTTGTTTTACTGTAAATGCGTACGTTTTGGTTGCATCTTCCTTCAGGAGTTATTCAAGTTTTTGAAAGTTTCCTGAAAGTACATTTCTCTTTTATGTGCTGTGTTCAGTCAGAGTTTAGATAAGTATGTCCCCTCACAATTTCACACGGCTTTGTTATCCTTTTAAAACCGTCCTAACTTTACCATTCGTCTTTCTCGTTGTTATCCATTGCATTTAATGTCATTGATTGCATTGTTATTTATCCTAGTTCTCTAGCATTCAGTAAATTCTTTTAGATTATTCTGTTTCTTCTCAGATTATACAGTCTAGTAATTACAATAGCTTCTTCTTGGTTGTAAGTAAGGTAATAATAATATAGCAGTATATGTATATATAAGACGATTATGTCCCTCTTAGTGGAGAGGAATCACATAGGTCAAGTGAAGGCCTGTTAATGACGTCACTTTATACCTTCACAAATATGGTCAGTTAATATCAATTCGTCTACAACAGTCAAACCAAACTGTTGCTTTTTTTTTTTCGCCAAGATACACAGGCTGTAGCCAAATTAGTCTCTTCCAGCAAATGCTAAACTTAGCAAACATATGATACTGTTTCTCTTTGGGAATATATCCTTCCCAGATATAGAAAAATGACACATACTCCTCAATTTGGGAAAACCCAACACTCTCAGTTTCACTTTTTGTGCAATGTGTCCTCAGCTGCGAGACAGTAGATGCATTCGGCCCGTTTGAAGCAGGAATAAACTCTAGACACATAAGTATCTCCATGTTATATGTAAAACTCTTCTTTTTCTACCAACATATTGCTTGTGCTGTAGATATATGATGTATTGTTCTCAGCGTGGAAGACATGTATATATCCGAATTATATTTTGTGTATGTCTTACAATAAAAAAGTTTCTATGGTAACAAAATATTTATCATACCCTTTCATTTATCCCTCCGGTTCCGTTCGTAAAATACGGTGTTATTATATCACAAATATGATAACAAGTGAATACAAATAGAAGAATAGACCTTTCTTTTATAGTTTTGATGAAATATGACACTTTTTAAAGTGTGGAGGTTTTATTCCCGGAAGAAATTTAACCATTGATTTGAGAAGGCGCTTGGATACAGTTGACATTTTTTATAACTTTACTTAACTACTTATTCTTATTTTCCTTAAAAACTTCCTGGATCTGTCCGTAGCGTTTTACTAATTTGTCGAGAGTATATTCTTCTTTTAAAAGTTGTGCATATTCAATATCGTTGCTTTCCAAACATTTATTTCTCTTCAAGTCTCTTTTTTATTTGTAAGGTGATTGTCCACTCATATGCGAAACAAGGGATTAAATAGAAGTTAAGCATTCTGTTTTTTGTTTTCTTATTTTGTATTTGGTTTGTTTTTCACACTTGTTCTTATATTTTAAAGCATTGCTCATATCTAGGAAGGCATCTGTCGCATTTCTGCCGCGTAAAATAACACATAAGCTCGAGAATGAGATTTTTTAATCGTCTCACCCCAAGCAAGGCATTCTACCGCCACTGTTGAGCAGGGGGCAACATAGGGGAAGTGATGCGAAAGAGTGATTAGTTATAGGAAATATCGGGAGGAGGGTAATAGACGGATGAGATTACTGGGATGGATAAGAAGCAGATGGGAAAAGAGTTTGAGAGAATGGAGCGAATTAGTGTGATAGGATATGTCTATTGACCTTACATTTAAATTCCTGGAGATTGTAGATGTCGGGGAAGCAAGAATATGGAAGGGAATCCCACAGGCTGGAAGCGCGTCAAAAAAAGCTGTTAGAGTAAATATTAAGGTTACATTTTATTGGTTTCACTGTAAAAGGGTGGGACCTAGTTGCTAAACTAGTAGCTTGTGTAACTTCATATCTAGGAGGCACCAGTGATCTAAATTCATCAGAGCAGAAAACGTGAAAATATTTATAGAAGAGGCACAGAGAAGCCAAAACATGCCGGTGAGAGAGCGACTGCAGCCGAGCTTCCAAGTCGGTATCGATGACATTACAGATTCTTCGTTGGATTTTGTCAAGAACCCCGAGGTGAATAGCAGGGGAACCCGACCAGACATGGCAGCGGTATTCAATACGCGGTTAGATGGTAGATGTATATATGTGCAGGATGGATTCAGACGACAAAAACTTCCTGACCCTGCGCAGAGAACCGAATTTTATAGCAGGGAGTTAGCAATGGATTTGATATAGTCGTTCTACTCGATATCCGCTGAGAGTGTTAGGCCAATGAGGCGTAGTGTTTTACTCTCATGGAGGCTAGCCTGTTCCATGGTAATGGGAGGTAGGAGCGATTGTCTATGATGGTTAATAGATAGCAGCTTCGTTTTGGAAGCAGTAAAATTAACGAGCCATTTCTTACCTCAGTCCACCACGGATTGGAGGTCCTTCTCAAGCTCGGCATCAATGTTCGCTTTGTCACCCTCACCAGATTTTTGATCGAGGCGAGATTAAACTGTGGTGCCGTCGGCGTACATGCCTACTTGGGATCTTATAGCATCAGGGAGATAGTTAATGTAGATCAGAAAAGGCGTAGGACCTAGAATAGAGCCTTCGGACACCGTCGTTCGTATGTAAGTTTTGGGAGGCATGTCCGTTTAATACTACCTTCATTGTGCGATAAGAGAGTAATGATTGGACTAGGTCAAACAATTGTCTAGTTATACCATAGCTGCAAAGCTTGCGTAGAAGGCCAACATGCCAAACTCTGTCAAGCGCTTTGGAAATATTCAGGGAAACAGTTCGAGTTTTGCCATTCTTGTCTAGAGCCTGGTATATATGCTTATGTTCAGTGATGGCCGTTAACATATCAGCTGTAGACCTGGTGAAGCGGAAACCATACTGTTTGTCTGAGAAGTGTCCGTGGGCTGTGAAATGCTGAACTACCTCGGCGTTGATAATGGGTTGAACACTTTGCAAAAGATCGGTAGAAAGCTGGTAATTAGCGGGGTTCTCCAGTATTCTTAAATATAGGAACTACAGAGGACGACTTCCAACAGGTAGTAAAGCAGGAAGCAGATGGGCAGTAGTTGTAGAGCTTAGAGAGGACAGAGGAGAGTTCTGTGGCACATTTCCTCAAGCTTATGATTGGGATTCCGTCCTCTCCGCACGCGAGTCATCTGGAATTAGCAATGTCCAAGCTTTTTCCTGATGTTTTTTTATTACATATGAATATTAATTAGTGTAGATTTTTAATTGATACATGATTTTCTAAAAAATGAATGAAATTTATTTGAATTAATTTTTGTTATTGTTTTTGTTGCAATTATTATTGGAAAAAAACCTATATTCTGTACCCTTACAGATCATATGACTTTTTTCAGGAGATTTGTTAATTTGATTAATAGATGACTGAGTCAATCCTCTTGTACAATATATATATATATATATATATATATATATATATATCTTTACTAAGTCAAATATCAGTTGAGAATGTGGGAGATCATGGCTATTTCTCCACTAATTTTTGTTTATTACCGCTGGAGGAAGAACAGATGTATCCGTGTCCATCTGAAAAACATATTCACAAATGAGAAAAGCGCCAGATGAGGAGAGCGTTTGAATTCTGCTCAACAATTCAACATACCACACTGGAAAGGTTTCTGCAAATTTCAAATAATACTTCAGCAAATATAGTTTTTAGATATTTTTTATTATTATTCATATTTCACATGTATTTATATTTTTAACTTATCAGTTTGAATTTATCTGCCACTATAGTTAACAAAAAACCATTCCGTTTATTATGTTTCTAACAAATACATATTTTGCTAAGTTATGTCAACAGTATACACACACATATACACTCAAAAATAGGATGTTGCTACACAAAAATGTTTTCTCGTGAAGAAAATATCCCTTATTTTAATTATTATTATTTTTAACCATTCTGTGTAAAATCATAACATATACTTAATTCTTAAAGTCTGAGACGAAAATGAAATACTTCCCTAAAAATTGATGCATTTTCATTCATTTTCTTTTTTCATTCGAAAATATGCATTATCATACTATATCTGTTTTTAATTGATATCACGAAAGATGAACGTTCACATATGTCAGTAATATTTTTACGTGAAACCAAAAAATATACTAAGACCTTGAATAGGGTATTGCTGATTTTTCATAAAAAAATAATGTTCTATTTACAAAAATTAGTACAAGAAGTGTTGTCCATCACTAGCCACTACATTTCCCCTTCTTTCTAGCAGCATTTGAATTCCATATCAGAAAAACGAAACTGCATTTGAGGCTAACCAGGGTTCAACCCATTTTTTGGTATCTTCATAAGAATAAAAGTACTGCTCAAGCAGGCCATTTGCCACCGAACGGAACGAGTGGTAATCGAACCAGGTAATGTCTGGTGAATACGGCAAGTAGGTATGCTTTCCCATTTAACCATTTCTAAGTATTTCCCACAAGTTTTGCCGCATGTAGCCTAGAGTTGTTATTTTTTTTTGTTTAATTTCTAATGATTCTACAAAATCAGCTGGCGTCTAAAGTGAGTCTTCATTAAGTAATTCTTCCAATACTTCGAGTCAAACTATTTCAGTGCACCAGAGCATTCTTTACCATCAACATTGAAATCATTATTTTTAAAGCATCTAATCCAATTTGTACATGTTGTTTCTAAAAGAGCATGGTCACCGTAATTCTCAACAATAATTATGTGATTCAGCTTCAGATTTCTTTTGAAAAAAAAGTGCAGTAAAATTCCCCGCAGATAAATATTCTTTGGCAAGAAATCTGACATGTTTAACCCTATGAAAAATGTTGTTTAATCTTAATGACATACACCCAAATTCACGCTTGTTTATAGTATTTTTCTATAGATGCGTTAACATCTGAAACTACACGAACGAAGTTCTAATAATGCTATCAAGATCCTAATAAACTAGATTGTTATTCTTAGTTATTCAATGTTTTTTTCATTTATATGTTTTAGCTGAATACATATAAAAGTTGAATATATCTTGCAGCTTTGTATATCTCTACTAAGAAATCATCGCTATTTCAACAGTATCTCATTTTAGTTTGGACGTTTATTTGAATACAAAGGTAAATAAATTTAAATACCGGAGAAGTGTTCTGACAGAGTATGAAAAGTGCGACACGGCCAGGTACACATTTCATAAGATAACCAGAACACTGAGAGACAATATGGTCTTATTAAAAACAAGAGAAAATCGAGCTAGCGTGATATGGGATATCTGTCTTTGTATGATGAAAGAGAAGCTCGAAGCAACAAAAATGTGGTTCTACAGAAAGATGCTGAGCATAACATGGAACGAGCACGTGAGCAACTACAATGTATTGGAGAGAATACAAATGATTGAATAAAACTTATAATTAGCAGCTGAAAGAGGCACTTGACGAACACATAATGAGGAATAAGTTTTTAGGGAATTTAATATTCTCAGGAAAACAGAGACAATGGAAACCAGCGGGATACATATTTTATGGTCTTCAGCAAATGGTTGGGGAGAGGTACCTAGTGCAGAAATATTAAGAGTGACAAGGAACAGGATTAATGAAAGATCATGATCGCCTACGTCCTGAAGGGAACATAAAGAAGATGAGCTGATATATATATATATATATATATATATATATATATATATATATATATACATTTAACATATTTATTAAATGGAATTTTGTCTCTGTGTGTGTATGTGTGTGTGTCTCTCTGTGTGTCCGTTACCTATAGACTCCGAAACGGCTGAACCGATTTTCTTGAAAAGTTAAACACTTGTATTCTAAGCGTCAGCGAGTGTTCTTAGCTAGGTTTTGTGTCGAGGTACTCCCGATAAATATCGAAAATCGATAATCGAAAAAATCCGGTTATAGAAGGGGTGGTCCGATTTTAATCAAATTTGATACACACATAGACAAAGACATAAGAAACGATATTCAGAAGTTTCAAGATTGCAGTTCTTACACTTGTGCAGAAAATCGGTAATATATATATATATATATATATATATATATATATATATATATATATATAAAAGCTTCCATTAACCCGAGCAAAGCCGGGCTATACTGCTGATATATATACACTTACAGTATTGTGCAAAAGTATTAGAACAAGAAGTATTTTATCTTTTAGGCGGCATATTGATAGAAAATAAACAATTTAATTAAAGTAATTTATTTGATTTTCTCAACAAATGCTTTAACAAGAAAAAATAGTTATTACAAGATAAATTTAATATTTAGTATAATAGACTTTTGCTTTGATCACAGCCTTCATTCTGACAGGCATTGACATTACTAGTTTCTCCAATGTATCTAATGGCATCTTCTGCCAAGCAAGCAGCTTCTATTTGTTCCCAAAGTGTGTCTTACGAAGTAACATTAGATTTATCAATTCGAGAGAGTGAAATAAGAAAAAAATTAGTCATATCAAGGAAAAAAAAAATAATGAATAACTTGTAGCATAGAAAATAGGAAAAATTAAATATAACTTCTTTTTAATACATTTATTTTACAATTAGTTTTAAATAATATTTATTAGCAACGTACTTGGAGTTTCACCATGTATTTGAATTTCAGTGAGGTTTTTAAGAAAATCGCCCCTATTCTAATACTTTTGCACACTACCGGTAGTCTGCGAAAGTGTTAGGACATGTGTGATTTTAAACTTTATTTTGATGCCTCATAAAAGATAAGTTCTTATCCTAATACTTTTGCACAATACTGTATATATATATGATGGCTGTGTTCCGATTTCAAGCAACGCCATCTTAGATAAATTCTAGGATATAGGACGTGGGGATGTGGCTTTTCAGTGCTGCTAGGGATTTAGATTTGCCCAAGTCGGTTGCCTTTTGCCGTCCTCACATAAATGCAGCATAAACTTAATGAGTGACTACTCTTTTCTTTTTGGCCTCTTCTATGATTTTACAGACACGTCCTACTGAAGACACTGCCACATTTCTTACATTTTAGATCAAATGTTGTAGCTATATTTTGGTGATTCTTAAAACCATGTCCCTTACGAATATTTATCTTGTTTTTCATTCAGAAAATGATTCTGATGAAAATAACTGTGTACTGTTTCCTTTCATTATGAACAACCTAGAACAACATAGAACTAAAGAAAAAGCTTATGGATTCTATCCTTTTTAATCCCCAACTCATGACGACTATATAGCAACAGTGGATGAAGTACTAAAAACTATCCTTGACAGGTATACAGGAAAAGATTGTGAATAATACTCATTTGAGTAATAACGAAAAACTAAACAAGGGAGCTCGGCAAAGAAGGTTGCAACAAAACATAATCAAATAGACACAATTCGATGCTGGACCCTTAAATGAAGCTACCAAAAACTGTGAACTTTGAAACTAGTTAAGTCAAATGAGAAAAAATTCAGCTATACGCGGAGAGAATTTTCTACGATGGTGAACGTCTACATCCTAAAACAAACAGAACTTGAGGAAGAAAAATAATCACTTATAGATTTTTTGGGAATTGCTGAAATGTCAACAGGTTAATATGAAAAGTAACATTATGACCCTTACGAATATGTATCTCGTTTTTTTTTTCACTCCGAAAACGATTCTGACTGTGTACTGTTCCCCTTCATTAGGAACAACCTAGTAAAACCTAGAATTAAAGAAAGAGGTGATGGATTCTATTCTTTATAGTCCTCACCGTGTCACAACTACATAGCAACCATGGATGAGGTATTAAAGACTATTCTTGACGGATAAACTGACTGTGTTTTTATATATGAATTTGACGCACATACATTTGCCATCGGATTATCAATATATGAATTTAGATATCCAAGTATTTAAATATATGACCCAAATCTCAGATTAAAAAATATGAAAGCAAATCGCAAGCATGATATGCTTATCAAATTATTCTTAATCAAAATTCCATGCTGAAATCATTGATTAGTTTTCCTAATGTAAGTCTTTGTTTCTTTATTCGGAGGGAGAGGCATTTTTTTAGTTTTGTAATGCTGTTTAAACACACGTTCATTTCCACAATCGGTAATATTTGGATATATAAACATAAACCTCTCTCTCTCTCTCTCTGTATTCTTTATATGCATGTTGGCATATTGCTCTGTATAGTTCTTCAATGAACCTATAGAATATTGCCTATCACTATTGGAATGAGCACCAAATCTTCAGCATACAGGATATTATGTAAATCATTTGAATTCATTGCATTCACTTACAGGGGAATACCACTGAGAGGTAATAAGCCGCTTTTCCCTATAGCTATGGGTAGCAAGAGAGATTACGTTCTATAACCTTAGCTGGCAACCATTTTACTGCAGCAAGTATTAGCAAACTACTGTGGGAAAAATATTCTGACAAGTCAGACATGTATCTTCCGATACATGATCGTCCGAGCGTACCCGTATGACACTTAACTGACTGATGGTAATAGTATATTTTCTTAAGAAACCAACTTCTATTTAATATTTTCTCGTTGTTCGAAATTTGATGTAGATACACACATTAGCATTCTAAAAATCATTCGAAAAATTGCATTTTATGTATTATATATATATTTTTTTCCGTGTGTTTATGTTTTTTATATGTGTAAATATATGTATTTATGTGTGTATGCCAAATAAGGAAAAATATACATACATATATACATACATAAAAAAGGAGAAAAGTTTACGAAACATGCTGGACTAAATATCAGTGAACTTTTGAAAACACTCACATACAACCCCACTGTACAAACTAACAGTTAAAGAAACATCATATGGTTCAAACTACAGTTGAACAGAAAGAGGATAAAACATCATTAAACTTATAAACAGATACTTCCCACATAATACTCTAACTACAATACAAATGCAGTTGCACAGAGAATATAACAGAAAAGAAATAATAATAAAAAGGTCAACAGAAAAATAGCCAGAACACTACCGGGTAAAAAAATGAACGTCCTTTTAAAGGTAATTGCTTGCAAAAGAATGTAATATGCAAAGCCAGTGTCAATTAAATAAATAAATAATGAATAATATACATAGCAGTAATTGAAAGACCCCAGAAATTACGCACAAAATATATCCTTTATAAAAAGAAAAAAACGCAAGTTTCACAATGATAATTAATAACTATACATGGGAAATTAATATATTCAAAAAAATGGAGAAGAATATATGCGTACTCATCTACCCAGACCTATGCATATTAGTAAAAATCCATTCAGAACTTATTTCAGAATGCCGACACGAAAATAAATGCTTACTACATTACTTAAAAAATTGAAAAACAAAACCTTGTAAAATAAGAAAAATTGTAAAACTATCAACTATGCACAACCCCAATAATGCAACATATTTTAAAGAAAGCCAGTATTTAAATTGATAAAATAACTAACTCCTAGAAAAATAAATAAGATAAAATAAAATAAATAAAATTATTAAATAACTAAATTCGCACGGATTCACACGTAAATGTAATAAAAATAATCAACAATGAATAATAAAAAGTGAGTAAAGAGTTAACAAAATCATTATTACATACTTACAAGTAACCACATTCGGATAATGAATTCTAATCGATAGCCTCTAGAATAATTTGAAATATAACCGTTAGAGCCCCCCAAATAATCGTTAAGTTAATACCATAGACCGGCATTAGTAAGCGCATCCTTGACAGTAAAGTAACACAAACGGGAGTGTGTTGATTGCAGACATTAATAGATAATTACAGAATTTCACAACAAAGAAAGAAGGAAGTCAAGAAAGGCGTGAAAAAAGGTTTAACAAAAAATTATAACGCATAATATTCTAAGTTATAGGAATATTTCAAGTTGTGTGCGACGGATTTAGGAGGACAAAATCAAATATGTGGAATGTGTTTTCAATAAAACACAAAATATGACGCCTAGACCTGGGGTCGCATTGGAATAGCCAGCCAGGCATTTCAAAACCTTAACAAATCCTTCGATTACAAAGAAACTAATGCTGAACTGTAATATCAGTTCTCATATATGAAAACGTATGTTGGATAACATAGTCAAAAACGAAGAAGTGGCTGGATATGCTTTTTCTTTAAAAGAAAGCTGCATATAAGACGACTAGAGAATTTGAGAAATATTAATCTTGAGGGAATATTGAAATAAAGACAAATTTTATACTTAGAATTAAAATGAATCAGTTTAAATTTATTTGTTACATAACGATGAAAAGGGCTTTGAGAACCTGATATTTGATAGGAAAGTGGCGGTATGTGCAGAGAGAAACAACGAATTCTATAGCTAAATAGTATATGTATACGGATGGCAGAACACGGACAGTAAGGGGAACAAGTATTGTTTATACATACAAAAGAAAGGACGTTATGGATATCTATGATTGCATTCGCCGTCTAAATTTTCTAAACTCTACTATAAGACTTTGTAAAGACATGGAATCATTCCAGAATTACATCATCTGCTTCATGACATCGAATCGCTTAAAAGATCACATAATGGTGTAACCCCTTCTAGACAACTGGTCTGACTTCAGTTTGCTCCTTAATAAAGAATAAAACTCTTAAGTTTTCTGTCCGCATCAAGGGAAACGGGAAAGGATTGTGAATAATATGCATTTGAGTAATAACGAAAAACTAAACAAGGGAGCTCAGCAAAGAAAGTGGCAAAAAAGTATAATAAAATAGACACAATTCGATGTTGGACCCTTAAATGAAGCTATCATAGATTGTTAACTTTGATGCTAGTTAAGTCAAATGAGTACAAATTCAGCTACAAGCGGAGAGAATTATCTACGATGATGAACGTCTTAATCCTAAAGACAAAAGAACATGAAGGAGAAAAATCACCTATAGATTTTTGGGGAATTGCTGAAATGTCAACAAGTTGGCCACTCTGAGGAATTTGGTAGACATTGGATGTGTGTGAACTTGGGTCTATAGGTAAACATTGACATTATGCTTAAATTTACAAGATGATAACCTGAACGTAACAACTTTTTTGTAGTCCTTACCAATTCTCAAATTAGCAGTCGACATAGGAATAAAATTGACTCAAAGAAGACAAAATGTGTTTTACAGAGACTTATTATTAGTAAGTTCTTGTGAACAGTCACGAGATAGTCACAGTGTCAGATGCACATAATAACAGGAATTAGTACAAAAAGGGTAAAAAAAATATTGACAGAGTAGATACTGTAATCCATTAATACTGAAACACCTGAGATTTGACAAAATGAAAAACACATAACATTGCTATATGTACCAAGTCATCTCTTTCTAGAAAAAACATGAAAATTAATTTCAGTACAGCCCTTGGGACAAGATTTAGTTATATGTTTGAAAAGAATCTGTCAGAATATAGATTGTTGTCTATTATTTAAAATACAGACAAAAGAAAACAAAATATCTGAAGCTTACTAGTAAACACGTAAATGTAATATAAGAAGAGAGGTATTTAATTATTGTATTCTTATACATCCTCGTAGACATTAGTCTTCATACTGAATAACAAATCTAAGCATCGACAGTTGCTAAGATAGGTGCAAAAATTAAATAAAATTTCGGAAAATCCAAATTGTAAAAATACAAGAACATCACTAATATTGTATCAAGCCACTAACCCAGAAAACCAGGGCCGTACCAGTAATGATTAGTGCTAATATTATAGATGAAATAATATAAAATAAAAATATAACGAATTCTGAATGATTAAACCTCAGTACAATATTAATAAAGATGTTGGAATAATATTACCCGTTTTCTTATGAGAACAGTTATATTGAAGAGGAGTCATTTCTCGTTTGTTTTTCAACAGTAGTTATGTCTAGAAATTTATTATTATTATTATTATTATTATTATTATTTCTGCTTGTCCCTCTCATTGTTAGTTTGTTAATTAGATAGCTTGCATGACTGTACGCCCCCGCCAGTACTTAATAAGTAAGGGATCATTTTGATCGCTTGACAAGACGGGAAAAGACATAATTTATTTAATTGAGAAAATGAGTGAAAGAAGGAAAGATAAACTGTTTAGCGCCTGTTCCAAGAGAAAGGGTTCTCTAAATCAGTATTAAGCCTAATCTTATCTCTTCTAACAAGTTAGTTCAATAAAATTCGTATTGAACAGATACCCTTCTAATATATTTCTTATTGAGCAACAATCTCCCAGGGCTCTATTATCGGACCATCGCTGTATCTGATCTTAAATGGACGACCCTTCTGTGCTGTCAATTCCCAATGAAGTATCTATGCTGAAAACACAACAGTTTATACATTTGTCTTAATAGTAAGTCCGTCAAATTCGACAATGTCAAACTGACATCTGAATATGAAAAACACCCACATCAGTTGTTATCGGAGGCAAGAAATGGCTTGTAAACTTGAAAGTCTTCAAATCAAAGCTGATTTCATTTAATTCCCATCCGCAATTTTTTCAGTCTGGCATCAAAATGGCGAAATTCTAGACTCTAGTAGTGCAACACATTTCGTTTGTTTGGGCTCATAGTATTTGACATGAAATGTAGTGATAATACTAAATGAATTTTCAGGTCTGTTGTTAGGAAAGGTAGTTGACTGTCTTATTATAAAATTCCTTACGTTAGAATCTTTAATTCAAATTTATAAATCAATCACTCATCCGTGTATTGAATACAGCTGTCATATCTTGTCAGATAAATCATGAGAGTCTTGACAAAATTCGAAGAAGAGAATGTAATGTAATTAATACTACTCTGCTATCTCACACTGATGCGGGTTCTCTCTTTATTTTCTACAAATATGTCCATGATTCCTTTTTAGAATAACTATACTGACTGCATGAATTTAGACGTGCTATTAAATTGGTAACTAGGTCTAACCATTTAATAGTTACATTGTCGTAGTTTTCTTATGCACTTCTCGCCTGTGGAAGACTCTTTCGATTTCTTTTACCTGTGACTGACAATCTTTAAAAAGTTAAATCAACATCAATGGTTACGTTCGGTCTCCTGAAATATGTTTCTTTTGTCGTCCTTTTTCTCAACTAACTACGATAAAGACTTATCATTTCATTTTTATTCCATGCAACCCAATTTGCCCTTGCTGCATTACCGCCTTGCTTGTCGTGAAATGATAAAAACAGAAAAATCATTCATGTTACAGATTAGAAAAAGTTATATACATAAATATATATATATATATATATATATATATATATATATATATATTAGCAACAGTGGGGATATTTTTTTTAAATCTAACATATTTCCCTTTAACAAGATTCTTTGGAGATCTTTTAAAGACAAATGATATAAAATTATTTTTATATTTTTAATTTAAAAATATCCACAGGGAAAGTATTTCGAAACACAAAAGAACGACTTCGTACAGAATTCTTTTTTAAAAAAATAACTGTTAAAGCTCTGATGAAGTTAATGTCTTTTTAATCTAAAGCAAGTTACTTTAATGTATATAATTATAATTTTTATATAATCATAATTTTAAAATATATATACATATATATATATATATATATATATATTTAATGTTAATTTCACTCAGAATTTTTAAAAACGAAAACAGTTTATAACATAGGGATTTCTAAAACAGAAGTCAACTGATAATACATATATCAACTCATACTTCAAACAGAATAAAGAATAGGGGATTAAATAACACACATAAAATAATTAACAATAAATTATTTACACGCTAAAAAGAGAAAGCAATATGCATGCCCAAAACAACACCTATACAGAATTAATAACACTTATTAATTAGGAAAGTATATATATATATATATGCAAAAAAGGGATATAAAAGAAAATAAGTAAAAAAAAAGTCACACATTTTAGCTAATTCAATATTCTTTTAGAATAAGAATAAGAAAAAATGTATGAAGCTGTTTCAAAATGCTCATTACCAGATTTTTTTTTTTTTGCTATGTAGACTGTAGAAAATAAAGTAATGGTTATATTCACTTTGACTCGTCTAAAGACAGTTTTTGAAAAGGGAAATTATCATTAATATCATTTTAACCAGATATAAAAAAGATAGACATATGCAATATGAACACACTCTCATAATCTTTATAAAAAGATAAAGACGAAGAGAAAGAAGTAAAATGAATATATTTAAAAAGAAAATTAGGGATAAATTTTATACTTACATTCACAAATATTCGCTGACAGAAAAATTTAAACAGCTTGTTTTTAAACATTGAAATCTTTTTTAAAACGGGCCAGGATTGCGTACGTCCTGAATGCACACAGCACGAAGAAAAGAAAGAAGAAGAAAGGTAAACCAGCGCAGTTATTTCTGATGTTGAATCACTTTACCAAGATATATCAGTCAGTTAAATGCCATATGTGATACACGATCATGCGATCAAGTCACGAAAATAATGACGAAGCAGAACATTTTCTTTCAGTACGTTGCCATTACTTTCTGCGTTCACTGTTTCGCAAGCAAGACTGTAGAACCCAAAATGTACTGTCACAATACCCATAGTCGGAAGAAAAATGCGACGGTTTCATACCCCCCCCCCCCAGTGTATTTGTGTCTAAGTCAATACAACAAATTCAACTGGAATTCAAATTCGGATTTCAGATTGCTCGGTCCCACCCGATATCTACTGGACTAAAACCCTCATCCACCAAAATATACAGTATACCTTAAAACTTACTTTTGTAACATGCACAACCACGCCCACACCCATATACATATATATATATATATATATATATATATATATATATATATATATCCCGACAATGGCAAAATACATTATCAAATCTATTTTCAATTAAATCTAGTCATGAAACGTTTCCATTTGCCAATATATATATATATATAATTCCAGATTAATGTAACCTGCCTTGGTGAATAATCGACCTGTCCCTTTTCGCGTGTGCTTAAATTTCTTCTTGGATTTATCTGGTTCCAGATGCTAATTTGCATGTGATTTCTATTTGCATATGTGCGCATAGGATTTTAACAATGCATTACTAATGTATATTACGCAGTGCGCTTTTGCCCATCAAAATCTATATCTATCTATATATTTATATATCTAATCTATTTATATAGATGCATGTTTTTGTAGATATTTTTCTATAATGCATAAATCTTTTTCTTCACAAATCCAGCTTTTTCAACTTGGCCACGATATTCTCTTATAAAGGAAAAGGGTATGTATTTCCATTACTTATGGTTTTCTTTGCATTTTTGTTCTCATTTCTCCTAGCTTGAGTGAATGTCGCCACTTTTCTGTGCAATTTCATTCATAACAAGTCAGCCACGCTAACATTAGATTAGGAAAAGAATACAAACGAAAGACGTAGCAGAGTAGAATCGCTAACGAACGGAAAAGTCCGAAATGAATGACTACAAAAAGCAGAGCAATTCGACTGTGTGGACTTGCATATTAACAATATCTGCAATTTGGAAAGTAAACAGTGGTATGAGGAAAGAGAACTATTGTGTTGTACAGGCTGAAGAGGGAATATTGAAACGTGCAAACTGAATTGATTACCTACAATTTTCATTTTTATTACTTTTACTGTTTTAAAGTCTTAGCTTTGTTTTGCGCTGGAACTTCTTGTTTCGAGTCAATGATTTCAGACCTCTCTTCGGACGTCCTTAACGTTTCTGCTGGTTTGTTTATCTTAGTATTATCTGGTTGTGTAATTTTGTTACAAGGCCAAAAGTACATCATTTACAACGTTTTTTATCTTTCAGTTTTACAGTACTGTTCTGCAAGATTAACCTGCTATCCATTTTGTAGGCCAATGCGTTCAAGTCGTTAAGCCTCGCAGTTTTGTAGTCTATACAACAGACTGTTTTGTAGTATCTACCACACTTTTGTAGTAGTAGTAGCGTAGAATAAAAATACGAAGCTTTTTATTTCATATGAAAAATAACTGTCTGTTCACATCACTCTCAATTTAACATTAACCGAATTGAGAGTATTTGTTTTCAAATCTCTTCTCGAATGTTCAATTTTCTTTTCGTAGTTTTCTTCTCCCTTCATAAATCGGGAGTTCATATAAATTTCTGTTATCCAATTATCGTCTGTATGTGCGTGTAAATTCTATTTTCAACGGGGTAATCATCCTTGCATTACAGAAACAGAACAGAAAATTGAGAGATAGGAAGATTTCGCTAAAAAGAAGAACAGGATACTGGATTGCTATGTGATGTCGTGATGTCTGTGCTTTAATATGGCTGCGAACGCTGGAAGATCACATCAAACATGAAAGAAAGACTTGAAGCAACGAAAATGTGGTTATATGGAAGGATGATGTGGGTACCATGAACCAAATATGCAAACAAAGATGAATTTTTGGATAGAATAGACACAAGAAAGAAACTGATACCTAACATAAAAAAGATAGCTGGGGTTTATGAGACATGTAGTAAACAAGGGAGGGCTTGGAGAGTCTGATGCTCATGGGACGGATGGAGGGAAGAAGAGGCAAATGAAAGCAACGCCTGACATACTTGATGAGCTTGAGCAATATAAACGAAAAGGTGTTGTTAACAGCTACAATGGACAGGAAGGTGTGGTGAGCCTAGATTGCCCACACACTGAAGGTACATGGCACATAGAAGAAGTCTCTTTCCTGGGTATTTTACTGAGTTCATCACCACATTCGAAGCTCGATTCTGAAATTTATCACCAATTTATTTTTATATCGCTTTGATTAAACTTAGCATATATTAGAGTAAAGAGAAATTTAAAAAAATACTCCTGGTAACTTACAGAGCGGAAATCAATAGCAGTAGGGACCTAGACAGATTGTGCCAGGCTTCCAGTTCCGATATCGGATGTAATAGGTCCGTTCCGAACATTACCGCCGACTTCCGTAAGAAAATTTAGCTTTATATCCCTATACAATGAGGAGTGGATGATAACAGTGACCATCCAGCACAAAGACCAGATAGTTTTCTTAAATGAGGTGTCCCTATTTGGGACATCATAATATCTGGAAAAGTTTCTGTAGCCCCCTCTATGAAATTCCACACTTTTAGGTTGCCACCGATGTTTCTAACAAGGGTTAACACACCTGGCGCTTGTGGGAAGTTTTTGGGGCTTTCAGTCGACTTTCTCTCTACCGTAGTTAATTTGCACAATGGCCTTAGGACGGCCTTCTTTTGAGTAGAAAGGTCCCTCTCTAAGGCCATTCTGTCTATTTTGCATATGTCCTTGTTTTTCAAATGTTTTTTTTCTTTTTTCTCGTTCCAGGGAGGGTTTGTCTGGGTTCGGAGAAGTGTGATCCACTTTCGGGGAGGATGTTGCTGGTTGGAAGGAGGTGTGGGTGGTGTGTGAAAAAGAAAAGGTATAAGTCTCACCGGGGAAGCAGACTGACTCCATCCCTTGAAAAATGTCGTCCTAACGGGTGATGCATGGGCGGATTGTGTCTTGGGCGTAACCATGACCCGTTCCGCACTGCCACACAATCCATTTTTTTTCATCCTGTTGCTGCTGCTTTAGTTGTTCCTGTTGTTGTTGTTGTTGTTGTTGTTGTTGTTGCTGTTTCTGTTGCTTTTGCTGTTGCTGCTTCTGTTGCTTTTGCTGTTGCTGCTTCTGTTGTTATGAAACAGTTTTTCCTTGACTGGAGATGGAGGCTTCTCCGATTGTGGAAAAAGGGAATTCATTTCTTCCCCTTCCTCGCCACTTCCGTCCACTCAGGAGTTCCGACCTTTTTTGTCTCCGGTACTTGTGTTTTTGGCACCGGCGGTGTTACCGGTGTTACAGGTGTTGCTGGTGTTTGATTTTCAGCGTCTTGTTTTTTTTTTTTGAGGGGCACATTTTGGCCAAATGGCCCGCCATACCGCAAAACCAACAATGCGGCCTACGCCTCTCCACGTCGACAAACAGCTTTCTTCCACCACATAGGAGGATGTCGGGCACTCTGAGGAAATTTGCCCTGTCTACAACGACAAAGACACTGACGTCCTTGGTAGAAACTCCACCTTGCTGTTCACTTGCTCGACCGTGCCAAACTCAGTTATAAAAGCTCCCACATGGTCGCAGCTAATCTTCAGTGGTACGCCGTGGATCATTATGTGGGAGTGCCTTGTGCCCATATTCGGTCTACAGCCGTACTCCTTTTGTCTGCAGACATGTTCCCGCTAATTTTTAGCTTCCTCTTCCGTGCCGAAGTGGACATCTCACATCGCACGGGATCTCCTAGCGATTACACTTAGGTTAATACGCAGGATCTTCAGGGCCTCCTCCATATATTCCATGCTGACGCCCACAAACTTTCGTGCTTTCGGATCTGATGTCAGCAGGGAAATTGTCCTTGTTACTATCTCCTTTCCCACTTCGGGGATGACGATTAGCTCCTTTTCGTTGAATTACTTTTTGTACTTTTCTTTTCTTTGCATATAATATTCCGAATGCCTCTTCGTGGGGGCATCCTTCCAAACTGACAGTGAAGGGATCACCGTCAACACAACCGCCGAAGATGTAAACGGCTGGGGAGACGAAGCCATAATTGGGCTTGTCCCCCCTCACAACACAAAAAATCTTCAAAAAAGTCCAGAAATAAAACAGAAGAGCAACAATGACAAATACAACAATGTTAATAAAATGACGTACTCACAGGTAACATAAATTCTGAGTAACAACATTCCAAGTGCATTTTTCTGTAAAAGAAGTTTCTCTAAGAATACTCTCTACTGCCAACTGCAACTGCAACGGTATTTAGTCACCTTCCCACTCAAGGCAAAATGTGACACAAGGTCTTTTTAATGTGGGTCTTCCAGGCCATATAGCCCGGCCAAAAAATATCTGTCTGTCTTTCCCCAGTAGTGATTCTACCCTTCGGCGGAACCACGACTGGGTTAGTACTCTCTGCCCGAAGGCAGAAAGCGCTCTCCGCCTGAAGGCAGAGAGTTGACAGTGTCAATAGTAGCAGAGGCAATTGGTCAGCATTCCACTTAAGGTGAAATGTGACACAAGGTCTTTTTAATGTGTGTCTTCCAGGCCGTATAGCCCAGCCAAAAATATGTCTATCTTTCCGCATTCGTGATTCTACCCTTCGGCGGAACCACGACTGGTTTATTGCTCTCTGCAAAGAGCGCTCTCCACCCGAAGGCAGAGAACGCTCTCCACCCGAAGGCAGAGAACTGACAGTGTCAAATGTAGCAAAGGCAACTGCCAAAGGTATTTAGTCACATTTCTACTTAAGACAAAATGTGGCACAAGGACTTTTTAATAAGGGTCTTACCAACTGCCAACTGCAGCTACTGTTCTCTTCATGGCAGGATTATATGTACACTCAGTTCAATATCATAGACAATGCGGACAGAGCCCACAACACAAAGAAAACTGGAAAATTTTATTAGAAACTACTGCCGAACTGCTATTTCATATCAATTTAATGGCGTAGCAGATAATGCTTGAAAATTTCCTCAGTTAAAAAGCCGAAAACTAGAGACAAGGAAAAATGTTTCTATAGAAGGATACTGAGGTCTCCATAAACGAACTACGTAAGCAACAAAGAAGTTTTCATGAAATGGAAACAAAAATGACCCTTATATGATGCTATAAATAGTGAGCATGTATACTGTCAAACTTTAACTTGAAAACTTAAATTTATTTTAAGGAAAGTTATTTACTCTATTACAAAAATATAGAAATAGCTTTTAAGAATTTTTAAGTAAAAAAGAGATGGTCACTCTAGGTATAGGGTTACGTTAGAAGTTAATTTTCAAGGATAGGAGTATAAAATAGCTATTAACCCCTAGCCTTCATTAGGTTCAGGTTGATATTTGTCGGGGAAATTTATTCTTGGGGGTCCCATCCACAGAGCAGCGATCCGCGAGAAGAAGCTTTTCACCTATGGATACTGTTTGAATGTAAGTAGTTTACTACTATGTTATTGGTCTGATGCTTCATTTGATTTATTGCATTTTTGGCGGCCCTAGGTAATGTATTTCTTTCGAACACTTTCCATGTTATTATTTATAATATTAGCTATTATTATTATTATTATTATTATTATTATTATTATTATTATTATCAACCAAAGAGATAAATCGCTGGAAACAAAAGTATATTATGGCACTACCATCATATATTTTATATGATGGCCTCTGCTCAAGCCAATCAATAATAATAATAATAATAATAATAAAATTAATAATAGTAATAATAAGAAGAATAATAAAAAAAAAAAGGAAAAAGAAGAAAGACGAAGAAGAGGAGAGACGATACTGAGAAATTGTCAAAATAAGTAATTTTATGCATACTGAAATTAAAACTGAATAAAAAGATACCTTAAGACTAATGTTATATTCATAATAATTGAAGACGTGGATAGAATAAAAAAGTATAAACATAAAATTATTAGAATAATCTTTGGCGGTTCCTGTTTAAAGGTTATTTTTACAAAAATTCAAATTACTGTGGGAAACTGCTCGTCGACTGATACGATTATTATCAAGGTAAAAAATATATACATAGTACATATTGATTCAATCTGAACATCAAATTGCATATATATGTACAATTTCGTCACGTTTCCATTAATGCTCCGGATAGCGCTTGTGCAAAAAAAAAAATAAAAAATAAAAAAAGATAATACTGTTTGATGAATTCGCGCGAGGCTGTTTTTCATTATGTTCCGCATTGCCTCAATAAAACAATATCTCTTGTATCCATAATGTATAAACAACGTGCTACCAAGTTTCTATATATATGTTACTGGCAAACATTTTTAAAAACACATGATAATTAAATATTTTAATTTATAATTTTAAAATATCACATATATAAGCAATATTTGCGTAAACAGTTTTTATTCATCATGTTTATATAATAATGTATATCTGTCTTCTTCAAATACAGTGTCAAGAAAACATATTATTATTATCATTCATTATGTTTTAAATGGTTACCGAATTATTCAAAGACGTAAAAATAAAGTAATGTTACTGAATTAATTATATTATTATTATTAGTAGTAGTAGTAGTATTATTAAAAATAATAATAATACTATGAAAATTATTCTAACGCTTAACACATGGTCAGTCATATGTAGCTATACCCACTGTAGGGAATTCAAGATGACTCAGTAAAATGGCAAAAATTAATTTATAAAATCGATATACTGGTAAAAATATGTATCTAAACATTTCAGAGATAAATTATACCTTCTATGACAAATTAAATTGCTCTCTTCATTGAACGGGTATTTCGCTGCTGATGTTAATAATAATAATAATAATAATAATAATAATAATAATAATAATAATAATTACAACAATAGTAATAACAATAATAATCATAATAATAACAATTACATTATTAATATTAATAATAATATTAATAATAATAAAATAAATTATACAAATAATAAGAAAAATAATAAAAAGAAGAAGAAAGCGGAAGAGGAGAGAAGATATTGAGACAAGAACATAGTGAAGCGGGAGAGATGAAAATACAGAGTCATGAACATCTGGTCGAGCAAACTGTGGTTTTGCCTTAAGCCGTTGCTCAATTTATCAATATTATTAATAATATTGACAGTTTGAACAATTTTCACCTCAATATTAACTGGCTGCTATCACCGAATATCAAATGACAACTAGTCTCCTAAATATGCCAACTATCTCCGTATATTTAGCGGATGATTTAATCCACTGTACTTGCATGTATATTTTCACACCCATTATTACTTTTGTAACCGTTTCTATCTTTGTTGTAACCCCTTCATGAATGTGTCATTTGCTCCATAAATGAACGTATTTCCTTTCAACTTCTCTTTCTTATAGTCGACTATTAATATTTTTATTATTCTTTCGTTTGATTTATAAAGCATAAACATTTATTTCCGGGTCCCAACCGGAGACTTAATGTCAAAATAGGTTTATGCCATCTTCCACTCGTTATTTTTGTAAAAGAAAAAGACAAAGTCACACATATTTGAAATGGTTAACGGTCTTCGTAATATGTAACCTATGATTATCAAGAAAGATTTTATTTTTTAATAGATAGAATACCGGAAATCATTTCAATGAGTCTATAGGAATCATTTCAATTCAATCCGAGGACTCAAAAAAAACTCTGAAATTATTGATGTCCTCATGCTGATCGTAATTTTTTAGATTTCCTCTTCAATAGGTTTGTATTTTTATTGTTCTTTAAAGATCTTCAAACATACGTTACAATCTAGAGGGACTGTCATATCAATAAGAAAGCACATTCTATTTTTGATGTCTTCCATCACGAAACCTAGATGTTTAAGTTTAATAGTTATGCCGACGTGTATTGAAAACGTCCACTAAAATTGCGACAGTTCCTACATCATCCACCGGGTCTGGATGACGCTCATAGCAGTTTCTTACAGTTTCTTTCCCGTGAAAGTTTCATATTTTCCAGTGCAGTTATTTGCCTAATCTATCATACTGCGTTTGTATTTAACGGGTTCTAAAACCATACAACCTGAAGTCCTGGCTATGATAGTAAAGTGCATCCGACAGTAAGGCCTTTGAGTAGGGTTGAGGAACATGGAACCACCTCTTGATTGCTGATGTTCCCTGGTCCCCCTGACTCGGAGTGGTAGAACCTGTTAGGGTCACAGCTATAGGAATATTCTTCACATTCAAACTTGGATCAAAACACTATGAAAGTATAAAAATAGAAATTTATGAAAATATATAGAGAAAAACAACTATTTATAGAAAAAATATGCATTTTTGAAAGAAAAAGAAATTGCCATAATACATTTTTTCGAAGAAAAAATATTAGCCGCAATACATTTACGAATACAAAATTAGAATACAGTTTCGGTTTTCTAAAATAAAATATTTTTTTTTAAATTCAGATTTGACTAAATCAACATTCTCACCAAAACCGAACATTAAAAATTATCTTAAAACCCTAACTTTTTGGCAGTAAGTATCCAACAGAGGTTAATATATCTTTAAACAAAACTCGTTGGAGTATAATCCGTGAAAGTATTTGTAGAGGAGACTGAGGAAGCCCACATCTAGTCGGGCCGTCTGGTCAGGATCGACTACATATCAGATTATTCTTCTGTGGATTTTGTCAAGAACCCAAAGGTGAACAGCAGGGGCGTCTGAACAAATATTACAGACGCACTCTGCTATACGCTGCTTCATTCTGTCAGCAAACAACAGATTGGTATCATTGATGATACTCTTATATTCTTTACGAGTAGAGGCAAACAGGCACTAATTGTGGTCATGGACGCGTGGCACCGATAAAGTCTGAAGTACAGATTCCTGTAGGCCTTAACGACCGAGCAGGTAGGGGAGAACCGGGGCTGCCAGTGGTGTTTAAGCTAGGATTAAATTATCCATGCCAGCTTTCATCAACATGGAAACCTCAGAAGCGCAGTTTTTAACGGGGATACTAAACACTTTTTTCAAGTGACATAAAATCTTGTAGTGCCTTCCAGTCCGCTCTTTGATAGCAGTAAGGTATTCTGCTGGTTGGAGATTCCTGGGTGGGGGAAGGAAATGGAGAGAGATATTAACAGAAACTACAGCAGGATCAGAGTTGTCAAGAGGGCAAAGCTGCATGGTATGGCATGGCATGGCATCGCATTGCATGGCTAGAGTCAGGGACTGAAGTAAAAAAAAGATCTAGCAGAGAAGCTTGTCCTTCACGCATACTGGGGAAACGTGTGAGGAAATACACCACTTGCGTGAGAGACTGGGTGATTGCAAAGTTCAGAGTGTGGATGCCAGCAAGATTTTATCACAGAATTTGCATTTCAAGTTGAACTGTTTTTCAGCATGTGTACTTTCGATTTAACAAGCGTTGATCCTGTGCAGCAAGAATAAAACCTTCCTTTTCAACCTTTTACCCTGGAATACGTAACCACTGATTGTAAGGCAGTTTTTCTGCATCAGCCCTTCTGGTATGGGCAGAATATCGACCATGAAATATTTTTATTTAGCACATTAAATTGGCTTTTTGTTTTTTATAGCTGCATTAGGTGTATTATGCTACATTTGCACTTCTTCACGCACTCGAATTGGCCTTTTGGAGTTTTTGGGTTCCATCATTACGGACTAGCACTTTTTATTTATTTTATGTTCTTTGACACCGACCATTATCTTCGCTAGTTTCCAGGTAATTTTGAAACCGGTTGTTGTAGCTTTGTATATCTGTTCTAATTGAACTTATCGTTTGCTTTCTTAGGATCTTGACATTGACAAAGAACATCAGCCTTAAGATTATGCATGTGATGACAAAAAAGAAGATTTCATATTCTTACATCCATTCGCTTAATGTCAGTTAAGGTTCAGTTATGGATGTAAAAATTTTGTTGCACCACAGAAACAGCTAAACTGTTTACGGTTGTTTTATTTTTAAAATTCAACTCGGTATTTAACACAAGTCGCACACAATCGTAGTATTCTTTTCACTTTCGCCTTTATTTGGATATGCAGTATTCCGTCTTCTTCTATGTATAGTTAAGCTTATTTTTGTTCCAGTTCCTTAATTATTGTCACATAATCTAATCTGTTTGTGTAGTTCTCGATTATTACTTTTGGAAATTTATCTTATCCGAAATCTATACTGATGTCATCACTGAAACATTCACTCTATGGAATATACCCTTCAACTCATCGTCATCTTTGGGAAAGTTATTGATACCCGTGTGAGATTAAACGCCATATTTTTTACTTTGTATTCATAGTTATTACTGTTCAGTTCATGCTAAAGTGTATTAAGAGTAGATAAAACAGAGATGGCGACAGGGAGTCACTGTGCAGATATTTCTACTTTCTATGAAAGTAATCACGAACATATTATTTGTTAGCAGCTGATCTTTGTAAACTATATGAACCTGTTTAGCATCCGTTATGTTTCAATGGAATAATATTGTTTTCATCGAGAAAGGAGTAGGTACAGTTTGTCTGGACAGACGTGATCAACTTATATGCGGAGGACAGACAAGTTATCAGCCTGTAAATTTTGGGATCACCTAATTCAAGCGTCATACATTAGGGATATATTCTGATATTTTATTGGAGTTATTAATTAGCATTTATAAAGTTTTATGGATGAGTGACAGAAGATAGAGCAATTGTTGGGTACACAGTCATTTCCTGGAAATTTCATTTGTTGAGATTAAGGCTTGCTAACATATATTCTTGGTTATATTTTTCTATTCCTTAACAGTTATATTTTTCATATTTTCTTGTTATCGTTTGATCCACTCTACTTTGGGATTATATTCCTTTGGGGGGTGGCTTCCAAATATTCTTCAAAGGTTTTTGCATTTTTTCAATAGTAACTTTTTGACTTCTATAATTGATTTTCTAATCTCCTCGTAAAATTCTTGAGATCTGTTTGAAATATCTTATTTTGTCTATAGAATAGACAATACTTTCATATCGTATTTTTTTTCTCTGTGCCTTTTCCTTCGTTGTTCAAATTTCATTTACTGCTTTAATTTCGTATTACTGTCATTATTATTATTAGTAGTAGTAGTATACGAAATGAAATATTAACATTTGTTAATTAATTCATGGTTGGCAGTCAACAACTAGGAGCATTACGTCTCATATAATTTTTTTCTGAAAAAAGTATTCATGATTTACTGCATTATGGCTAAGGGGCTTCTTTTTTGTAACTGTTTCAGTGTCACTTTTCTTTATTCATGTCTCTATTCTGTCTTTTGGGCACCTCAACCTGATGGAATAATTAGTAAACTTGTCTCGCTACAATCATTCCAGTTCAATCCTCACTGGGTGCCCTATATTTTTGGCCTTGTGCCACATCAAAATAGTTATATATGAAATGCATATATATATATATATATATATATATATATATATATATGAGTGTGTGTGTGTGTGCGTGTGTGTGAGTGTGAGAAAGAGACAGTGGGAGAAGGAGAGTGCATATACAGAATAGAGAACGAGGTATATGCATTTCTACATATCAGTTCAATGTCAAATAGTTGAATGACAAAACGGTTTTTTCCACTTTATCATATATATATAAAGTTTTACATGTCTCGTGTTTGGGCTTCAATATTTATATATGCTGTTGACGCCTTATGTTTAGTAAGACATTGTTTGGCCCTAACGATGAAGAAGGTGGTAAAGATTATGTTTCAAATTATTCTAGATGCTCTTGATTAGGAATATTTCTGTATCCGAATGTGGTTATTGTTAGCTATTTTATACGTTTGCGTAATAACTTTTAACTTACTCTGGAAACTGAGTTTTTCTTGACTGATATAATAATAGATTGTTTTGGCATGAGATGGACGTTTGTGCTGTACATTTTCAAAGGCTGAAGTGATAGATTTAAATGCCTTTTTGGGAATTTTCAACATATTTTCACGTGTAACATTGATAAGATGTCTCATGCCTACGAAAACGTATAATTTCTTTGAAAGAAAGTATCTATTAACACAAAAGAGACCTCATAACAATTTAACAAATGCACAAGTCATACGCACAAATTCTACCAAAATTTGATCCAAATAATCTCACACGCAACTAAAGAGAACGTAATTTACACAAATGGAAACTTAACGAGAATGCCGCCATAGAATATTATAAAAAATAGTCTCCGTCAAGCATCTTTCTTATTTTCTCCATTCCTGAAGGAATTAATACTTTCCCATGTCAACATAGACAATGACATATATGTTAGAAAACCAAACGAAAACGGTTATATCCATCACTTCAGCCCCTCAAGATCTACAGTAGAAACGTTCATCCCATGCCATAACAATCAAATCACAATCCAAATACTATTGATTACAAACACAAAAGTAGCATATAATGATTCTGCTTGTTCCTTCCTTAGTTAGTTACTTATTTGCTTAGTTAGTTACTTAGTTTGTCCGTCCGTTACGCTACTGTAGAAATATAACACACTTACTCTCTACACGAGCTTTTCCTTCCACTCTATTATTTAATAATCTATAAACACTACTCTCCTAAGCCTTTCTCTCACTTTTTTCAAGCGGAAGAGTACTACACAGTGAGAGAGTAGGAGTAGAGAGCCTTTAGCATTACCGCTGCAGCAGAATCTTAAGCTGGTTGCTGTAGCAGTAATTTTGTGTGTGTATATACTTTTGCGTACTGTACAACATAGTAAAAATAGGTAGCTTAGTTGTCGTATCCAGCAAACTAATAACGAAATTTTTGGCCTCTACAACCTTGGCCATTACTCAGTTAGTCTTTTCTGTTTACAATGGACACAGGAGCCATGATTTTTCAGTAATAAATTTTTTTTTCTTTCAAAATCTCTTACAAAATCGTGTTCAGTATATTGGTTATGGTCTGTGCATATGCCACTTAATATAAGATTACAGTAAAGTAACTTCTGATTCTATTTCAAATCATCATGGCAGATTTGAATTCCAAAGCAGGAAAGAAGAGGGAAGGTATGAAAACTAGCAACTTTGGTTTAGGAATCCGCAACAAACGAGGAGAAAAATTAGTTCAATGGTGCACAGCAAATGAACAGTTAATAACTAACACCTGGTCTCAAGAACACCCACGACGTCTATGGACATGGGGAGGCCCAGGAGGTGACACGAAAAACGAGATAGATTACATAACCATAAACAGGAGATTCAGAAATGCAGTGGTTCAAAGCAAAGCCAGTCCAGGTGCCGACTCTGGAACCGACCACGTCCCAGTCATCTGCAAATTAAAGGTGAAACTACGATGATTGAAGACTCCTAGTACAGCACCAAAACTGAAATACAACACGCTCCTGAATGACCTCAATCTACAGAAGTTACAGCGTTAAAACAAAATACGAAGAACAAACTGTAAAAGGATAATCTAAATGGAACTCGCTAAAGGATGCAATAGTGACATCAGCAAACAACATTGCCCAAAAGGAAATCAGGTGCAGAATAAAAAACGAGTGGATGACTGAAGAGATTCTTGAGATGATGCAAACGAGGTAGAAAATGATATTAAGACATGGAATGGAGTACAGGGAATTATACAAGGAAATACGTAGAAAATGCAGACAGGCTAAAAAGGAATGGTTCAATGACAAATGTGAAGAAGTAGAGAGATTATACAGGAATAATAAAGCAGACAGGCATTAAAAAATGAAAGAACTGACAGGACCTGCTGCTCAACAGGATGTATAACATCCAAGAATGGAACACTCGTATTGAAGAAAGATGAAATACTATAACGATAGGAAGAATATATAAAAGATCTATTCCACGACATGCGAGAGCAACCGATAATACACAAACATGACAACGGAGCGGAAATTTTAAAATCTGAAGTGGAATCTGCAATAGCGAATCTGAATAGAAACAAAGCAGCTGCACTAGACGCTATAGTCATAGAGCTGCTGATAGCCCTGGAAAGATTTGGCATAAAGAAAATTACAGAAATAATAAATGAAATTTATAAGAGTGGTGTGATACCAGATGACCTCAGTAAGCCGATTTCCATAGCAGTGCATAATTAGCCAGGACTAAACGAGTGCGAACTTTACAAAACAATCTGTATGACGTGCCATATAACAAAACTGACCGTCTGAATCCTGATGAATAGTGCGAGAAGCAGATTCAGGCCAGAAATACGACAAGAACAGTGCAGTTTCATCAAAAACACTGGAATAAGGAAAGCCATATTTATTATTAGGATACACTGTGAAAGGGCAATACAAAATAAGAAAGACTTATACCTTTGCTTTATTGATTATGCGAAGGCGTTTGACAAAATACGTCACAAAGAATTGATGGAGATACTCGGCAGCCTTGACATATTTAGGAAAGACTTAAGAGTAATAAAGAATATTTACTGGTAGTAAACAGCTTGTATACAGACAGGTAACGAATTCAGCATATATACAAAGATAGAAAGGGGCAGAAGACAAGGAAGTGATTTTTTCACCGGATCTGTTCAGCTTGTACAGCGAGAATATTTTGAGGACCCTAGAAGTTATTCCTGGATTCGTCATCGGAGGCCACAGTTTAAACAACCTAAGGTACGCAGATAATACAGTGCTGATAGCAGACACTGAAGAAAGTGACAAGAAAGGACAACGAATAAACTACAAGAAAACTGAATGCATGGTTAGCACTAAAAAGTGTAGCCCAATATTCCAAATACAGATCGAGGATATTAAAATCAAGTAGGCACAAAAGTTTAAATAACTCAGAAGTGTTATAACAGAAGACAGAAAGTGCAACACAGAGATCCGAAGGGGAATTGCCTTGGTGAAGGAAGCATTCCAGAAGAAACAGGACAATTGCGCTAGAAACAAAAGATGGAAAAGATGGAAACGAAAAGGAAATTAATACTGAGCATCAGGTAAAGAGAGCTGAAGTTCCTGGGACATGCAAAATAGGGCTCGGAGAACCTGATATTAACAGTCCCAGATAGAGGGACAAAGAGACAGGGGAAAGCAGCAAATAACCTATTTGAAAGACCTAATCAGGTGGGTGATGGAACAGTTGTTGCATGGTGTAACAGGAGAAGGCGTGCTAAGAGCCATTACGTATATGGAGACGTTGAAATCCATGATCGCCTACGTCCTGAAATAAAATTACACTCTATGTTTTTGTTATTTTATTATTCAATACCTTTATGTTTGAAGACGTTCCTATCATTTGTAGTTTGCCAACGTAAACTTTTCCAGGAAATCATAATTATTCTTCCGTCGAAATTCAACGGGTTCCGCTAGTTTAATATTAATCACACACTTCACTCTTCAGCAAACTTCATTAAGGCGCACTGTATTCTTCTCATGCCTTCACTGATCTTTTAACCACCTGACGAACATGTACGAACATAGGCGATCATGGCTCTCCACGTCTCCCTATCCCTTGTGGCTCTTAGTATATTTGCTTCTGTTGCTCCTTGCAACTCCCGTTCTGTCATCCACCTGATCATACCCTGCAAATATGTTATCCGCTGCCTTCCTCTGTCTCTCCTTCCTTCTATCTGACAAGTCAGTATCAAGTTCTCCAGGCTCTCCTTCCTTATTGCGTGTCCCATGAATTTCAGTTGTCTCTTCCTGATGCCCAGTATCAATTTTCTTTTTGTTGCCATTCTTTCCAACACCTCATCGTTGCTTGCATACGATGAGGTGTTGCATACAGTCCACGATATCCGTAGCATCCTTCTGTAGAACCACATTTCGGCCGCTTCCAGTTTTGTCCTCATTTTCGATGATATTGTCCAGCATTCACTAGAACTATTTTCTTTGTTTCTATTGAGATTTTCCTGTCTGTTAGCATTTTGCTCATCTTCTGGAACGCGTCATTCGCCATGCCAATTCGCCTTCGGATCTCCGTGTCGCACTTTCCATCTCCTGGCAGAACACTTCCTAGGTACTTAAATATTTGTACTTGCTTGATTCTGTTATCTCCCGCCTATATTTGGCATTTTGGGTTGTATCTTTTACTGATGACAGTTCACTCAAAGTTTTCTTAAAGTTTATTTGTAGTCCCTTTTTGTCACTCTCCACTGCTACTTTCTGTATGAGGTCTTGTAGTTTCCTTTCCGTGTCCGCAATCAGCACTGTATCATCCGCATACCTTATGCTGTTCAGGTTGTGGCCTCCAATAACAAATCCTGGTGTGTCATCTAGGGTCCTAAATATTCTCGCTGTATAGGTGGAAGAAATCCGGTGAAAAGACACATCCTTGTCTTACGCCTTTTTATCTCTTTGTGTATCTACTGAGATCGTTACCTGTCCGTATGCAGGCCGTTTGCTGCCAGTAGAGATTCTTAATTATTTTTATGTCTTTCCCGAAAATGTCGAGGCTGCCTAGCATCTCCATCAGTTCTTTGTGTCATATCTTGTCGAATGCTTTCGCGTAGTCAATGAAGCGTATGTACAAGTCTTTCTTCATTTGTAATGCCCATTCAGAGAGCATCCTAATCATGAATATGCTGTTTCTTGTTCCAGTGTCTTTGACGAACCCGCACTGTTCCTGCCCTATCTCTGGCCTGATTCTGCTTCTCGATCTATTCATCAGAATTCTGACAATCAGTTTTATAATGTGACTCATTAAGCTGATAGTTCTATGTGTCGCACTCGTTTTCACCAGGTTTCTTCGGCAGAATAAACTAATGACATCCTTGTTGCGTTGATGTGTATATAAATACATGCGTCATAATAAATCCTACAGCGACTTAATAAAGTTTATTAAAGGCCGAAAGGCGTGGTTAGGTACACTTTTCCTTCTGTTTCTTTATTATTGATATCTGGTTGTAAGATACTTGAAAAACTTTTCCTGAATTCTGAAAATTATTCGGATCATGTTGTAAGATCCTTGAGTATCTGCTCCTTAATTATTCTCAAAAAGTCCTTCTTCGTAAGTTTGAAAAACTGAAAAACCATTTACCATAAATTGCCTGAAGATACCGAAAAGTTGAAACCTAAGTTAAGGAGTTAACTAGTTTCCAAGGTAAAAATATTCAAAAGTTCTACACTATAATTTTATTAAAAAATTTTATGCAGTTGTGTACTGGACTAATTTAATTTTGTCCCCAAACTAATATATATATATATACGTGTGTGTGTGTTTTTGTGTGGTAGAGAGAGACAGATTGATAATATTTCAATATGGCTACACATATCTGAATATGATAAGCTGCCTAAAGTGGTTAGTTAATCCCTATTGCAGACAACTGTTCAAGCATATGTGTGTCCTATACAAGTACGTTTTATACTGTGACAATACTGAGCGGACTTTAGATGCAATTTCTTTGACAAAATGCATAATCTGCCTTGATCAATAGTTTGAACGAGGCTGGTAGGTTTAAAGACTCAATCGCGATGACTTATGAAGATAGTCTTTTTCTGCACAAGCTTGGGTTCATCGCCGGTACGGTTTTGAGATATTTCTCAACATACCGTTCACACACACACACACACACACACACACACAGATATATATATATATATATATATATATATATATATATATATATACATATATATTAAATATTTTGTAACTTTTAAACGAATTTCATCACAAAAACTTCAGCATAATCTTGATATAAAATAATATTTCACTCAAACATCTCAATATATTATAACAATTTTCGTTTTTTTTTTAAACTGAAATATGTTGATTATAGTATTTCAACGAATAAATTCATATTCAACAATTGTGTGCGTGGGTACTATGATTGAATTCACCGTGAAAACTGCATGTAAGTCAGATCAATCCTTTTCTAGCGCCGAACCATTTACAGTTCTTTGAAAGCTATCTTGATCCAGTTTAAAAAAAAACACTCATCATTTTGCCAATTCAGATTGACAGTTGTATTAGAAGCTGGTAGTGCCGTGCGAGAAACACACTGCATGTATTCGTCCCCAGAAATAAATAAATAAAAGTGAAAATGTCAATGTTATTTTGTTTCTATGAAAAAGGAATTCTCCAATGCCATAAACAGGTCGAAATGTTAATCGAAATTAAGATGAAATTGACAGGAAGTATTGCATAGTACAGGGGGTCCTATTTCTTATTTCGTAGCAGAAAAAAAGTGACGCCCAGCATTTTGGTCATATCATTTAACATTTTGTTTTATTTTTTTTATATATGTAGTTTTTTGCTTCAGCAGTTATTTTTCTTCTAGCTGTTAATAACTTTGTTGTGCGTGTAGTGCAAAGCTATGATTCTTTGAAAAACTAAATTTCTAGTTCGTGTTCTGACTAAATGTTTTTCAACCTCGCACAAATAAACTTTGAAAATGTAATAATAAACACACGATCTAGGGGTTAAAAATTTCGCACCTCTACTTAAGTCACTTTCCCATTGCATTAACTACGCCATATCACGTTGAATACACCGGTTTTTGTTCGATCACCGAAGTTAAGCAACGTGAGCCTGGTCAGTATCTAGATGGGTGACCGCTTGGGAATATCAGATGCTGTAAGCGTTCAGTGACGGATGTGCGTTGTGGTGCAGTGGATGTCGGCTTGGAAAAAGAAATCGGTGAGCCGAGTTCGAATTCCAGATTTGAGTACCCTGCATTCACTTAAGCACTGGTACCCATGAGAAAGGTATTAATCCGTCACTTCCCTCCAGTTATGGGTTAAATCACAGGATGGGGATTGGAGGCAACCCATCTAGTGTTGGTGTCACAATAAAAACACCCTTGGTAGCCCTGGCAAAGCATCAAATATCCAGCTATTTGACAAGATTATGGATTTCGCTATAAACTGCGCCAGGGTTCCAAAAGCGCAGGGAATACTAGAGGAGTATAGTGAGTTCTATCTCGGTCAAGGCCGCAGGACGACGATTGCATTAACTGTGCCGTATAATATCGACCAAATTATTGTTTTCAGCAAAAATGCTGACATCTCATTTTAGAAGATATATTTACCAAAATTACAGAAAATTAGTATGAAATACTTGAGAGTAAATTTATTTAATAAAATCGTCTTTGACTTCAAACACGACATCCAGTAAACATCGGAATCACTTGCATCTCTTCTAGGCGGTCTCCTTTTAAGTGCTACCATAATCCTTGTCTAAATTTATTGTTGGCGTTACAAGATGTTTTCTTGGCTTTTCGCCTAACTGCATTTTAATCATAAATATGAGTGTTGCAATCTAGGAATTGGGATAACCAGATGTAAGGGGTGACGTTGTAGCAGAAATTGCCTCACTGCCATAACTGCATCTCTTGCTTGGGTGATATGTGCACAGTCCTGTTGCCAAACAGATGTTCTTTCTTCAGTTACCATTAATGCACTTAATGTAGACTTTTGTTTTGAGTCTGAGGCCCTCGGGAAAGATTAATGGAGGTATAACGTTATCACTAGTGATCAGTCCAAAACCCATTCGTAATCACTATTAGCCTCATTCAACTCATTCCGAATCCACTGCTCTGTCTTCAGATTAACGCCAAGATATAGTAGAATAAGCCCTGTCTAAAGTAATAGCAGAGTCAATTGCGTCATGGCCTATTTTTCCAACTGATCTTACTATATGGTGCAATTGACAAAATCATAAACAAACAACGCACACGTGGTAAATTAATATATAAAATGGCGACATTTTTTCTTATCAGGCCCTGTATTCTATAAATATTTCCATCGTAATTGTTGTCTTTGACACGTACAGTATGACTTTCGAAGCAGTATTAGATTTGCCTCAAGGTTTTATTATTTTAAGTTAATATGGCCAAATTAAACGGGAAGTTCTATTTTTTTCTCACTCGTGGAAATCTTTTCTTGCTTCTTGCGTTTCAGTCAACTTTGATTGTCAATTCTTTTAATGTATCACCCCATGCAAGATAGTGAAGCCACTAAAACGCATGGGTTTACTTACTAGAGAAGACTTAGAAGAGTAGACATTATTAAAGATCAGAAAAAGTAAAAGAGTAATCAGAAGGACACTAGGTAACGATTGACATTGCATTCAAATTTTTGCAGAATAAATTTGACTGGAAAACATGGAGCCGCAAGAAAGTTAAACAAGCGAAAATTTCGAGAAAAGAAACAGTAGGCAGAGAATTTACAGTTACATAAAGCTAGCTCAAATGTAATTTTAATGAGACCCCGGCGCCAGTCTAGTACTGAGCTAAAATTTTGAAAAGGCTAGGTATTATAGCAAAGAGATTATTTGAAGAATTACAATGAAATATTAAGAGAAAAGACACAAATGAACAACCTACGGCGGTGGTAAAAATAATGAAACCGATCTGCCATATCAGGATCATTAATATTGTTGATTTTTTCTTTGGGTTTTATTAAGGAGCTGGAGGTAAATAGTAAATGCACTGGAGCATATTTTGCAGCAATATTCTATGTACTAATAGTAGACTTAAAGATATGTAAGAAAGATTTTGAAGAGAAAATAGTAGCCGCTGACCTATCTATTGATTTAATATAGTTTTTCTACTGGATGTATACAATGCCAGTTGTTGCTTTCTGTTTATTATCCCCCCCCCTCTCTCTCTCTCTCTCTGTCTAATATTGTTTTCTTTTTTAATAATATTTTTGGTCTAACGAATTTAATATTTCTGGTGTTCATGAAAGCTAAAACAAATACTAATCTATGTATTGCTGTATAATCTTAATTTAAACTTATGACATCATTAAGATGTTCGGGTAAAGCCGTAAAATAATGACCCATTCACTGAACTTCAACTCTACTGAAATAGTATAAAATAATGATACAGAAAAAAGGTTGAAAAGGGCTGAATCACGAAGAGAGAACTGGTCGAAAGAGTTTAAAAGAAAACTAATAGCAGAAATGGTGCCTCACCTTGCTCAGAGAAAAAGTGCAAAATAATAATATTTATTATGTTTTTTAAATTTTCGTAGTTTCAAATGATCAACACTATTTGATAATTCTCGTTAAAAAATTCACAAAGTACATTAATATCACCGCCATTAGTAATAATTATCATTTACTTCTGTTCGTCTTTTTTCCTCCTATTCAGCGTACACTTACCAATTTTTCTTATATTTTTACATGTTTCTTTATATCTTGATTTTCTGGGTTTTTTTTCTTATCGGATTTCGTAATTTCTTCCCCGACTTTACTCTTCAGCTATACAATTCTATCAGGATTCTGATCAAGGCCATCTTAATGTTATCTACGTTTCTCTAATTATTTGCTTCAGGCAATAATAACATCAAACATCAGTTTATCAACGTACCTTATACTTACCTGTACTTTCTTAGTTTCCGAAATCACATTTCTTTTTTACTTTCTCTCTCACTCTCTTGATTTAAAAATAAAATCAAAAACTCACTACATTCTTAACTACTGCTATATATATATTTCATGCCATACATTATTTAATTTCTTTCTTTCTTCATGATTTTCGCTTTTTTGCATTTTGAGAGTACACCCCGAACAAATAGGTGCAGTTGAATCCAAATCTGAATACATTTTTGTTTGTTTTCACTTAAATTTTCATCTCTTTTTCCATTCACTGCTGTCGACTTCCGGTGATTGAGATCCCATACGTCAAGCTGAAACATTGACATATGAGGTTGTCACCAGCAGTGAAAATGTATCACAGCGGAAAATATATACATTTGTTTTTACTTCTTTTAGAAAGTTTTAACATGAAACAGTAAGATGTCACGATATTCTGAACGAAATGCTGAGACATTTAAATATGCCTTTACAACACAAACGGACTAAGATCTAAATACATCAAATAATATATCTATGGGTAAATATTTCCATGTACATAATTTTATATCTGTTACAGAGGTCGTCCAATCTTTATCTATAAGAAAGATTAATACTTATGAAGATGTGCGTTGTAGAGCAGTAGATATCGACTCGGAACGACAAATCGGGGAGCCAATTTCGAATACCAGTTGAATTCCTTGCATTCACTTATGCACAAATACCCTTGGGAAAGGTATTAATCCGTTTCCTCCCTCCAATTATGTGTTAAATATTAGAACAGATTGAGTTCTATAGCCTTGGTTGGCAACCAATCTACCACAGAAAGAAATGGCAGCTGACTGCGGGAAAATCCTCTGCCCAGTCAGTCATATGTATTAACTGAGTGAATGCTTATAAGTCGGTATTACATTATTAATGAATATTTGCGAAAATACATACCAACAGACTATAAAGATTATGTCACAGTATGGTTAATTCAAATATTTCTTCTGCTTATTTTAATATTTCTTTGTCAGTCTCGGCATCTTTTTGATCGAGACGAGAGAGAACCATAGTGTCGTCATCATATATGCCCACTTGAGATCTTATTACATCAGGGAGATCTTTAATATAGATAAGGAAAAACGTGGTACCTAGAATAGAACCTTGAGGGACATCCGCATTCATGTGATAGTATTGAGAGACTTGTTGGTTCAATACTACCCTCATTGTTCGGATTGAAAGGAAGGACTGGATTAGGTCAAACAATTGTCCAGTTATATCATAGCTCTGCAGCTTGCATAGAAGGCCAGCATGCCAGAATCTGTCAAACGCTTTGGAGATGTCAAGGGCAACATTTCGGGCTTTGCCGTTTTTGTCGAGGGCCTTGTGTATATACTCAGTGATAGTCGTGTGCATATCAGCAGTAGACCTGATGAAGTGGGAGCCATACAGTTTGTCAGAGAAGATTCTGTGGGCTGTAAGATGTTGTACCACCTCGGCGTTTATGATGGCTTTGGACACTTTGCCAAAGATGAAAATAAAGATGGTTTTTCGACATGCCATGATGCTTTAAACCTAAAAAAGTTAGATGTGAGCTCCAAAATATTAATGACGGCGGTAATGCAATTGATCAAACGTATCGAAAGTTGTTTGTGACTGTTTTTTTCTTGCTATTTCTCTTTGAATAATAAAATTGTCACGAATCGAGAACAATCGAAATCATGCAGTGTCTAAAATACCAACATATTTTAATAGATTTGATTACATCAAATGTACATATAATATGAAAAGAATGCTTCCTAGAACAAAATAAATGCTCCACCTATCTATCTATCTATCTATCTATCTATCTATCTATCTATCTATCTATCTATCTATCTATACGAATGAACATTGAAATCAACACTCAAGGGCGACAGACAGTTTCGGGCTAAGCGCAATCATCAGGTCACATGATGATTGTGCTTGGCACCTGGTGACCTTATGATAGCCCTTAGCATGAAACAGTCTGTCGTCCTTGAGTTTTGACTTCAATGTTTACTCGTTTATACTCACATACGCTCTATCTCTAATATTGAGCACGTTATCCTATAAATATCGCACACTTTAAAAATATATATTTATTCATATATATGTGTGTGTATGTGTGTGCGTGTGTATGTGTGTATGCGTGTGTATGTGTGTGTGCGTGTGTATGTGCGTGACATGATGAATTTTCCAATTTGATTACATCCATGTCATTTGCTTGCTTTTATCAAAATTCAAACTGTTCTGAGCTTGGATATGAGGGTAGTGTAATTGATAATGCTACGGAAACTTTATTCGAAGAACAGAGTTCCATTTATAGCTCTGTTTGTTATATTCACTAACGCAAAAATACTATGAAGAAAACCATGTATCTACCAATTAACCTGTCTGTTTTGGGTTGATTTTAAAACCTGAATCACTAAAATATTAATGCATAAAAAATTAAAATTTTAACAATATTAAAGTATTATCCAGCTTTAAATAAAATGTTAATACTTGATAAGCAGTAGGACGAAAATCAGCCATTTTTATGTGGTCTCATATATGCTACAGACGTCAAGAACAAATTCCTGTTTCAATGATTTTCAGTTTCAAAGGGAGCTTCTTGTATTTTTCTAATTTATTTTACTAACTTTCAATGAGAACGTTTTTCAAAGCCAGAACACGTTTTCTATTCCATGCTTTCAACTCAACCTATTTTTGATTTCGATTCTTCATCCTTCATTTAAATTTTTAAATTATTTTATCTTGGTATATATATTTAGGAGATATCTTTATATATATTTTTTTAATTTTCAAATGTAGATCGTTTGAAAGTTTCAATATATACAATTTTTCATGCTGTATTTCCTGCGATTGTATGGCCTTCGAATCCAAACACCTTCTCTACTTTTTAAAGTTAAAATTAATCCAGAAACGGCGTATCTTTTCATGACTTGAGTCTGAGGGCTTTCCATCAATCACTCGATAGCCGGGTTGTTGTAAATATATGTCTAAATTTTTTTGCGATGATGACGTTTGTTTTTATAGTCTGCATCTGTGAATTTTTATAAAATTTTCATAGCAACCATTTACCGAAAAGAAAACGGAAAATATTCTTAGAAAAGAGAGAAAAGTGAAACATTTACTATTCACTTTAAAGATAAAGAATGAATGGAAATAAAATTTAACTCAATTAATGGGGGTACAATTCACAAGCAGGTACAGAAATATAGCCATATGTAACCATATATTCGAACTATTATCTTCATCTTTGTTGTTGCTGTTACCACAATGTTCTGCTCTTTGGTCTTCCTCATAAAATTACATAATGTAAATAATGATAAATCTTCACCTCAGAAATTAAGATAGTAAGAGAATTTAGACAGTTTAGCGAAAATTGCTTTGAGTAACGCAAGGAGAAACTATGAGCATCAGGAACCTGTTAAAAAAATAAAAAAATTAAGGAGAGTTATTTTACACCAAGAAAGAGATGTATAATATTTCAGGGTTGCATAATGCGAAAGAAGTACATACGATTTTTATATTCACTTGTCATACTGAAAATAAATGTGGCAGATGGAAGTAACATTGAGTAACTTACTTACTCAAGAATAAAAAGAGATTGTAAATAGGCGTTCAACCAAGATTCTTCGGGTGCTAACATTTCTACATATTCGCATTTATTATTTATTTAATATAGTGATTATACCTTCTCGGATGAAGCGACTCAAAATCATTCTGGGCTTTGTCTATTGTTCCGATTTTGGGAAAAGTTTAATCAAAAGAACTTTTCAACACAATATCGCATGTACATATCTTCATTTTATTTTCTCTCATAACTAATTGGTAACGTTTAATGAATAACCACACTATAATCTTTAGTTACCCGAAGTTGTGAACATTCATGTTTGCCCATATTTTGAAAGAACAGGTCTCGTAAAAGCATGACATTTGTATCAGTTAAATATTATATATTTTCTATCATCTATTATATAATACAGCAAATAGGCACACAAATTAAATCTGGAATTTATGCTAACTTAAAATATAATGTGGAGGGCAATCCTACCAAAATTGTAATAATTCAGCTTGTAAACTATGTGGAGATATCATTAAAATTATTTGCACTATCTGCATGAACAGGGACGTATATTATTCATAAAAGCTTCATGCTGCAATAGTGAATGTCCATGTTGCAGTGCGATTATCAGCGCTGGAAGTGTAATTGATGTGCAAAGTTCACGGTCAAGTTTATTTTGTTGCTAACACATCTGGATACGAGTTCGTGACAATGGTATTATTCTATTTCTACTTTACTTCCAAGCTCTGATTTAAGTAGCAGGGTCAACTGGGATCGTTAATGTTCACTGCCAGTTTCACGTGTAGATAGGAGATCCTTTATTCAAAACCGTGTAAGAAGTCAAGGGATATCTCTTTATATTTTTTTCATGTACCTGTGTTAATATATATTATGTAAAGGAATCTGCAACGAGCCATGGTCGAACACGTTCTGTTTACCTATAACCCATTTCATAGTACTCGGTTATCTTTTGAACATGGGTAGTAGTTCATTGTTTAAAATTTGGTTTGCTGGTTATTCTAGAATCATTCCTTTCCCTTTCAGTTCCAGTAAGCTCTCGTATTTTAGAAGTGTTGTCACCTTGCTTAGGTGAATTGTTTTTTTTAAGTTACAACACGCAGGATGATATCTTATTGTAAACAGGTAATATTAATCGTTAGGTTAAAATTAGGTCTTAACTCTCAGAAAATTCAGTTACATGTACGAAAATATATAAATTCTCATTGCGTTTTTATGACGGACAAGATTAAAGTTTTCTTTTCACTCTATGCGGAAGCTCGCAGTTGTAAAGTTCAGGGTTCATATAACATGACGTCGAACCCGAACTGACCGAAAGCTGACACCGATTGTTTGATATGGAATCAATACAACGGGTCTGATGTCGGTGAACCATTGAATCAGTTGCGCCTTTTATGTCAAAAGGCTAAGTGTATGCATATATTCATCTCAGCAATTCCCATTCCAGGTCATGTCGCGAGAATGTCGTCTGGCCCAGACCTTTCACTGACAACACTGTATTTTATTAAGACAGGATATGCGTTATGATATCAGATATGTAATACTGGCCAGCGTTTTCTGCATGTGTGTTTTCTCGATTGTCTGTTATGAATATACATACCTAAGCATATGCATATATATTTGATAGTGAACACACTTATATACATTTTCATACAAATATCATGTACATATTTTGTGTTACATACGCAACGTGATTTGCATATAGGCTTTGAAAAACACGTAGCTTGCGTTATCAATTCATGACTATGTTGATCCAAGCAGGTTTCCATAATTAATATATATCGGGAGATATAAAATATATTTAATATGATTACGTTTAACTATTGAACATTATATAAATGAATATGCAAGATACGGAGTCTGATAAAAACAAGAAAGGATTTATGCTATGGTAACAGAACTAACGTACGGAGATTAAAGTCGGGTGGCACAGATTGACCTTAAAATCTATTGCGTATACTAAGTTTTATAACAGTTTATCTCACTTCTATTCTTTATAGCTGTTCTTGGAAGGAAAGTGTGTAGAGTGTGGTCGCCTCAAATTACCACAGAATGACTAAGGCTTGTAAGTGGTTTTTGACAAAGTACAGCATCACTCATGTCCGACAGACACCCTATCCACCTAATTTTACCCTTTGTGATTTTTCTTTTTGAAAAATCATATCCCACTTGAAAATATCAAGATTTCAAAACATCGAGTTAATCCAAAATAAAACTACCGGACAGCTGCTAGCTATTCTAAAAAATAAATTTTAATGTAAACGAATCTGGATAAAGTGTGTGACTTTAGAATAATGTTGTTTTGAAGAAGATTAAATGCATGAGTTATATGTGTTGTAACATATCTCTCAATAAGTCTAAGGCCCTGACATACAGATGACGCCACTAAGAATAAAATTATTTTTATGAAGCACTAACTTTCAAACGGCACGTGACAAAATTTGGGTTAAATCGGATTAATAGTTTAAAATTACAGTTAAGTGAAGTTACTGTTGATAATTTTAAAAACTATGGGAAAATGTGAATTTTGTATATTGATAAAGCATTGCTTTTGATGGCAAAAATAGTGTTCAAGCAAAGCAATCATGTGATCAGTGTTATTCGTCAGAAATAACTGTTAAGACGTAGAATTCTGGCTTTAACCGTAGTCGTCCGGACACAAATTATGCTGGTCCATAGATTTCCTTGAGAAAGGAAAAACTAAAAATAGCAAATATAATATAGCATTTCTGGTGCGTTTAAAGAAAACATTGCCAAAAGACAGCCACAAATAAAGAAGAAAAAAGTGATCTTTCACCAAGATAACTTACCGTGTCACAAGTCGATTACAATGATGTCAAATCTACATTAATTGCAGTACCAATTCATTCCGTACCCCAAACTATTCTGCAGATTTGCCCCAAAGTGACTGCTGGCTTCTTGCAGATCTCAAAATAATGTTACAGGGAAAGAAATATCACTGCAATAAAGAAGTGATATCGGAAACTGTTCGATGATCTTTTGATTATATTCCCTTTTTTTTATCAGCCGTCGTACGATTTTCAAATCTGGCGTAGACAGGATATATTGAACAATGTGTACGAAAGCCAACTATTTATGATAAAAAAAGTTTCTTATCATTTGTGCATGTCATGTGCATTCCTTAAATTGTTCGAACAAATCAAAACCAGCAAGAGAAATGACCAAGGTAAAAAGGACCAGATTGACCAAATAAACCCCTGTGTATGTCATGCATGTCAGGAGGGACTGAAACTTTCTTCGGGCTACTTACAAAGTAAAAAAAAACAACTCAGTATTACAGAGACACCACACACCGCACACATCCAGCTCAAAAACTAGAACCTTGTTGTATCCTTCGAAAACTAACTGTTTAGAATAGTCTTGAAAACATGACGCTCCTGCCATTGGCGTCTCGTAAAAATATAACTTTAATATAATATTACTCGTTATATATGCGAGTGAAGTCTGGACAATCCTCTCACCGATGATTAGAAATATTTATGCAAAAACATCGGTACTGCAGAAGGTTACTGGTAATATTTCACTGTAAGAATCGACTGAGATTTAGGAAAAATGGAAACAAAATAAACATTTACTCGTAAAATCAGAAAGAGATAATAAAATGCCAATTACACAAAATGAAGAAACTGTGTATGGCAAATGTGATACTCGTGAGATATATTTGTGTCGAGCAGAATATAAGGAAACAATACATAGCTTACATTACGAGCTTATATTAATGGTTGACATATCAGGAATTAGAGGAGCTACAAAGGACAAAAAAAGTGTGGAGAGCTGTGATCATCTACATCTGAACTTTATATAGAAGGATGTATACAATAACTAATGTATCAGTTATTAGTGAGGAGAGTTAATCGACGATCAATCAGTTTATCTATTGCATTTAGTTCATTATTACACGTTATTGGTTTGATTATAAAATACATCCAATAGCAAAGCCGCAGATCAGCTGGTTTTAAGGGGAAATGGTACCACCTCTAATTTCTGCTGTGTCTAGGTACACACTGACCGGATGGTAGTACCTGTTAGAGCCCTAGCTATGGGTAAATAGTGAACTCACGAAGTGTTGTAAAAAAGACTAGGAAAGTATAAAATAAATTTTTTACTAAACATTTCCAGCAATAGATTTTAATTGTAAAATAAAATTTAACAAAATTAAACACAGGTCTTAAATAAACTGTAAAGAATTAATATGCCGTCAAGCCACCAAAGCAAATCATATCTATATTTAATATAGACCGTCTAGATAACTAAAACTGAACATGTACGTCAGTAAGTCTGTGTATCCGTGTGTGTATTCTCATTGATTTCTATTAACATACACTTCCACATTTTTCATATGATTTGTTTCAAAACTTACACACTCCTTGCAAATTTATTATTCCACACAAAAGAGTAAAATAAATTGTGTGTACCGTTCAGTATTATCTTTGCTTTAATTTAAAAATAAGTTCAACACAGTAACTTTTGCATGGAGAATAATTCTTAAAAATCAAAAGATTTATTTCCCGTATTTAATGTCAGCAGATGTGAGTCGTATAAAAAAATTAAAAGTAGATGTATACTCTTCCCATCCTGTAGAATGCTGCGTACTTACTGATACAGTATTAAATAAATAAACATCATTATCTGATTGATTGGATAAAAAAAAATATTTAATAGAAAAGTTATGATTACCTATTAAGTCTTATAAATAATTTTTGACAAAATCACATTCTCCTACTAATTAGTCTTCAGAGAGTCTAATCAGTAGTTTGGTTATTTAATAAACATAGTTTATGAAGATCGAGCTCAATATTCAATTTAATTGGTCTTCGGAGACAAACTAATAGGCGTGCCCATTAAAATTTACTAAATAAGCATCATTTAATTCTGGCAAAAGGCAAAAATTATAGAGCACCCTTTGAAGTTCAGGACACTATATAATTGAGCTATCTTGAAAAGCTTGCTAACCATTACACCATATCGAAGATTTCACACCAACTTTGTATGTTTTACGTACACTGAAAAGCCTTGACGGTATTTTATATCAGTATAGAATAGTAGCCTTTTTATCACTTGGAATCAGTCATTTTATATCTATGCTACCCGCCGATTTTAACTCATGGGATTAACTATGAGCATGCGTGGTTGACTGTGAAAGAAGCTGTAAATAAATTGTTCACGGGTGACATTTAGGAGATTTTCTCAACTTTTGTCTGTGGCTTTCGGTTCCGTTCTATTTTGAGTTTGAAAGTGATAATTGCAAAATTTGCACAAAATTAAAATCTCCTGAGAAAGGAATGTGAAGCTAGATAGCCAAATGACAGAGATCGAATGATAGGCTAGGTTTAGTACAAATAGTGGGAGAATTAGACTGAAATCAAACGGAAAGTGTATAACTATTAAACTTTGGACGAAGTGACACAAAGAACGGGCAAATTCTCCGAATATATGTTTTGTATGGTTAAATTTGTATTGCTTCTTATAAAACTCCATGGATTGTTTAATGACGAAATTTAAATATTTTGAATCCAATTTTTTTACAAACTTTATTGTTGGTCATTTTGCTATAAAATTTACTTTTATTAATTCTAGTATAAAAAGTATTACAGGTCCATCCACAATAAAATATGTACTGTTTTTATATACAAAATGTATTGCGGCAAATTTACTATAAAAGTGTATTTTATACTTTATAGTGTTTCGGTTTTATTGGATTAATTTTAGCCAGTAGTTGAGACCTCAGAACAGCCGCAGTTAAAACCCTTAAATTCCCGATCAGAGGCTATGCAAATGTAGTTTATCGTCATACATAGGAATACCGAATAAAGCCAGAAGAAAATTATGAGCAAACTACTCAATTTAACAAAATGTTTTTAATGAAACAGCGCGTGATAAGTAATGATTTTCTCTGCATGTAGTAATATGGTCAAGTAATAAGATCTGTGCCGTAAAAGAAACGTACCGAATCTGTTTCAGTCACTTTTCCTTTATATATATATATATATATATATATATATATATATATATATATATATATATATATATATATATATATATATATATATATAAACCACCAGCGGACCGTCTTGTTTTGGTGTATCACAGCTGTTCAGTGCGGTACGATTAACCGTTTGTTTCAAGCCGAGGCTGAAACACAACTAATTAATCAGTACTCGGTGATACGAACACCAGTCTATCGGCGCAAGTTATAAAAATGCCGATTTTATATCGTATAATGTTTTTAAGTAATGTACATACGCCATATATATATATATATATATATATATATATATATATATATATATATCTGTAAATTCAGATAAAACTTATGGGGAAATGACTATTTTCAGCATAACATTTTAAAGCTTGCATTCTTCGACCCCTTATTAAAGATAGAATGAGAAAAGATTCGAGGCCCAGGGGTTAGCTTAGGTAAAGGAAGGGGTTGGGTTGTATTGGTTTTCATTTGGTTGGGCTGGGGGAAGGAATTTAGTAGTAATTTCTATTTGGTAGTCGGAGGTATGTGCTGGGGAAGTAACTGCTTGGCCAAATTTTAAAAAAAAAATAATCTTTATTCGGATTACTTGGGGGAATAGGATAATTACTGTAATTTATATTTGTTTTTATTGCGAAACATACTTATGATCTACCTTCGTTTGATAAAAAATATATTTTAGTCTTAAAATTTTAAAATTTTAATTTTTTCTGTCAAACATAGATTACACCAATCTCCTAAGCTATTAGAGATCCTAGTCTTGCCTATGAGTTCCCATTTTACCTGGGTATCTATGTTACTTCATGTACTTCCCAGTATTTTCTATAAAGGCCTGTTTGGTATCTTAAACTAGAGTTGGTAAAGGAGTGCCTGTGGGTATAAAGCCATTAATTATATTACAATATATATATATATATATATATATATATATATATATATATATTATTGTAATATAATTAATTTTTGCTCCACAGATACTTCCATAATTAGGAGTCAAGATTCCTCTTCATTATGGAGTAGATAAACGAAAATAATTTTTTTAATGAGGATTTCTTTAATTTTGCTTCTAAAAACCAGTTATGGAAATTTTTTTGTTATTTTTTTCCATTTTTTCGCACAAAACTGTTCGCTTGAAGATGAAATCATAGTACAAATATGACTCCAAAGCATGAGAAATTCAGAGTTGCAAAAATGTTAAATTAATTATATTACAATAATATTAAGCATTACTTTTGTATTGAGCATTGTTAAATTAAACATAAACGTTAAGGAACAGTAATTTTTTTTCTTTTATTCACATCATTGTATATATTTATATTTATATATAGAGAGAGAACGTGTGTGTGAGAGAGAGAGAGAGAGAGAGAGAGAGAGAGAGAGAGAGAGAGATTTAAATAAAGTGTATTCCTGCAACAATAATCATCTCAAAAATGTTTTATTAAATACTATGGACCAGTACAAATACTGTTTATCAATGCTTTCATTAAATCTCTCTAATTTTCAAATAAGATGATTTGTGCTATAGATAAACTTGTCAAGATCCATATTGACATATATTTAATATTATTTTTTAGTGAGTACTTTCGTTTACAATGTTTATTTTTGCGTGAAGTTAAAACAGTTCTGTGGCTAGATACAAAAATATCCGCAAACGAATGTAGCAACCTTTGAAATTACTCACGACAATAATATGGAATAAATGTTAATAAATCTGACAAACTGATCGATAGCAAAAAATAACTAACTTCAAAAATTGAAAGATTTATTAAAAGGTTTTTAAGTTGAATGAACTTGTCCATATATATATATACATATGTGTGTGTGTGTGTCTGTGTGTGTGTATTTGTGTGTGTGTGTGTGTGTGTGTGTGTGTGTGTGTGTGTGTGTGTGTGTAGATAGATAGATAGATAGATAGATAGATAGATATGGGAGTTCTTGTTCATATGTGATTATGTCTACGAAGATAACATGAAAATTTGTCTGCCTATATTTCTAATATGAATTATTTTAAGTATTCTATTTACATCTTTAGGACTGTTGTTCTCATCTTTACTGCCATTTCATGATCGAAATTCCAACCTATATCACCAGGAGAATGCCAGAACCTAAAATTTCCGAAATGTCGTTAATATAACAATAAAGATGATGACAGCCGCTTGAACGATGTAAATAGTATAAATAGATACAATTTAGTTTTCTTGTCATTAATAGAAAGTACAACTGCTATTATGATCGCAAAATCTATCTAAATATCTCAGGATTAGAAATAAACACTTCCCTTCGAAATCCGAGTAACCTGAAGAATGTCGGGGCGTACATTGGCTGAAACATAGTGATTATTGCAACAAAGATGAGAAAGATAGCCCGATCAATGTAAATAACAAAAGAGTAGCCTACTTGTTTTTACAAAATCAGGATATAAAAAGTTATTTACTTTATATAATTGTGGATTATAGGAATGGCAGGCTTAAAGACCTGCCATTCCTATAATCCACAATTGTCGATGTGTTTATGATAAGATGTCCTGAGATGATTTCTATTGAGATAATTTTTGTTTTAAGAACGGTTATTCTTCTTGAATGTTTACCATAATAAAGTCCCAGGATGCCTTGCTATTTACATGGATTCGAATTCAGATTCTCTTTTCCAACACTTTTCGCTACGTAAAATCTGCCCTGTTGTTACCATTTCTCTTCACTAAATTATTCACATTATTATCCACTTCCAGTAACCCATTGCGTCTTAGTGACATTATTACCTTGCGTGCGGTGAATCATTCAAAATAAAAAAATTAGATTGATGCAATAATTACAGGAATTAGTACCATGTGAAAAAAGAAACTCGTTAGAATTTGAACTCTTCATATCTTGATCTTCAATAGTACGTAGATAAATCAAGATTTTCTCTTATATCTCTATAAGAAATAAATATCTAAATCTAAACTTATTTAAAAATGGAACTTTATCTGTGTGTGTGTGTGTGTCCGTTACCTATAGACTCCGTAACAGCTGACCAATTTTCTTGATAATTTACACAGTTGTACTATAAGCGTCTGCGAGTGTTCTTAGCTAGGTTTTGTGTCGAGGTACCACCGATAAATATCGAAAATCGACAATTGAAAAAATCGGGTTATAAGGAGTGGTCTGGTTTTAATCAAATTTGATACACTCATAGATAAAGACATAAGAAACGATATTCAGAAGTTTCAAGGTTGCAGTTCTATCCTTGGATGACATTTGACTCCGATATTGGAAATATATCCTGATATCCTACTGGGTCTGGTCAAAACCAGTTTTTCAGTTTTTTATTTTAGTTTTTGCTTCGGGTTTGGCTCTAAATAGGTATAATTGTAGATCATAGTCTCAGCCATGATACCATTTACTCAGAGGACTTATTTAGCCTCCAAATTCAATTTACGACGAAAGAAACTTATTTGATATCGATACCAGGAAATCAAAATTTGACTTACATCCATTCATTTTTCTTTCAGTCTATGGTTTCGCTTTAACTGGAAACAACTATTGTTCTTAGTCTTTCGTGCCAACGTCCAAAGAGTTTCACGTTGGATTAGTTTTAAAGCTTTCATTACACTCGAGTACCTCCGGGCTATACTGCTAGTAATATATAATTAAGAATATACTTAGAATTTATATAAAAAAATAACTCGTGTAAAACAAACACTCATCGGCCGCATGTTTTCGTTTCACCAGTATTTGTAAAACCTATGTCGATTTTCCCATGATGTAATATAGATTTCGTGTTTCCTTCCAATATTTGTCATTTTTATGATATAATTAGAATATAGTAATAAACACAATATTTAATATTCACTTAAATCACGTTAATATTTCAGGCACGGACACACTGACACTATCAGGTAAAAACATTACACCTGCAAAGTAATTGATACATATACATTGGGTTGGTGAAAGTTTTGTTTTATTATTAATAATTTTATAGGTAATAAAGCAATCGAACATTTTTAGAGGCAACTTAATACATGCATTCGAACGACATAAAATCAACACATAATCTTTACCAAATCAATGAAAACAAACCAAACTAAAATTTTAAAATATCAAAAACTTTGCATTATTCCTCTTCTAAAAATTATCATGGGTTGCGAAACCTTAAACTTATAAAATATTTATTCCGTTTTAGAAATTTACAAGAACATAAATAGCTGCAGTCATTGTTATTTTCGACCTCTATTCTTTTTTGGCATTTTTCCTTCTTTGTAAATGCATATACTAACATAAATTAAAACTGTATAGAATGAAAATAAGGACACTAACATGATTCAGACCCTTATAAGAGCTTCTAGTAATATGGAATGTGCTTATTATCATGTAATCCAAGGCCGTATCAAATGTAGAGCTAACTGGCATAGAACTAATATGGTCAAGACTACAACAGAATTTAAGGATATACGCAGAACCTAAAATTTGCTTAGTATTCATAATTTATCCTAACAAGACAAACTTGGGAAAAAATCTTGGTAAGTTTGACCTTCAGAGAAAACAATGTTTCGGATTTTTTTATTCAGTCCATCAAGTTTTTTTTTATCCCCAATGATTTTAATTTGGAATATGTTAAATATATATACATAGCTTTCTATTTTCTTTTCTCGAATAGATACATTCTTTGTTTAGTATTATAATTTCGTTTTTATTGACGTATTCGGATTTTATGAAAATTTACTTCATCCTTTTATACCCATTCATCTGTTCTTTATTTGGCAATTTTTGATTTTCTCTTCTTGTTACTCCATTTCAATTCGTCTGAATTTATTTCTTCTCCTCTCTTGAATTTTCACTTTGCTTCCTATTTCTCTTCATCCTGCATTTTTCCGTTCTGCATACCTGTTCAACTTGTCACTATTCATGTAATTTTTAGAATCTTCTTGAATTGATCACTTTTGCTTTTTACATATTGATTTCTTTGTTCCCTATTTGTGAAAATAAAAAACAAAAAAAATATTTCCTCGGAGTAAGCTATCACAAATGCAAAACAAAACAATACGCAAATTATTGGGAACACCGCTTCTTCTGTAAAGAGAATTTCTTTCTTTCTGACTTATATATACATATACACACGGGCGCACATACACGTACTGATAATATTGTATATTTATATACATAAAAGCACATGTTTAGTTCATTGGCCTATTTCGTACACATATCGAAACCGTTATACACCTTAGTGCTTATGAGCTTTCCGCGGATGGATACACACTCGTATATATATATATATATATATATATATATATATATATATATATATATATATAAAGTGAGAGAGAGAGAGAATTAGTTTTTTTCACTTACGTATACAAACCACGAATTCCAGGCCTGTCACTTTCCCTTGTAAATGATTTTACGCCTGTCTCATAGTTTTTGTCTGCCAGCACTTGTATCCTTTCTATTCTTATTCTTATACACTATTCAGTACATTTTGCTTTCGTTATATGCTTCATTTTTTTTTCTTTTCTTTTTTTCATCTTTGCTTTTTGGCTGTTCGTTCGGTTTATTTGTACCTGAAGATACCAAGCCTGAATTTCTGATAAAAAACGTTACTTTCATTTCTCTGTTTCGCTTTCTTGTTGGATCTCAGTTTATAACTATCCATCACTATCCCCTACCTTTTCTAGCGATCAGTCTAATTTTGTCTTGCTGCCACTTTCAAATTCTACCAGTCTTTATCTTTGCTTTCTTCTAAATTGCGAATTATATGGCTGGATATGAACAACGGAACGAACATCGAGGCCGTCATGGTTATTGTAATCGTTCTATATGAATTTGCTAAACGAAGAGTTGTCGTTGTTTACTATTGCGTCCATCTTCGTGGATATATTCAAATTGTTTAGACCATCGTTCTCTCCGAACTTGATCTGGGTAACGTTCAGAGAATTTTTAATTGAACCCTTTATTTAATATGACCAAGCATTAGTCCTTAAATTTTATGACATATTAATTATGAGTTCAATCTCTGTGCTGGGTAATGTGTGTACATTGACTCATTGGAAATATGATTAGATTTTCATTGAGCATTATTAAATAAAAACTAAAAAAACTAACCCTGGATATGAAAGATGAACCAAGAACAGCCTACCACCTAGGGTTCTCTTCGAATTCACTTACAGCTTCCAGTAAGATATGCATCTTATAAAGGTATGAGATTAAAATTGCTGAATGTTGTGACAAAAAAGCATGGGTATAACTGACCCCTCTAAAAAATATAAATGATGAATTTACGTCTATAGCGGAAAGATATCAAGTCAGAAGAAAGAAAGAGAGAATATGTTTGCACCCATTATCGTCGTAGAAGAAAAACTCCTGATTTTGTATTCAATAAAATTGACACTGGTGCTTTCCAAGTATCGAACACCAAATACTAGCGGGACTGGAGAAAATTTTATTCGATACTCTTGTTTCTTCATTTGATTTTTGTTTTCAAGTACTGAATTCAACGCTAGAGATTTAAAAGTATTTATCTGCAGTTTTTGGTATTTTTTTAATTTTCTATGTTTAAGACTCGTGACATTTTCTCACTGCAATGCGCTATATGACCATCTAAGTTTCCTTCAAAGATCTTCTTTGAATTTCATGAGTATCTTATGACACGATAGTTTCAATTTATGAAATAATTATGGTAACCAAATATCTCAAAACTGCAAAAAGTGCAGACAGAAAGTATTAAGCATCGCGTAAGTAATTTACTTATTAAACATTGATAGTATTTTTGCTGCTACATTGCATCTATTTGAAAAAGAAACGAGAATTTAAGCAAAATGGGTACCTGCAACTCGTATCGCATGTATACATCTTAATGTCAGGAAATATTAATTATCAATCCATCATCAGTGTAAATTTATTCAAGCAGTATAAGATATAAAAGTCGACTCAGATGTTACATCATTTTTAGACTTCTTCTTAATTTTGTAAATCGGAATTTATACCGAATGATATTGAGATAAAAAGCAATAATAACAAAGAAGCAATTGAATATTTTGTCGCCAAATATCAATAATTAGGAGAGATCGTTTATGATTCTTTTAAAATCTTCACATTTTAATTAATTTCTGTATGTGCTTCGAGTGAAATCAATAAACAAATTGGATCTACTAGATAACTTTTCATTGTCTTTTCCTCCCTCTATTCGTCCCGTGAGCATCAGGATCTCCAAGTCTTTCTTCCTAATCTCAACTCGATTCTTATCCGTGTGCAAGCAGCTTACTCTATGTTCTGTCCCGAATTTTTCAAGGTTGCCGAGCGTTTTCGCAGGTCTTTGTGGAGTAATTTGTCGAATGTCTTTGCATAGTCGATGAAACACAGGAAGCACTATTGACAAAAGCAAAAACATTATCCCATAAGAAACCAGACGCAAAAGAAAAGAAGAGTTGCTGACTGATGAGATACTCGAAATAATGCAAAGGAGACAGAAAATGATGCCAAGACATGGAATGGAATACAGGAACCTACAAAAGGAAATAAGCAACAAATTCAGACAAGCTAAAGAAGAATGGCTCAATGACAAATGTACAGAGGTAGAGAGATCGGGCAGGACTAATAAAGCAGTCATGCATAAAGCAAAAAAAGAACTGATAGGCCAAAAAACCTGCTTCTCAAAAGGATGTATAAAATTCAAGGATGGACCGATCATATTGGAGAAAAATACTCTAGCGATGGGAAAAGCATATAAAGATCTTTTCCACGACAAGAGAAACCAACCAATAATACACAAAGTTGAGGACAGACCGGAAGTATTAAATCCGAAGTGGAAGCTGCAATAGCCAAACTAAATAGAAACAAAGCAGCTGGACCAGACGGCATTGTAATAAAGCTGCTGATAGCCCTGACAAAAATATGGCATAGAGAAAATTACAGAAACAATAAATGAAATATATAATAGGGTGTAGTCGATCTTCATAGCACTGCTTAAGGAGCTAGGTGCAAAGAAGTTCGAACTCCATCAAACAATTAGTTTAATGAGCCACATTACAAAACTAATCGTCCGAATCCTGATGAACAGAGCTAAAAGCAGAATAAGGCCAGAGATAGGACAATAACAGTATGGGTTCGTCAAGGACACTGGAACAAGGAACGCCATATTTATTATTAGGATGCTTTTCGAAAGGGCAATAAAACTGAAAAAGTACTTGTATCTATGTTTTATCGATTATGCAAAGATATTTGACATAATATACCACAAAGAATGAATGAAGATGCTCAGCAGGTTGGACATAAGAATAATCAAGAGTCTTTACTCGCATCAAACCGCCTGCATACGGACAGGTAATGAATTCAACAAATATACAAAGAGAGAAATAGGCGTAAGACAAGGATGTGTCTTTTTACCGGATATATTCAACTTGTACATAGAGACTATTCTGAGGACCCTAGATATTCTGCCACGATCTGTTATCGAATGCCACAATTGGAACAATATATAGTACGCTTATGATACAGTGCTGATAACACACACGGAATGGAAACTACAAGAACTTATACAGAAGGTAGCTGAAGAGAGCGACAAGAAAGAACTACAAATAAACTGCAAGAAAACCAAATGCATGGTCATCAGCAAAACTAGCAATGCTAAATTTTGGTGGTGGATACTAAGATCAAGCAGATGCAAAAATTTAAATACCTAGGAACTGTTCAAATAGAAGTCAGAAAATGCGATACAGAGATCCGAAGGCGAATGGCCATGGCAAAAGATGCGTTCCAGAAGTTGAGTAAAATATTAACAGACAGAAAAATGTCGCTATAAACAAAGAAAAGAGAACTGTATTGCTATAGGATGTCACTTCCCTCAATATGACAGTAGATGCTGGACATTATCATTAAAGATGAAAGAAAAACTTGAAGCTAGTGGAATGTGGTTCTACCAAATGGTACTGTAGATACAATGGGTTGATCCTGTGAGCATTGATGAGGCTTTGGACAGCATGAATACGAAACAGCTATCAATAATGAGTATCAGGAAGAGTCACATAAAATTCCTGGAGCATGCGATGAGAAAGAAGAGCTTGGAGAACCTGACACTAACAGGCCGGATAGAGGGAAAAAGAGACAGGGAAAAAGCAGTAGATAACATATTTGAGGAGCCTGATCGGGTAGATGAAAGAAAGATGGCTGTGTAGTGTAACAGAAAAAGCGTACCAAGAGCCACCAGGGATAGGAAGACATGAAAAGCCATGATCGACTACCTCCTAAAAAGACAGGGCATATAGAAGAAGAGGAGAAAAGACATTTTTACTTTTAATTATTTTTTTTATTTTACAAAAAAACGTCTTCTCGGAAAAAGTGTGGTGCTCTGCGGCTGCCCTATCACTGAAACTGAGACGAGCGGGGGAATGATAATACTGCCAGGATCTGAAGCAAACATTTTCTTACATCATTCTAGCAAACAATGTTGCTGGTAGACGCAGAGCATTCGTAAAGAGACGGTCAAACATACCAATTCGATGTCGTGTTCATAAAGTCGCTAGTTGCATAGTTTATAAATCGACGAACTAAGGATTACTGACATGATCTAAGATTGTATCCTATATTTATGCACTATTTCGGATTGACAACTACAATTAGAGTTCAAGGCTGTGTTCAGAAGTGATTTCAAAGGTGACAGGGTTGATAAGAAACGAATGGCTACTTAGGCGTTCAGACTTTTTTTTTCATATGAGATGGTTTTATCCTCCCTGCATCATGCAAGATTCAATTTAACTAGTTTCCTCAATCTCTTATTACAGCTATAATTTGAGAAGATGAGAAAAAAATTAAAATCTGAACAATATTTGCTGTAATATTTTCATGTGAAACACATTTTCCGAGCCTAAAAGTCTTTTTAAGTCTTCTAAACGACATAATTCTGTAGATATATCTCACTTGCACTTGCACTTAAGCTGTAAGACAGATTAAAGTTCAAATATACTTTTAAGATTTCCTAAAATTGAACAAAAAACCGCTGGTAATATCTAACCGAACGTTATAACTTAAAAAATATATTATCTAATCACATACGGAGTAGAGAAGGAAAATGACAGAAACTCGATCGATGGGGAACCATTTGATCAAGATTCAAACTCTGAAAAATGGGTGTGGATTTTAGTTTAGAGTCGTCTATTCTTCATTGTTCCACACACACACACACACATACACATACACACACACTCACACACACATACAGACACACACACACATACTCATATATATATATATATATATATATAAACAGCGACGAATGTCCGTAGTTATTCGCAAAGTACCCAACAGATAGGAAGCAGAATGAAGAACAAATAGTTAGAGATGGAAGCGGCAGAAAGAAATTTTAAATTGCGTGCTTTGGTGGGTGCAGTCAAGCCAAACGGTAATGTCAATGTAGAAAAATTAATGAAATTTTTCCATGGGAAAGACAATAGCGTCTTAAATAAGAACAATGATTTTGCCTATCCCTTCTTCTATGTAATATATCTGGTCTTTGTCATTTCATTCATTCAATGTATATGTCTTTTTATCTATCAACACACAGAGATACTCATAAACACACTAACGCACGTGTACAAATATATATATATATATATATATATATATATGTTCAGTATGAGTTTTCTCCTCGATTCGATCCTCTCCAACACCTCGTCATTAGTCACATGTTCAGAAAATAGTATCCTCAGCATCCTTCTGTAAAACCACAATTCTGCTACCTCAAGCCTCTCCTTCATCCTTGATGAGATCGTCCAACATTCACTGCCATACAGAAGGACATATATCACATAGCAATCCAGTACGCTGTTCTTAGTTTTGTTTCCAATTAGATTTTCTTTCAATACTAAGCTTTATTCAACTAATTCAGTTTTAGATCTGAACACCTTTATTTTTTAGAGTGAATGGTTACAAGCGATGGTGTACGCTTATTATATTACCAAATTCCAGCATGCCAATGCAAGGTCACATTCTGCAAATCAATTCCAAGAAAACTAAAGCAAAAATAAAATTTTTCGAAGCAAGGTCTTTCCGCATTTTTCATACATACCAGATTTGGCAGCTGCAGATTTTTAACTTTTTTATTGCTAAAATATTACATAAGTGCCAGAGAATTCAGAAACAAGAAAGTTGAAAACAGTCTTTCAAACATTTTTTCAATAAGAAAAAAACGTTTTATTTAAACATGGAATCGAATATTTCTCTTTGCCCAGCATTTCAGCCATTGAAAATGAAGGTGTTTTATAAAAATATATAAATACATTAACTTACAATTTTGTAAGCTGTATCACAAATATTGTCGCAATTAAATGTTGATATATTGTTCCTTCCATACAGGCTATATTATAACATTATATTTTATAGTATTTGTTAGTTTTCCATAATATATATAAAGGAAGTAACAACAAATTTTACAACAATCTATACACTACTGAATATGTTTACTACTACACTGTAATCTAAATGCTGAGATTGTTTAGGTCTGAATTTTTATTTGAATATCTGAGTAATTAATAACAAGATATAAATAAAACAATTTCTTAATGGACACGAAATACACTGGAATTATTTAAAAACTATATTTTTCGGAACATTGAATTAAATATAGATATACGTGTTGATTTTCAAAGTTAAATTCCTGTAAAGTATTCCAGAAGTTTAGAAAGAAACTGCCACTTATACTAGAAATATCTATAACAGATAACATGAAATATCTACTTTTTAAATACTGTTGAAAGAGAATGATTTTGTAAATTACAGAAGCAGCGTACGCTGACTTTGCAGACAATGAATGCTGAATGTCTTCTTATAAGGAAATGACTACTTTCAAAATGCCATCAAACAAGGATCTTGAAATTTGGTGATATATGACACATTCTTTAAAATATAAACATTACCTCTGGAGAGTGCTTTAATTAATGATCGAAATTTAAAGCAGGCTCAAAGACACACAATACCTGAACTTCATTAAGTCATTAAAGGTAGTAAGTTGTATATGAAATGATGCATGGTGTAACGCCAACTTAGAGTAAGTTAGTGCTAAAAAATGTTAAGCTGCTCATAGCAAGGTGACTCAAATTATCTTCATTCGATCTGTAGATGATATTGAATAGGAAACGGATATGACATTGCATTTTTGAAATTGATGAGATGTATTTGATATCGGTCAACAATGTCACATATATGATGGAATGATTTAATACAGGCTATACATAAAAATGATATTTATAATGTTTTTATTTTGTTTGTATTTGTTTTTGTCTTTTCAGAATTAAGATAATTTAGGTTTTATATGTATATTTGAAATAGAAAATTATACATTTCGATTATGCTAGCTCGGATATTCATGAGTCTATCACGCCAAACATCACGCTCTTACATCAAGACCGGAAGGTCATTATAGTGATATTATGTGTCATATCATAGTTGGTAAATGTAGTTGTGCAAAAGTTATTCTGCATTCACATAAGATTGTAGAAATATCAGTGATGAGTCTAGAGAGCAATGATTTAGTTGCATATTGTCTAAGAGATGTTGAATATAGCTCTCAGCATCCGAATATAGGTTCAGGCAGGTTTAGATTAAGGCTTTCATTAATGTCAAAGCAGCCACACCATAGACAAAGTGGCGAGAAAAAAATCACCGCTTGTAAACTGTAAACATACATACAGATAAATATGTGTGAGTGCGTATTCTCCGTATGTCTCTGCGTGTTGGAATACGTATACATACAATTATCTATAATTGATTTTTTTCTTTTATATGACATATCTTTTAAATACCGAGACGATCATAACCTTCTACATCTTCCTGTCTTTTGCAGCCCTTAATATTGTTTCGTTATTTTTCCCAACCCCTCCTCTGTTATCCATTTGCTCAAGCCTATCAAGTAAGCCATGTACCGTTTTCCTTATCTCTCTTTCCCTCTATCTACCCTGTGAGTATCATGTTCTTCAAGCCTTCCTTCTTCATTACCTGACCCAAAAACTTCTACTGTCTCTTTTTGATGTTAAGTGTAAGTTCCCTTTTTGTTTCTATTCTCCCTAAAGTCTCGTCGTTGCTCACATGTTTGGTTCATCCTTCTGTAGAAACACATTTCTTTTGCTTCAGATCTCTGCTTGATATTTCTGGTGAGATTGATATATGTACTCCGTTAATTATACGATGTTATCCTTTATAAAAACCTTTACTTAAATGCATATTTCCGGTACAAACCTCTTCAGACATGGAATATATTTTCAATATTGTACAACTCTAACTTTGTGGGTTACAGTTGAGGTAAGTATGAGTTAACTATTGAGATCCAGGCAATTTTTATTATAATTTTCAAGTTCATCTGATGAAGAATAAATCTTCTCACATAATTTCAGAATTAAAGGAAGTATAACAAGACGCAATCTGAAGTAATTTAAACAGTTATGATATGGAACTAAAAAGTTTATCCGTTGACTATATAAAGTTATTACTAGAGCTGTGAAAACTTGCCTGAATTAATTTTAACTCTTTTTGTAAATGACTGCATTTTGCTTTTCGTTTAAATTGACATCTGGCTGTTCAGTGAAAACCGATCATATTGCTAGCAAATTTTTCCAGAAAATACTTTTTCGAGTTTGGTCGATGAATCAAGTCTCGTTTCGTTAGTTTTCCTGGGCGTTTGGTCGTGATAGTCTCTCGTAACGGCCTCAACAATTAGACACAATAATTTCTTTCAAAGACAGTAAATAAACAAGATTTTCTTTGAAACCCGAAAACCTAAGGCCAACGCCTTCCCTTCAGATGAAACGAATTGAGAATATTGTTTAGAGTGTAAGTAAATATATACGATACAGCATTCATTTAACTTAGATTTTCAATGTGTTTGTTCCCACAATCACATTCACCCAAACACATAAATAAATACGAAGTAAAATCTTTCTTTGGAATCCTATTCCGGTAAAAGACTTTAAGATTTTGACCATATATATGAAATTGGCTTCAAGTAGGAGATATCGAGACCAAAGGACGAGGTACAGAAAGGGAAGAAAGCCTCTTCTCCTCCTAGTTAGAAGTTAATAGCAAAACATTTACGTCTATTTAGACTTTATTGTCTACGAATCTTTCAAACCAGCTAAGACCAAAAAAGAACTGATACAGAAAAATCAACGTTTATGTTCATGATTGTTTGGTTCTATGCTCCACATTATTCTCTACAAAATAACCACTTCCATATGTATATAAATATAAGTGTTGGCATTAATCTCCAAATCCATTTACACACACTATATCCCTGATAGTGACCATTTTAACCAGTAAAACTATAATTTATTAAAAGTATACTCGTCCGCCAACAATCCTGTTTCACAACTCATCAAAACGTTCAGAAATCAGATTGCCTCTATACAGGATTGAATGCTGATCAAAATGATTTCAATCGGTGATTCTAATTCTGAGCTATAGGCGAAATTTCACTTTAGTGTGTTATATACAATGTAAACACACGCCAGTAGTCATGAGTGTTCAAATTCATTACTGAATCAACGATGTGTTAGTGCGTGAGTAGCTACTGTTAGTATTCTATCATTTCTCCATAGTGCACAATCGGCGTGCAATATATATATATTTAATATATATATATATATATATATATATATATATAATGAAAGATGTAAATATGAAGGAAATATCAATATATATGCATATATATATATATATATATATATATATATATGTGTGTGTGTGTGTGTGTGTGTGTGTGTGTGTGTGTGTGTGTACTGCTATAATCAGTTGTTATGCAAAATGAATGAAGCTTGATGATCTCAGCGTGGAGCTTTAAACCATTAATAGACATTCGGATGAAATCGTCTATCAATTTATAAAGAAAAATATTCTGAATCATTCTTAATAATCTCTTTTCATAAGTGAGCCTTGTTTATAAGAAAGAGCGAAGCCAAAACAATTGTGATTTTTTGAAACTGCATTTGAATTGCTAGCTTTAAAGGCGCCAAACCAAAGAGGAAACCAATATTTTCTGCGCTCATAAAGAAAAATTCGTTATGGCCCCATTTTTCAAAAAAGCTTCTGACTTTCAAAAATCGAAAAAGATACATTCTCAGCTTCTTTTGGATCTTTTTTTTCTTCATATTTTGAAAGACATGAAAATATTGCATTCAAGGACACACGTTTAGGGATTTTTTTTTCAATTAGGTGTGCTTAAAAATATACCATTATTCATAATATATTGATATAAATGTATGTTTTTTCATATAAACCATTCCCTTGATGAGACAATGTTGGCACATGACATAGTATTTTTTAACATCTGGTCGAGTTAACTCTCTCATCAGACCTCAAGTAGAATGACTATATTGAATCTATAGCTACATCCACGGCTAAGAAGCTCGGCTCACTGTGTAGATCCAGGAAGTTTTTCACGTCTGAATAAATCCTACACATATATAAATCGACTATCCGCCCGTGTATTGAACACTGCTGCTGCATCTGCTCGGATGTCTCTGCTATTCACCTTGGGGTTCTTGACAAAATCCAACGGAGACTCTGTAATGTGATTGATCCCCACTTGGTAGCTCGGCTGCAGTGACTTTCTCACCGGCGTAATGTGGCTTGCCTCTGTCACTTCTACAAATAATTTCACGGCTTCTGCTCCAATGAGCTTAGCTAACTGGTGCCCTTTCTGCATGAATTTATTCGAGACTAACAACTTTTTTCTCAACATTTCAAAGTGAACCCAATAAAATGTAACCTCAACTTCTATTCCAACAGCTTCTTTTCCCTCACTTCCCGCCTGTGGAATTCTCTTAAGTATACTTGCTTCCTCGACAGCTACAATCTCCAAGAAATTAAATATAAGTTCAATTGCCATCTTCTATTTCTCTAACTCGCATCCTTCCCCTCATGTTTTTTCTTCGTCTCATCTACTCTCATCGGCTCTCTTCACATCCTTCTTTTCTCAATTCTCTGCCACCCCCTTATAACTTTTTCCTCTTTCTCTTATCTCTCGTCCTATGTAACCCCATGCACTGCATTGCTTAGGGTGAAATGTTTATTAAGAAAATTTAATTGGTAGACTATGATATACTAACGACTGGCAAAGATTTTGTGAATTGTATCTATCCGACTATTCCGTAGTGTATAGTTTTTAATCTTAATGCAAATGAAAAATGATATTATCATTTTAAAAATGAACTTTATTAATATGGACAAGTTATGAGAGCATTTTTATTTTAAAAATACTTGGATAATATCTTGACATCGACATCGATTTTTGTTTTTACTGAAGTGGTTGACACATCCTTTTTTTTAGCAAAATTCTAACATGCATGACATACGTCATTTTTTTTAACAAATTTAAAAATGAAACAGAGCTCTGTGATAGGGTTGTGTGCCAATTATTTTTTCTGTAATTTATCTTAAGAATGCATTCAAACCTGACTTTTCATGACTTCCTGTCTTTGCTTGCGCTAATAAATGCTGATACCTTACCTTAATATTTTGTCTATCTCCAATCCATTGACATAAACTTATTTAGACAGTTACTCATCGTTTCTCTTAACGTGAATATGCTCGGCGAGTTGAATACCTCTTGCCCAATTACAACATTATATATCTCAACAATTTCATCTATTTTTTAATCTTATCACCTCGAGCAAGGCGGTAACGCCACTGATGTGCAGGGGGCTACGTAATAGTGAAAAGATTGGAAAACAGAAAGCCGGAAACCACATCCTAAACAGGGAACAAGGGATGAGCCTCTTAACCTGCTTAATAGACGTGGGTGGATTGTGAACCGGGCGATAGATAGATCTATCTACTCCAATTGAAAAGAAAAAAAACAAAGTGAGAAGATTTGAAAAGAGAAAGTCGGAAACCACATCCTAACAGAGACAAAGGGATGAGCCTCTTAACTTTCTGTTTGCAGATGTGTGCTTTCCTTGTTGTTTGTACACCCTTTAAATCTCCCTTATAGACTACATACGCTGTCTATGATATTCTTGGAATTTTCTGTGAAACGTGAGGGTATTAAGATCTGCTTTTACGACATTAAATATATTTTTGTTAAGCCACCAAAAATAGATTCCTTGTGTTTATAACTAAATTCATAGCGATATCAGGTATTTTCTAATCTACAGCAGATTCTAATATGCGCACATACCAACAGTGTTTTATTGATTCCGCAATGTAGTAAACTATCTATATTTCACCCATGTTGTTTTAGACGATTCATTTTATTTAAAGTGTTATGGACGAAAGTTTTCAATTCACATTCAATACTTTTCACAGTCCCACATTGAGATGCTACTACATTTCGCATTATTCCTTTTCATTCTTTGTTTACTAAAAATTCTCTATTTGGTTACACCTACCTTTCGTTATAATTACCATTATAACTGATGTACTAAGTTTGTTTACTTATCGACTTGCACTAGACGCCTGTTTATCACCGGCAGCTGAGTAATAGCGTATCTTCTTAAATATCCAATTCTTGATGAAGCCTTGCTCTTCGGATTAGTAAATTATCTAATCTTTATACTCGTGTTTTGACAATTGTCTGTTAGTATTGTTAAAATCATAACATTCATAGTCCCCACTTTTCTTAACTTCTGAACAAATTTTCTTGTATATTGCAATTTCAACCTTTCCTTCGCATCCATTCTGAGAACTGGGTTAACTTCCACGTATTTACGAACGATTCATCTTTTGTGGGGACTGAAGAGGAAATGTCAGTTATATTGTTGAATATTTTACATATTTTTTATATTAGTGATAGTTACTAGGAAAACTAGTAACAGTTAATAATTTTCCAATAATCATTATATCATTCTATTTCTGCTACGGTCAAACTACTTAGCAAGTCTGCGGAATGACCTAAGGCAGGTAGTGGTGTGTTTATTATGCCTACATTTCATTTTTCTATCTCCTATGACTAGCGCTAGATATATTTGACAGTATACTTAATAGAAGCTCATAATAAAGGCTTCGTTTCTACTCCTATTAGATGCACAGCCTGATTTATTAGGGTAAAAACCTGCTTTTGTGGTTGTTAAGTTGACTCATATAACTTACTCTGAACATTTTTGTAAACGAACCCTTTCTCACCACCAGTCACAAATTCAGTAATTAAGCAAATTTAAACTTTCTTTCTCAAGGGAATGTTTGACGTATTTTCTAATCGTTGACAGGTTAAGGTTTTAAATATGAACGACTAAAAACTGGTAAGAAATTTATGGACAAACCAATCTAAATTAATTTCAGTACTGTAAAATAGTAACAAAATTAGGGAAGAAAATATAGTCGAGATTTATAAAGAGTGTAAAATTTGGTGCAAAAGTTCATGGTAGCAATTTCAAAGAATATCAATGTGTTCTTATTTTTATTGAATGAAGCCTAAGGCGACGTTTGTTAGAACGCTGAATGGAAGTTTACGCATGCGCCGGTCAATTTCGTGACTGGATCAAAAAACATAAATACATTTTACTCTTTGTAGTTTTAAGTTTTATTTCTACTTCACTTTCTACAATTTTTTTTAATGCAATCGCATCTTTGTTCAAGATGCCCGATGGTTATCTATAAGGATTAACAAGCAACAATTCTCCTTTAAGTACGAGAATTTTTTCATGTTTGGCATTCAATAACAACAGATTTGGTAAGTTTAAGTCTTTCTCTAATTTGTAACACACACACGAAACTGAAACCAGTGGTTTTTAGAATGATACCAAGCGTTCCAAATATTATGGTCACGATTATTACTTTTGTTAACAATATTTTGTTATTATTTTACGTGTTTTCATAAATTTGATCATCATCCATATTTCCAATCGCAAGTGACATCTTTGATTTTGCCTTTTTATTCACAAATATCAGCTCCAATCTTCACGCGGAAATAGAAACATTGGACATAATATAAAAAATCCTAGAGTATCTTATCCAAAGTCAAAAGAAACATTGATTATTGTTCCCTGTTATCTAAATGCATATAATCTAGAAAAGACAAATAGACCGGGTTTTTTTATCTTCGTCGCACTCTTGATGAGATTTTATATGTATTCGTATTTAGGTCCTCACCAGTTATATAAAATCAAGGATCATCATACGAAACTAAACTGATAAACTTCGAGCAATATGAGACGAATACGAGGTAACTCGATATATATAATGAAATAGTGGAATCATAATCAGTAAATAAAATGCTAGAGAATATTTTTCAAGAAAAAATCAATTTTGGAGAATTGACAAAACGGCAAAACTTTTATAAAAGCGATTTACAATTAGAGGCAGAATTAATAAAAATTATGTACCTTTCTTTACTTTCAAATAATGTACAAAATAAATGAGTTGTGAGATAAGTAATTCCACCCCCCCAAAAGATGTTAGCACATCATATTTTAATTTTATTTCCTCAAGACTAGCCAAACCCTTACCATTTCTTCATTATATGTGAATTGCTATAATTTATTGGGAAATATGAATGCTTTTTTTTTTAATCATCTCACCCCAAGCAAGGCATTCCACTGCCACTATTGCGCATGGGGCTACATAGGGGAAGGTAAAGAGAAGGAGTGGATAGATATAGGGAATGTCAGGAGAAAGGTGACAGATGAGTAAGGATAGCGAGGATGAGGGTCGGGCAGATGGGAAGAGTGCTTGATAGAATGGGAGCAGGTTAGTGTGTGAGGAGGTGTGTATTGACCTTACATTTAAACTCCTGGAGATTGTAGCCGTCGGGGAAGCAATCGTTTGGAAGAGAATTCCACAGTCGGGAAGTGCGAGGAAAGAAACTGTTGGAGTAGAAGTTACGGCTGCATTTTATCGGTTTCACTATAAAAGGGTGGGATCTAGTTGCTAATCTAGTATCTCGTGCAAATTCGTATATAGGGGGCACCAGTGATCTAAGTTCATCGGAGCAGAAGCCGTGAAAGTATTTATAGAAGAGACACAGGGAAGCCACGTCTCGCCGGTGGGAGAGAGACTGCAGGCGGTCTGCCAAGTCGGTATCTATCACATTACAGACCCTCCTCTGAACCTTATCGAGAAGCCCGAGGAGAACAGCAGGGGCACCCGACCAGATATGGCAGCAGTATTCAATGCACGGGCGGATGGTAGATTTGTAAATGTGCAGGATAGATTTAGACGAAAAAAACTTCCGGGCCCTACACAGAGAACCGACTTTCATAGCAGCGGATTTAGCAATGGATTCGATATAGTCATTCCATTTGAGGTCCGCTGAAAGTGTGAGACCAAGGAGGCGTAGTGTTTTACTCTCTGGGAGGCAAGCCTGGTCCATGAAAATGGGAGGTAGGTGAGATTGTCGATGATGGTTAATTGACAGTAGCTTCGTTTTAGAAGCATTAAAATTTACTAGCCATTTCTTACCCCAGTCCAATATGGATTGGAGGTCTTTTTCAATCTCGGCTGCGAGTTTAGCTTTGACGCCTACACCAGATTTTTGTTGGAGGCGAGAGTAAACTGTGGTGTCATCGGCGTACAAACCTATTTGGGTTCTTATGGAATCAGGGAGATCATTAATATATATCAGGAAGAGTGTAGGACCTAAGATGGAGCCTTGGGGGACACCTGCGTTTGTATGGTATTTCTGAGAGGCATGTCCGTTTAATACCACTTTCATTGTGCGGTTAGAGAGGAATGACTGGATTAGTTGAAACAAATGTCCAGTTATACCATAGCTCTGCAGTTTACATAGAAGGCCAGCATGCCAAACTCTGTCGAACGCCTTAGATATATCCAATGCAACGGTTCGAGCTTCGCCATTCCTGTCGAGTGCCTGGTATATGTACTCGGTGATGGTCGTTAGCATATCAGCAGTAGACCTGGTGAAGCGGAAACCATATTGCTTGTCCGAGAGAAGCCTGTGTGCTGTGAGATGCTGAACCACCTCGGCGTTGATAATGGCTTCGAACACTTTGCCAAAGATCGGAAGAAGGCTGATAGGGCGGTAATTTGCAGGGTCAGAGGGTTCTCCAGTGTTTTTAAATATAGGAACTATAGAGGAAGATTTCCAACAGGCAGGAAAGCAGGAAGCAGATAGGCAGAGGTTGTAGAGCTTAGAAAGGATAGAGGAGAGTTCAGGGGCACATTTCTTTAAGACTATGATTGGGATTCCGTCACCACCGCTCGCTTTGTGAGGGTCAAGTTTTAAGATTATCTTAGAGACAAGCGAAGGTGTAATGTGGACATCATTCAGTTGTGCCTCGGTTCTAGGTGAGAAGTCGGGTGTAAAAACTCCAGATGAGTCCAGACTCGAATTGTTCGAGAATCTGCGGGCAAAACATTCAGCCTTATCTGCTGGGGAGGTGAGGACCTCAAATTTGTTGATTAGCGGGGGTATTGTGGACTTGCTCTTGTTAAGTACTCTTTTACAGAGTTGCCAGTAGTCTTTAGCGCCGAATTTAGAGCATGCTATGCGTTGCTTCATTCTGGCAGCAAACAACATCTTAGCTTCGTTAAGTATCCTTTTACACTTATTACGAGCTGAAGTGAAAAGGCGCCTGTTTTGTTCCGACGCATAGTTACGATAGAGTCGGAAGGAATGATTCCGGTGGGCAATGGCAGCAGAGCAAGCGGGTGAGAACCATGGAGACGAATGAGATTTAAGCTGGAATTTCCTAGCAGGGATGAAGGCATCGATGCCAGCCTTAACCCAGGAGGAGACCTCGGATGCACATTCTTCGATGGGAAGACTAAAGACTTTGTTCCAAGGGATGTCACAGAGGAAGTCTCGGAACGAATCCCAGCCTGCTCTTTGATAACAGTAGGATATTCTACTTGTCTGTGTTTCATGGGTCGGGCGGGAGTGGAGTGAAATATTGACGGACACTACAGTGTGGTCAGAGTTTCCAAGTGGGCAGAGTTGTCTGGTAGTGCAAGAGTCTGGGATGGAAGTGAAGCAGAGGTCTAGAAGTGAGTCCCTTCCGTTAGGGTTGTCGGAGAAACGCGTGGGGAAGTCCACTACTTGCGTAAGGGATTGGGTGATTGAAAAGTTCATGGTGTGGACACCAGCAGCGTCAGTGACAGCGTTCTTCAGCCACTTGGTGTGGTGGGCGTTAAAGTCACCAAACACGAATACATGGGCAGAGGGATGGGTAGAAATGGCTTTGTCAATATTGTCAGAAATGATGTCAAGTAACGAACAGTCAGGGGAGGAAGGAGAGCGGTAGAGAAAGAAGAGATAGCTAATCGAGCTGAGAAGTGAGAGGCGGAAGCACATGAAAGAATGATCTGGGGATTCAAAAGATGACACCCTAGCTAAAGGAAGGTGTTCGCTGACATAGACACCAAGCCCATGCATATGAACATTGGAGTCCTTCCTGAAGAGGGGAAGGTAGCCAGGAACGCAGAACTCAGATGAGGGGATAAAAGGGTTAAGATTAGTTTCACATAGGGCTAATATATCAGGTGAGTTATTATGGAGGAAAGAATCTACACTGGGGAAGTTGGTGCGGATGCCGCGTATGTTAGTGAAAGAGATTCAGACAGGTTTAGGCGTTTTCAAATGAGCTGGTTTAGTTTTGTTATTATGTTTGCTTTTTTCCATAGTAATTCAGTTAAGGAGTGGTCTTAGAATAGAATCAGTCGGTCAATCATTTGCAACTTGTGAAGGATGGAAACTGGCGCGGCCTACAACATAATGTGGCCTCGGGGTTGCCCACCGAACGTTCATGCAGGGACGCCCGTCCATGCGCGATATGGCACTACAAGAACCCCGGTATTATTCAACTGTTGATCAGAGCAGCCTCTCAAGACGCTACGCAAGAGTTCGGGCTCCTAACTACCAGTCGGAAGCAGCAACCAGGAAACTGCCAACCCGGTACCCTCAGAATGTAAAGACGTTGCCACTATACTACGTAACTGCAAAGAGCTTCCAGCTGAACTAACACCAAGACCAGAGAAAGGGGATGAACCGGGAACCCCTTCCTAAACAAGAAACAAGGTGATCACCTCTAAACTCATTCCAAAGAAGGGGGTGGAGTGTGAGACCGGGCGATAGTAGAAACTATCTACTCCAATTAAAAAAAAAAAAAAAAAGAAACAAAGAAAAATCAATTCTTTTATAAATTGTTTTCTAGAGCTTATAATATCAACTTTGGCTTAGGTAGTGGCCGGGACGTCTGAAAATTAATACCACCTGTTGATATTTATTTTGTAAAATATAAAAATGTAGAAAAAGTCTAAATGGATGGATGCGAGAAGTAGTATATTTTTCTGTATAATAATTATAATTGGCTAACCACAGTCACTGACCTAAACAGACGACATTATTTCTTACACCAAACAAGATATTCTTACATACCATTCTTAAAACATCTACCATAATACACATGAATCTCCTTAAAGTTCGAAATAGAACTCATAAGCACAATTTTTGTTTATTGGCAAAGGGGAATAAAAAATAATTTAAAAACCTAAGAAGCAATAGAACACTTTCGGTAATTTTCCAATAACTGGCCGACAAAGAGAGACTTTGGAATCACAGTCTACGTGAGTGATGGTTCATCATTACTGAGACGTTTTAACCTGAGATCTCAAGGACATATAATGCGGGTCCTCTGCTTCATAAGACCAAGCTCGCCTATATAATGATCTTGATCGAACCTTCTCATTAACAACAGGACAAGAACTGAATCTCGCAAAAACCATCCGTTGCCAGTAAGATGTGCTTGAGAGAAATCCGACATTCTCGGAATAAACAGCGAAAATCCTCCTCGTATGAGTTCACACTTCTCAGGAAAGGAAAGTTCTTACGGTCATCTTCCTTCAAGAATTTGCTCTGACCATTCGATTGCTAAAACATTCAATCAGGGAATGTTACTTAAAGAATGCCAATATTTGGCAAATCGAAAACGTCTTCAGAGGGTAACAGATCTCCGTAACTCACTTGGGGGACATTGCCTCCCCACAAAAATGAGAACAAAAGCCTTAATAATATCGGTAGTTTCGTACACGGGAGTGAAATCACAGATAGTCGATAAATGACTATCGGGTAGATGTTGCAAATACATACTTCTGCCCTCCACTTTAAAAAAGATTTCTCTGAGACCACAAACGAACTAGGACCTCGACTTTCTCCGGCATATCGAATCAATTCATTTTCAAAGAAAGATCGGGTCCAATCAAATATCGACTGTCTTGTCAGGCTGTTCACCCAACAGCAAGCCAACGGATTTATCGCGGTTGATCTTTGGCAGCTAACGTCTCGTAACCTCTGATTTATTTGCTGACTTCCTCAATCTTAGCTCTGCTCGACACAAGAACCGAAGTGTCTTCAGCATAGACGGAGTTCTTGACAAATGTGGTAACACTAGGTAGAGAAATTCTACGTAGGACCGTATTTGTGATTAACTAGCGAAAGAAAGTCTTCAATGCACAAACGTACATCAAAGCTGAAAGCGGAAAACCTTGACGAATGTAATCAGATTATACAAAAGCTCTGATCTAACACTATTCATTTTCATCAGCACGCCGAGAGAACCATAGAGAAATCCGATCAAGGTTCGTTTATTCCGGCGATATGACGCATGTGATATATCGATAGGACGATAACTGTTAGGGCCTGATACTTCTAAATAAGCAAGGAAACCAAATCTGCCCAAGTTAAGGCATTTATTTGCCAGATGACTTTTTCTACATACGCTGTTTCCGCTGACAATCTAGATTGATTCAACAAGTATAATCAAGAAACAGCGACCTAATTTTGAATTTTATTTATCCCATCAGATATTTTCAATCACCGCCTTCGTCAATTCCTGAGGTATCATAAGTAACAGCTGAACCTTGTTTACCAAATAATAGTGCGTTCAATTTTAATTAGCCAATCATCCTATGCATACACTTATATAAGTATACCTAAACCTGGACAAGTCTATGATAAGTTTAATCTTTCAAAACATAATTTATAAACTATGCATCGACTCTCCTAACAAGGTCGTGGTTGCGGTAGCTAGAATGCACCGTCATAGGCGAGACACCTCTATTCATCCTTGTGCACAATAACCCCTGAGGTTCCCATTTTACTTATCTACATTATCAAATTGTCGATAAAGTTCCGAAATAGTTATACTTACCGGTTGTTGGTACCAGAATTTGTCTCTTAGTCGGGGTCAAGTTTGTCATTCTAATTACCTGCTAAAATTACCCAAGAAAATCTTGTAAAAAACAGCTCGATTCGCTGAAACAAATTATGCGCTCAAGATAGTTATTGGACACATAAACCCAAAGGAGACGAAAAGTGTTGCACTTTATAGTAATTTCCAGCACGCTAAATCTGTCCCCCACACAGGATCAGTGAAAGCAAGAACACACACCCCATTCAAAGACATGCTCACTAACCAAAATCTCCACACGAGAGTAAATGTTGAATAGATAGCCTCCTAGACAGAATGCATTCATGATTGCAAATTAAAACAAGGTCACCCAATACGCAGAATATTTTTTGTTTTTGTTTAACAGTGTGACTTTACATGCCCAGCTTTACTGCAATTGTAGCATGTCAAATTCTAAAAAGGACAGTATTCTCCGAAATGAAAATTTTCATATCTGAAACATGGATTAGGTTTTTCTTTGTACATTCTTCTTTTACTTGGATGTACGTACATTATTTACTGACTTTCCTTGAAGGTTCTATAAAATTTCCTGTAGTGTAAGTTTATTATTCTGTTAAAATTTTGATATAATTCTTACCCATATTTGTTCATCTTTTTTTGCCGCCAATCCTTGAACAAATCTTAATTCTTTAAACATATTCCCAGTCAGTACATTCAATATGAATCTTCCGTATTCCAGCATATGTGACAAAATCTTTGTTTTTTTTCGCCAGTATCATACATTTTCAACGTGTGTTGATTAAAGAGTTTTGTCTTTATATTTCATGTCATATGTTTTACTGCTTTTCAAAACAAATTTCTCCAGTTTTTGTTTGGTGGGGGATGCAGTACAGTATTTTTGATGTTCTACTACTGCTAACGTTATTAACAAAAGTCTCGTTTTTGTCTTGTCTTTACAGTCGCTGATTTATCCTCTGAGAAATGTTAATATTTTCAAAAAAAATAAGTACATTATCTGCATTGTATGGAAATTCAGATATAACATTTACCACAGCCTTGGGTGAAAAGAACTTGGAGTATTTTCTGTTGTTTTCCGCATTATTTTTATCAACTTATATTGTTTTTTAATTTCAATGACTTTTTACGCTGCAGTTGGCTTTGTTATTGTTGTTGCTGTTGTAGTTGTTATTGTTGTTGTTGAATTTTTACCACAGCAGCAAACAGTTGCTCTATATTAGAAAAATACTTTTTTTTGGTTTTTACTTTCTAAGGCAAAAATTGAAAGCAACTAGGTTCAAATTTCCGTCGTTACTCTTTTCCTGTATGCCGAAGCAACAAGTATTTTTCAACTTGTTAACTCAATCTGAGTTTCAATTTTGCCACCGTTACAACTATTATTCAAAATCTTAGTTTTCTAACTTTAAGTTATATTTAGATACTGGCTGTGACATCTATAAGAAATTCTCTTAAGATTGACTTCAAATTCACCGTAATTCTTCATTTAAGCTGCTAGACTACATCACGTAGGGTTTTATTTACTCCACAACAGGTTCTTTTCCAAATTTCTTCTTCCTTAATTTGAATTAATCATTTAAATTAGTCGAATACCAACCTGGCTGTTAGGCAATACTACCGATTACACAGGATCAGCAATGTAAATATCAAACTATTTGAATCACGATGAAGATTAGGATTCTTGTTTTCCATTAATGTCACAGACAAAGCCGGAATTTGAACAATGGGCCGTCAGTTCTGTTTTCAACGCTGATGAATTTTATACTGCACACACATATCAACAGACAGCAGTTGAATCATAAAGAGAACTACAAACAGCATGTAATATTCATTGTATTTGATTCCAAATCAAGCAAACACGTCAGATTCGGGATAGAAAAATGAAAAATATAATCCTCAATAAAACTAACAAACAAATACTCATCAGCTGCAAAACCAAAACAAGGATGTTAGAAAACCAATTGTATCATTCAAATAATTTTAGCTGTCGAAGAAGTTCTTAGCTATGAAAACTTATGGACAAATGCGTTTAAGAAAAGTATGCAAAAACTGTTATATAAATGTCGATTGAATAAATGTATATCAAAATAGAAAGCATATAAAATTGATTAGTAAATAATATACAAATGATACATGCTTAAGACAGTAAAAGTGCAAATAATAAACACCAGTATGTAGAACTGTGCAAAATATGTATTCCACAATGCATAAATCAATCATATTGCTCTTTTGTGTACATGAAGAATACTCAAAGGAGAAAACATTTCCCTTTCCAAGTACACTCTGATCAAAGTGAGTATCACAGATAATATCAACGTAAGAAAAAGAAAAGAAAACCCATCACACATGTGATACGCAAATACAATTAAAGGAGATTGATGCATTGCAGATAGGTATGCTAATAATGAACAATATTCTGATGATAGTAGTAATCGCCACTAAAAGTCTAATTCAATTTGAAATAATCTCACAGCAAACTGAAATTATATTATATAACAATGTTTAAGTTATAACTAGGCAAGTAAATGGTGTGCCCAAATGATATATATGTTTATGATGTCTAGAAGTTTTATTACAATCAAATATTTAGTTTTATCTTCTCATCAAATGTATCGTTTTTATGGCATTATCATATGTCTGGTTTTTCTAGTCTTATCAAATGTCTTTTTTTTGTTCAAATCAAATGCTTAGTTTTTATGTTTTTATCAAATGCCTAGTTTCATAGTGTTACGTCGGGTAACAGAATTATGTGAAAAAATACAAAACAAAGTAATAGTATAACAGTAGGTGTATTGACAGGAAAGAGAATTATTTACAAGAGGTGAGTATTAGTAGAATACAAAACTATGTAATTAGTATACAGTGTCGTCGTAGAGACGTGATAAATTGAATAGTAGAACACTTCCGGTGCAATACCGGAAATACCCGACTGATTCGCGCACTCGATTTCCTTACTCGACTTCCTTCCTCGAGGTATAATCACTACTCTTTTTTATAGTGATTCGAATAGTCCATTTCCGTGGAAAGGTGGAGAGCGCCCCAACACATAGACTTATCAAATGTCAAGTTTTTTTTTATCAAATCAGATATATAGTTTTTATGATATTATCAAATGTCCAGCTTTTTCTCTAAACAAATGTTCAGTTTTCATGTTATCCATGTCTAGTTATATAGTCTTATCACATGTCTAGATTTTTGTCCTATCAAATGTCAAGTATTTATGTTCTTACTATATGTCTATTTTTTATTTTCATCAAACTTTTATATGTCTTTTCAAATCAAGTTTATCCTTTTTATGGTATTATCACAAGTCAATTTTTTCTGGTCTGAACAAATGTCTATTTTTTGTTTTAAGCAAGTGTTTAGTTTTTATTTTCTTATCAAATGTTACGTTTTTTAGATAAATCAAATATTAAGTTTGTATGGTTTTATCAATTGCCTATTTTTTTTTAATCAAATGTTTAGTTTTCATCATCTCATCAATGTCTAATTTTATGGTCCGATCAAATGTCTAATTTTTTATTGTCTTATTAAATGTTTAATAATTAATGTTCTTATCAAATGACAAGTTTTAAGCTCTTATTACATGTATAGTTTTTATACCTAACTTTTTTCGTCATATCAAATGTTTAGTTTGAATAGTCTTATCAAATATCTACTTTTATGTTTATATCAAATGTATAGTTTTTAAGGGCTTATCAAATGTGTAATCTTTATGGTCTCATCAAATATTTAGCATTTATTGTCTTATAAAATGTCTAGATTTTATTATCTTAATAATTGTCTAGTTTTTATGGTTTTATTAAATGACTTTTGAAAGCCTTAACAAATATCTATTTTTTATGGTCTTATCAAATGACTAAGTTTTATGGTTTTATCAAATGTCTTGTTCTTAGTCAAATCAAATGTCTGGTTTTTTGTTCTTATCAAATGTATAATTTTGTGGCCTTATCAAATGTCTATATTTTATGGTTTTATCAAATGTTTAATTTTATGATTATTTTTAAATTCCAAATTTTATGATTTTATCAAATATTCTATATTTCATAGTTTCATCTAACAAATGACTATTTTTTGTCTTATTAAAAGTCTAATTTTTATAGCATTATCAAATATCCCGATTTTATGGTCGTATCACATGTTTAGTTTTTATGGTCTTATGAAATGTCTCGTTCTTTTGTATTGTTCTTTTGTGATTTTATCAAATGTCAAGTTTTTGTGGTCTTAATAGTTTTTATTCTCATCAAATGATAAGTTTTCATGGTTTTATCAAATGTGTAGTTTTTGTAGTTTTATTAAATGCATAGGTTTTATGGTTTTGTCAAATGTCTAGGTTTTATAGTCTTATCAATTGCTGAGTTTTATGTTTTTTTCAAATGCTTAGTTTTCTTGGTTGTATCAAATATTTAGATTATATATTTTTATGAAATGTCTAGATTTACTCTCATAACAAATGTGTAGTTTTTCTAGTCTTATGATATGTCTAGATTTTATGTTCTCGATAATTGTGTAGTTTTTATGGTATTATAAAATGCCTACTTTTATATTCTTATTAAATTGCTAGTTGTTATTGTGTAATGAAATATATTGTTATTTGGTGCTAACCAAATATCTAGCTTTTGTTCAAATCAGATATCTATTTTTATGGTCTTATCAAATGCCTAGATTTATTTCTTTTTCAATTATCTAGTTTTTATGATCTCATCAAATAATATTTCGTTCAAATCAAATGTCTAGTTTTTTTGTCTTAACAAATGATTTTTAGGCGTGATTATGTATCTAGTTTTCATGGTCTTCTAAAATGTTTGTTGCATGATTTTTATGGTTTTACAAATGTCTAGTTTTGTGTGGCATTATGATAATATCTAGTTTTATGGTCTTGTCTAATGTTTAATTTTAGGATCTTATCAAATGTCTAGTTTTATGGTTTTAATAATGTTTATTTTTAATAATCTTATGAAATATCTAGCTTTTTGTCTTTTCAAATGTTTAATTTTTATCTTCTTATCAAATATTTAATTTTTAGGGTCAAATCAAATATCTAGTTTTTTGTTATAATCAAATGTTTAGTTTTATGTTCTCGTGAAATGTTAGTTTTTAAAACAATAAAAATGACCAATGTTCCTGAAGATAACACACCTGTTTTCTGCGTTTTTGTAAATTAATGATTGACTATGAATTAATTTAATCTATTAAATATTATGGCATTATTTTAGTTTAGTTTCTTTTTGTTGTCCTCATTTTTAGTCATTCATTTTGAGTCACTTATGTTCTATCTTACAAAACACTGCATTAAATGTGTTAAGGTTTTCTTAAATAGTGTGGGTTGCGTTCTTTTCTGCTGCCTGGTCTGTTAGCCTGCCTACCTGGCGAAAGGTCGCACGTTCAAAACTCGCTGAAACCTGGGCGAGGCTCGGTTTTAAAAAAAGGATGTGCGTTGTGGTACAGTGGATATCGGCTCGGAACGAGAAGCCGGGAGCCGAGTTCGAATTCCAGTTGAATCCATTGTATTCACTTAAAGGTATTAATCCGTCTCTTTCTTCCAGTTATGGGTTAAATAGCAGGACAGATTGGGTTCTATAGCCTTGGCTGGCAACCAGTCTAACGCAGAAAGCAATGGAAAACTACTGTGGGATAATCTTCAGCCCAGTCAGTCATGTCTCGAAAGAGACATGATCGCCCAAGCGTGTATCATGTATGGCACTTAACTGACTGACTCTATCAGGTTCTTTAGCCGCTAAAACAGTAGAAAGTACTGCCTTTTCCCTTACAGGTATAAAACACTTTCACTGCGATGAGTTTCTTCTTTGTGTGGTCAATGAAGGTGAAATATATCAAAGATAACGTTTTTGAGGAAAACCTTCTGAGCCCAATGTGTTTGTTCTTAGATGAAACCGAAAGATATATTTCACACTATCTAAAATGGCTAGACTAACGAATAGTTGGATATTAACCCAGAGCATCTGAGTATGTCATTTTGTGCTACACTTTACTTTTTTAACGTGGCCGCGATCAAGTATATTGATCAATTTTAAAATCTGATTCAGATTATATTTCCTCAAATATTATCTTTTCTCTTAATCTCTGCCAATAGCAAGTGAAGTGGATGTAAGCAATTGTTTGGTAATGTTCACTCTTTAAATACCAAATAACAAAATTATTTGCCATCAGAAAATACCCCGTCTTCTGCTTTTCTATTAGCCTAGCATTATGAGACGTTTTGCAAACTATTCTTTGTTTATCAACTATAAATTTTCTGTCTGAATATTTAAACTGAATAATCATCATTAGTTACATTATTTGAATGGGAGCTATTGTTCTCATCTTTGTTCGTTTTGTGGTTATCACAACATCACCTTTTTGTAGTTACCTCAGTGTTTTGACCGTTGTGCCCTCTGGCCTTCATGACGATCAGAGTTGACTCCATGACATTTTGACCTATACACTTTATTTAATCTATGAAAGTAGAGTCTTCTCTTTTTACTGCCGATTTCACGGTATACCTCATCTTTCTTCTTATTTTCTTAATATTTAGTCATACGCAGTGAACAATAACTGAGAAGTACTAATATAAAAATAATGAGATTAAATAAATCATATCAGTTAACTGGATTGACAGACACCGGATAAAAGTCGGAAATTAAACAACCAAAAGAATTTGATAACAACATAGATCTAAATTTTCTAACATAATTTGCTACTGGGCAAAGTTTGACAGCATATTTTTAACATTTATTGAGTTTCCAAAACCTTATTTTAGAAGTGATTCTCGTGAAATATTACTTATTTTAGATTCGCCGTGTATTACATTTGAATTCATAATAATTCTGTAATCATTTTACCAGCATAACCCAAAATTAAGCAAAAAAAATTAAATTAACCTTTGAAAGGTCATCGTAGTCGTCGTCTTCTGCGGCGACGACACCAGCTCACGTCTGAGCATCGGGTTTGTTATTCTCAGTCCCTATTTTCTTTCTACTCCCCCTAGTTAGCAGTTACTGGGATGGATGTGAATCAAAGAACGTTTTACGAAGCCGTTCGCGTGAATATGATTTTGGCAGAAAATTCTGTGCGACAGATAACCTCACGCACTTGGCCAAAATTGGTCCCTTTGCGTATCAAATGGAATTGAGATAAGTGAGACATGACAAAGGTTGCTGCATCCGGCTGTTACATTTTTAGCCCGAACTATCCCTTTAAATACAAAAAATGTCCTCACATACAAATACCCCTGCACGGTATTATATGACACTGTTTAAACTAGAATATTGATAAGAACGGCAGAAACAGTCAGAATATTAAGAAGATATCATTAGATTTTAAAATAATTATTCTTCTTAATCTCGAAACAGAGATAGATGTACGAAATCCCAGCAAAAGGCAATCATATTATTCTTATTACTTGATATTGTTTTACTGTATTTCTTATCGATATTACCTCATCGTGTTGATGTGGTACATTTATTATTTATATTTATCATCATAGCAAATCAAAATTATTGAGCCGATTTTTACATTTGGTGCTATTGTATTTAGAAAATAACAAAGAATAAATAACTCCAATTATATATTCGACAGATAATTCGTATAGTTAGATTATGAACAGAAAAAGGCGGATGAAAAGCGGGGAATAACAGAGCTTTTGTAGATACATGTCAGAATAAGGAAGAGAAAAAGAAAGATAAAAAGGACGAAGCAAAAAAAGAAGAAGATTCCTTGAGGATATGAAGAGAATATTTATATACTACGACTGTAAATTAATTACTAAAACAAAGTAACAAGTGGAATTTGCACAAATAAATAAAGGACAGTTTTGAATGAATTTATGTTCCGAATGGAGTCAAATGCTGACAGGCAGAATTCACATTGTGCACACTGCATATCTAACGGATTGATTTTTGATATGAGGAAAAATAATGAATTATGAAAATAATTCAAATATCGTTTTCTAATTTTTCGTTGAATAATTTCCGAATGTTTACAAACATTGTTTGGCATTTTCCATTTTTTTAAAACAGTTGAACACAACCTGTTTGTTCTCATTAATGTGAAGGTGTTTTAATTATTATCATCTTGAAAAGAAATCCGATAGCCCTGTTCGAAGTCCCGTTCGATTTGATGTTCTAGCGCTTGTATCTGTAAAATCACTGTTATTTTCTTAACAATATTCAATGCAATTTTCACTGACAGAAACCGACAGACATATTTTTTGCTAAAATAAATATTATCTGTCTCTATATTTGAGATGAAGTATTGTAGCTATTTGAAATATTTACATTCATAAACTATTGCCCTCGTATTTATTGTCTGATTCACACCGTATCGGGTATTGCACGATCCGGATATTTTCAGGTAATATTTGTTTGAATTCCCTATTGAAACGACGATAATATGCTGGTATTTCTGAAGAATTGTTCGATGACATTAGTGTAGACGTTTTACTTTTGTTTATTTTGGGAAATAGTAGTAGGCCTCTGTCACTCAGGGCTGTCAATGGGTAGCATTCTAGTTGTCTGCTTGGCTGGATCATCAACGTCTGTAACTGTAGAAGCCGATGCGGGAGTGACAGTCTTTGTTGCAGAGGCTGCATTTGTGTTTTGATTTTGGTCTGTCTTTGCTGTCATTCTGTTTTCTCCGAATATACCTTTCCATGGCGACTTTTTCAGTTGCACTTCCCTTGATTTGAGTTGTTGAGCCAGGGTTCCTCTCTATTTGGTTCGGTTGAATGCTACGATCTCCTATGACTGCGTGTTAATGCTCACAGTTTTCATATCACGTTTTATGATGTCACGATACCTCAGCTGTGGCCGCCCAGCGGATCTTCTTCCAGAGGCCAGCTCTCTATACGAGATGTCTTTTGCAATGCGACCGTCTGGCATGCGATGGATATAGTCTAACCAGCAAAATCAGTGCTGTTTAAGGAGTGTGAACATGGTAGGTAGAACAGCGTAAGACAGGACCTTAGTGTTGTGCACCTTGTCTTGCCATGAAATTCCCAATATGGGTCGGATACTTCTCAGTAAAAGGTGTTCAGACGCCTCTCTTGCCTGGTGTACGTGGTTCATGTCACACTGTCCGTATATCCCAATTAAGTTGTTTTCTTTTATTTCGCAATGCAAACATTACTAATCGAATGCCTATATATAAAATGAAGAATCGTTTTAAGCCAAATTTCTTTAGTCAATTTTTTTGATCTTGGAACGTTTATAAGAACAATTGTATTTCCCAAAATTTGAAAAATCTTCTCTGATATATTTAAATTGGAAACTTATATGAACTGATCATTTAAAATAAGATTATATGATATTTTATTTTAAAAAAATAGATTATGACTTGCATAATTTAATGTTCGGCTAAAATCTGCAGAAAATACAATACTTTATTAATTTTTTAATATTTAATTTACTGGCGTTTAAGATCACAGATTAAGTTTTCGACGAAAATTCTCGAAACAACAGTGGTCAATTCACAGATGAAGAAATACATAGCACACCTTATCTGCGGGATAGACGAGAGAATAAGTTAACATTTTTGGGGGGAACGCTATAGTATCTTCCTGAACCAATCGGTTTTTCTCGTTTGCTGTAGCCAGAAAGTTTGGTCAATTAAAAATTTTGACAAAATTGTATTCTACCTTACTTATTTGTCGAAATACAGCCAGTGAAGATGATTAAGTAACTTGATTTGAACCCTTCAACTATCAAACACACAACTATAAATGTACTGTCACCTCCAGTGTTACTGATATTACTATAATAATGTTCAATGAATGAGCTTGCAGAAAAAATAAATATTTGTCTATTAAGGGTAGATGATAATATATAATTTTGCTAAATTTTCCATTGGTATTTTTTAGAATATATTATAGTATTAATTGATTTGATTATATGTCTGTGAATATACATAGCGTATTGTATTATTAGGTGGACATCTCAATACAGGCTTCTGCGGTACCTGAGATCAGCCCCTGATCATCAATTCTCATATCTTATTTTTACCAAAGAAAGCCCGATCTGCCTTTATACGATAATCTGTAAACGTTTTTTTTTCATATATAATTCCAAGAAAATACAGGCATTTTACTACATTTATGTAGAAGTCCTTTCTTAGACGAACATTAACGGTAATAACGATTCTGGGAAACACGGATGCTATTGATTATTCAATGCTGACAAAAGCTTCAAATCGCAAAATGACTTTAATAGAAATATATATATATATATATATATATATATATATATATATATATACTCTCAGCTATTGAGCTATTGGGCGTGTATAATGTAATATACACGCTAAAATGCCTGTCTCCTTCTACTGAGCGCCCATAGCTCAGAGGTAGAATCGCCGACTGACGCCAATTCGGTCGGGTTTCAATCCTGGGTAAAAAGTAATCGGATGTCTAACTCTACTGATGAGCTGCGAAACAGATCTGTCTGCTAATGACTATATATAATGCTATACAATCCGTTTGATAGAGCGAAATATGTCTTCTTTACAGTGATCGAGAAACACATTTAGACAGCCGAAATGGTGTTGTCGTTGTTTTTTGTATTGTTCAGTTAAGGGCCATACGTGATACAAGCTTGGATGATCATGTCCTGAAAAACCATGACTGACTGGGTAGAAGATTTTCCAGCGGTAGGAACCCATTATTTCAGCGGTACACTGATTGCCAATCAAGGTTACAGAACCCAATTTGTCCTGTTCTTTAACTTGTAACTGTCTAAAGAAAGAACAGATTAATACCTTTCTTAACAGTATTAAGTGAATGCAAGAAACGCAACTGAAATTTGAACTCGGCTCTCTGATTTCTCGTTCTGAGCCGATATCCACTACTCCACAACGCACATCCGATATAACCGAAGGAATAAAAAAAGCATGAGACTATTTTTGTTTCCAATGTCGTGTTCCTCTTCTGACGTAGGATTTTATGACTCTCCAAAGACTTGATTTTCTTTATTATCTGTGAATTGCTATGACTGCTGGTGAAAATTAATGGACTGGTATTCTTCTGTTTTCTTTATATTATAAAGGCCGGAGTTGTATTTCTTTTAGACTGTGTAGCTAGAAGGGAGAACAAATTTATAAATTTTTCCCAAATTATCTCAAAAGACCGATGTAGAATTTGAATTGATTCCACTTTTCATACCAATAAATGTTATATTATATGCAAATACAAACGACATATTTAGGTTTGCGATTATAAATACATAGTGTTCATAAATTATTGGAACAACTTCTTTATAAATTTATATCTATTAGAGTAAGCTTGATCTTTTACAATTATTTGTTTTCCTAACATTGCTCCACATGCAGTCAAGAGTTACTTTCCAGCAGGATGGGAAACCACATAAGTTTCCTAATGAAATATTTACTGATAAGCTGTTTAATTCGTACACCACCTAGGTCACCAGATTTAATCCCTATAGGCATCTTCTTAAAGAAAGAGTGGCATACAAAATATTCAGGACCTGGATGATATCATGAAAATAATTACCCAAGCCATATTCACCATTGTATTATTATTATGTAGAAATGTTCTGGTGAGTTTAAATAAAACTTATGTGATTAAATAAAATTAAAATTGTTTAAGTTACTTTTTTCATTATGTTTTCACATAAATCTTATAGAATTATAGTAATTTTTCAATTTTATAATTTTTTAAATGTTTACATATAATTTATGAACAGTGTACTTAATCTTCTATTTAGGACTCAGACGTGACGTCTTAGACATTGGCTTCGTTCATTCAATATAAAATATAGCCTCTCTTGCGCAACAATATTTTGAATGTTTGTAAACATGCCAAAAATCAAATGTATTAATTATTTGATCATTCAAGATTTACATGAAAAAAATACATTATTTCATTGAAAGATTAACTTTTGTTAATTATGATTATTTTCAGTCCATTTTTCATTTTTTTATTAAAGAAGATATGGTTTGACCAATAAAACAGATGTTGAAAACTGACCTGTTAAATTAGCCAAGTAACGGTAATTATGTTTGTTTATTTTAATTAATGCCAAATTTCATTCACAATTATTTACTGCCAAAATGTATTGAAAGCTTGAAAATTATTAGTCTCATTTATGTGGTAGCCAGGCAACAATTCTTGTTAGTATCCCTAGGAAATTTGTCTTTCAAAGATATCGTTTTTATTATGCCTATAAGGTCATTATTTTATATTATTTTTCTCACAACAGTACATATTAAACTATATAATTTTATACTGCGGATGTTAGGTCGTATTTTACATTACATATTACAACTATAAAGTCATATTTTAATATTGCGTCTATTAAGTGATATTGTAAATTTGTTACTACTGTTAGGTTATATTTTATATTACAACGTTAAAAAGGATTTATATTAGAACTGGTAATTCATATTATATATTACGACAATTAAGTCATATATTATATTAAACCTGTTATTTTACTATAGTAAAACTTTTAGGTCATATATTATATTGCAGCATCTGATTTATTTATGAGTAACTACAACGAGAAAAATAAATTTCATATTTCATGGTTTTATTAATAATAATAACATGGATTTATTTTCTGTGTCATTTTAAAACTTTAAACACACCCAAATACAGTTGTCAATTGACGGTTTGTTCTTGCGTTAAGATTCTGAATTAATTTCTCCAATTATGACAAAAAAAACACACAGTTAGGATCTTGAAATGCGAGCGATATTTGTGTTTGTTTTTTTCTTCTTCTTTTGAGCCGTGGTGAATCATGTATTTCATACTGAGTCAAACGTTTTGTTATGTTTTTTTTTTTTTAGCTCTTATTGAAAATGCCACCTTTGATCAGCGGTTATAACCACGTCAATGATCTCTGCATTTTTCAAATGAAAAGATGGAGCGTGAATCCTACGTTTTTTCTGTTCATCAGTCATCCTTTAAGTCGCCATTTTAGAAGAAATATTTCTCCTTCACAAAATCTCTGTTAAAATCAGCCATACACTTTCCCTGTTCATATTCAATTATCCTGCTATCAGGCGCAGAGTTAATCATCGATTTGAGCGCACCAAAATTTGAACGCATCCATTCTTTGTCTTTTGGGTTAACCACTTTTTGCACCAACGTGCACTCATTCGCACCGCTGTATAAACCACTTGTGCCTTGCAAAACCACTCAATGTTTCGTAACAAATCTTATTATATATAACGTTTCACTAACAATTTCAGCAAACTTACCACATAACATGCAGTTATTACGCTTCTACAGATTCCTTTAATTTATTTTCTTATAAAAATATTACATGAACACGTACAATTTCTTCTACTGTTTGGCAATGAACGTTACATTTTTTTTTTTAGGCGTTAGTTAGTACAGGTGCAGGCATGTTTGGGTATAATTTATTGCATATCGCCTTATTCCAGCGAAATGCTGCGACCATTCAATAAATTAATTCTCATAGATAGATAGATAGATAGATAGATAGATAGATAGATCCAAATAAATAAGGAACGAAGAAAATATTTTCAATATCCAAAACATTAATTTAAAACAGTGCTTAATATCAAAATCGAACAATGAATATTTATTATAAATTATACTTTAGAACATGTACAAACTAAAATCTACTACAAAATTGTACGTTTTGTTTCGACAGTGAAAGAACAATGTCTCATCAGTCAGTTAATAATGGTAATAAATATTGTTTTTAAAAGAACATTTAGAAATTCACTCCCTTTCATTTTTGGAAATTTTTCATACAAGTAGAAGAATATTAAAAAGAGGGGAAAAGTGTGTAGAAAATATGAGAAAGCAAAAAGAGCAATTGTAAAAAGGGAAAGAAGGAGGAAAGAAACAGATACAGAAGAAAAAAAGCAAAGAGGAAAAGAAGAGAGAAAGAAACGAGAAGAAAAGAACCAATGGAAATAGCTCAGAGAGAAAGAGAGGCCAAATCTAGAGAGAAAATATAGCCTGATACAGATATCGATCACGCAACTTCTGAGTTTAACAAAGAGGAAAGAAATGAAAAATTGCACAAAGAACAGAAATTGAAGAAGAGACAACAGAAGTGGCAAATAAAAAGAAATTTCACATTTTGGCCGGAAGTGAATTGCAGATGAATACAGATGTTCGTTACATTGTATAAAACAAACAAACGGACAGACATAAAACTAAGCCTCACACAGACCAAGACAGAGACGCAACTGATAGTTGATTCGTATTCCATACTCGACTCTGAATTCATGAAATCTAATCTTAGCTGAAATAAACTTCTGCTACAAAGCCGAAACTGCTGCTTATATATAGTTGGAAGAGTTCATGTGTGAATGGGTAAATTACCATAATAAGACACATTCTTAATTCAGCATTCCTAATTTTACGTAATTTCTTTTCCGACTGAAGTTTGATTTAATGTAATAAACGGCAATCACTTCTCTTTACCGCATTGCAGACAAAATTGTAGAAATTATGGATCATATTTTATTATACTAAGCAACCGACCATCGTACTGAGATGGCAGTAACTTTTAAAGATAACAACTACATAATTCAGACATGTCGACAAAAAAAAAAAATAAAACAATATACCGAATGCTAATTTCAGTAAATAATTCTCAAAAATGAAAAAAGTTCGCAAGACGGTATTGCAAGATCTCCATCTTGATAGAATCTATAAGACAAAAAGTAATATCTGTTCAGAATGACATCATCATGGGAACACTCGCCACTTTTCTGTCTGCGCTCGTGTTAGTTATGTTAATTTCTTCAAACAAATGTACGACAAAAGGCAAATATAATATACATTTCAAATACAGTGAAAATGAAAATAGTAAAATAGATTCTAATGTGCATTTGCACTAAGAATAGCATATGCAAATATATAACTGTGAATAGGAATTCGTAGCGATAGGCATGCTCAAATATAAAACCTCTCTTATTCTCAAGCTAGCTATGTTAAAGCATTCAAACATTATAACTTATTTGAATACAACGTCTCAGATTGGGGACACAAAAATCCAGATCCAAATATCCCGTGACACATTTGAGTAGAAGGGGCACCACATGTACTGCAGCTGAAGTAGAAGTGGTGTCTCTTTATGCAGGACAGCCTGATGGAGGCCAACTCTCTCAAGGCTGGTTTAAATTCAGAATTTCTCTTTCTTATACACCGGTTACCACACAATTCTGTAGAACCCAGTCTGTTCTGCTATATTACTCACAACTAGGAGAGAAGATATGCATTCATAAATTTAGCATGTAAGTGAATGTAATGAAATCGAGGAGAAATCGAACTTAGCTCTTTGTAGTTGCGTATAGAAAGCATTCATACCAGGCCAGTATACATGCTCATTAGCACGTGCTTTCATGCCAACTACCTTTAGGTGTGCTGAATTCAGGAAGCGTGATATATTCTTGCGCCGAGAAATAGGTATTACTACCCACCTGTCAAGTAGTACAAGGCTCGTATCAGTGCTGAGGCGGTCTTGCAACTCCCAGTATTGTCGCATTGCAGGCGTAGTTATTTGGCGTTTGCTTGGAAACATTTACTCTATGGTTTTGTTCAAATATTATGTTACTCGTCGTTCCGACCAGCAGTGGTCAGGATAGATTACAACCATGTTATTGCCCCCCCCCAAATGTATATATATATATATATATATATATATATGTGTGTGTGTGTGTGTGTGTGCGTATATATATATATATATATATATATACGCCACACGTTACCAAGTATTACCAATCTGACTCTCTGTCAAGCCGGATTGCAAAAAAAAAAATTCACGATGTAGTGGATGCGCCAGGTTTCTTTGGAAACCAATGTTCTATGGTTTTGATCAACATGGTATATTGCTCATCTTTTTGACCCGCAGCACAAATGTGGCCAGTAGAGATTACACCCATGTTATTGCCTACCCCAAAAATTATATATAAGCCGCCTGTTACCAAGAATTACCACTCTGTCCCTCCCTCATACCGGATTGCAAAACATAAAAATTCCCGATGTAGTGGATGCGGCAGTCGCGAAAATTGCATCCCTGGACCAATACTCGTCAATAGGTATGCCAGGCATGAAGACAAGCATGCAACTCATGTGGTATTCAGGGCTTGAAATAACTTTATATCAAGAGGAATCGACACTCTTCGAATAATATTTGTCTCAATGGAGGCGTTCCCGTGGTTAAATTTATTCAAATATTTCTGATAGTATACAACAAACGCACTATCATGACTAACTCCCAGAGTTCTACCTTATAGCCTGTACAGTGCTCTGTATTTCCAGATATATATTCTACAATTTTCCAGATGTCTTCAAAAGACATATTTAAGAATCACTCTGTATAATATTTTTAATCGAGCATGTATCAACGACGAACTGCTGCGTGAATATATTGTGTTAAGTTATGTATCTAATTTCAAAATAATAAATGCAAATATTTCGAGTAATTTCTGACTTCATGTTAATGAAACAATAATCAAATATACATCTTGTTTTGGGTGCATTTGAATCCTGTTTACTGTATATTATACATTTTCTTCGTAATAGTTCCCAGGTATCTTAAGCTTACTGTACACCATAATTTGTATTCGCCGTTTTCTTGAACAAAAACAAAATGTAGGTGAGCGTAAAAAAATAAAAAGTTTTAATTAAACACTGAGCATTTTCTATTACCAGTTGAAACAAATGTCGCTTCTCCTCAGAATGTCAGTAAGAAAAGCATTTAAGAGAGCAAGAAATAGGGCACCATGTCGTATATTAAATATATATATATATATATATATATATATATGTGTGTGTGTGTGTGTGTGTGTGTGTGTGTGTGTGTGTGTGTATATATTGGATCTTGAATATGCGGAAGGATATGTTTTTGAAATAAGTAGACACTTCGACACGAGCAAGCATTTTTGCATAAAAAAAAGACCAAAAGCGCACCACCTAAACAAATTACCGCTTTATATGTTGCAACAAAGAACATACCACGTGATATTACATTTTTACTCTAATTTTTTCTCTTAATCTTGTCGATGCTTACCAGGAACCACCCGAGGTTAACAAAAGCGACAAAGTAATTTGTTTAATTCTACTGCATTTTGTGTATATTCTCAGCTTTCTTCTCGTGAAACACATTTTTATTACTTTCTATAGCTCATTCCTTTCCTTATCTATCTATCTATCTATCTATCTATCTATCTATCTATCTATCTATCTAACTATCTATCTATCTATCTATCTATCTATGTTTTTGTCGCTCTTTCGTTTTTTACCAATTTATCTTTTTCAGTTTTTTCTATATGTGTTTATTCTCTCTTAGCCTTGTTCATATATTTCTCATAAATCTTGGTTTTCCACAGCTGTTCTATTAAATTTCTGTTTGTTTGTCTACCTCTCTCATCATAACAATATATATATATATATATATATATATATATATATATATATATATATTTCATTCTCTTGCGTTCTCTCGACGTCCCTCACTATGTAAAATATTTTTTAAAACTGCCTTCCTCATCGTCTGTAATCCCGAAAATACCGTTCTGTTTCTTTAATGCTTCTCTTTGTCTTTCAGTTACGTTGCCCCTTAATCTTTTTCAGATATATTTCCACACACATCTATTCATACACAGTCGATCACCGAAGTCATTTGCTTGATGGCATCATTTTGGTTTGTCTTGAATTAACAATATTAGTTGTTTGTTTGTTTTTCTTTTATTCATTTTCCCATCAAAAGAGCAGAAACGTTGACGACAAAATTGCATAAATTGTCCCTAAACAGTTACCACAATATTGGTGCCTACTCTGTTTAATTTTAAATTTCAGCTGTTTGCTTAAAAGTCACAGAACACAAACCAAAAACCAAAAAAAGTTTTCTGTTTGTTGATTATTGTTTGTTTTTTCTGTTTTTCACAAACATGTATAGTCTCACGGAGGTTCAGTATTTTCAGTGCAAATGTTTGCGTCTTAAGTGAATAAACGTTGATTAAAAATGGTGTGCATTTAAAATTGTTTCTTCAACCAAAACTTTTACATTTTACATTATGTGCTCGAGAAATATATTTAAAAGATTTGGACCGTTTGTGTACGACAGTTACATATATTTGAAACGTAATACTCTAGAATAATCATAACAATAGATGAGGAGTACGGCAGTAATTTATTTTCAGTAACATACATTAACATGAGAGTTATCAAAATCACTCATCGACATATGCTTAGGTCTGCAATTAACAAAATTTTCATTATAGATTCTACAACATAAATTATTTAAATCTTTGGTGGTCAAATAAATGAAATTAATTTTATATACGAATAAATTGATTTTATTTGTAAAGCTTTCATTTTTTATTAGCATACAAAAAAGTGATAGCTGAAAGTTACAGATGCACATACTCCTGTTTTTCCAAATACAATGATGCCGCTATTATATTATTCAATTGGAGGGATTCCCTACGAAGCCAGACACTAAGATTATTGTTTTTTATATTCATATATTCATGTTTGTTGGTCGTTGTTCTATTTTTTTCACACTCGCTCGTTAATTTTTTTCTGTTATGGCAATCATTCACGTCTCTTTGGTAAGAATTCTTTTTGCAATGACTCGCCTAATTTGATTTCGTCTTTTTTCTACGGGTCATCTAGTTCTTTTTGTTGTTTCTGACATATTGTTTTTTGCAATGGTTTGCGAATCTTGTTTCTTCTTTTTAGCGTTTTTGAATTTAGTGTATTTCTGTGTGTGAGTGTCTTAAGTTTTTCATGATAATCTTTTGAGCGAAAGTTTGTATTTTTATAGATATCTCTTCCTGCTTCATGTGTTTATCATAATCTACCTTTTGATAGGCATTAATCAACATTTTCCTTCAATATATTCGTGTATGTATTGGGAAATGTACAATTTCCTGTTATTGGATAGTTTAATGTTACTTATTTGAAGAGATACTCTTTTCTTCCGGCCTTGTGTAACCCTCCATATATATATATATATAATCATTTCACACTAAACAAGGCAGTACTGCTACATACATAAGAGGAGAGTAATGAAAAATAGGGGTTACAAAAAAGAGGGTAATGAGAAAGAGGAATACGTTATAGAGGTGTCGGAGAATGGGTAAAAGAAGGATGAGAACACTAGTGCAAGGAGATCTGATGAAAGTAGAGTGGACGGGGAAAAGAATATAAGAGAATGTATTCGATTCAAGGGGATAGGAGATTGCATTTGACTTTACATTTAAATTCTTGGAGATTGTAGCTGTCCAAGAAGCAAGTATACGGAAGGGAATTCCACAAACGAGAGATGTAAGCGTTTATTAAGAATACATTTTGATGCAATTACAGTCGGCATTCCCTGAGCGAGCAGCCAGAGCTTGTGTTGATTGAAAATTATAAAATTTTTCTCAGGTTAAGCAGCTGTCGTCGCTCTTTTGAATATTAATGGTGGCTTCCTTTATAACTTTTTGTTTAATGTGGTGTGGGTCGTCATCATCTTGATGGAGACATTATTTGTCTTCGCATTACATGCGATATCCATTTGACCTGTTGCTAGATTTTGAAATATTCATGTGTTTTGGATTCTTTTGCCTGTTGCAGTTTTTTTTCTCCGGTTTTTAGTGCCAGTTCCAAGTTTTCTAAGGTGATATTATTCGTCAATATTCTCCAGTTTCACTCACTCAACACCATTTCTAACAATTGCTATTAGAAATTGGCTGTATATAAGTTATATTTTTGACATTTATTAACGTTTTGTCCCCATTAAAAACATTGATATGACAATCTTGGTTATATGAGGGTATTAGGAATATGTTTCAAGTTTTCAAGATCATGTTTTAGTTTTGTAGCAGTTTGCAATGTTTTGCAAAATGAACTTTAATACAGTCTATTCTTTGTTCAATTTCCTTATCTGCACTTCTAAATTTGTTGTAACTAATTCATAAAATAAGGTGTCTGAAATATTTGGTGTTTGCTAATTCAGCGCCTGGATTTGCCATACATGAGTCACTTTTGGAAGACTGACTGTGCTAAGGATTTTCTAAAAGTAGGTTTTCATGATTTTCTGTGGTAGGGTGGTTGCCAACTAAGATTATAGTATCCGATTCCTGCCCTGCTATTAAATCCATAGTATTAATACCTTTCCCAAAGATATTTGGGCGTAACTGAATGAGACAAATTTGCCTGGAAAATTCAAACTAGGTTCTACTATTTCTTGTTTCAAGCCGATAATCGCTGTACCACAATACACATCATTGCATCAACGCATTATAGAAGCAGAAGCGTAGCTCTCGACACATTCATTCGAATAGCGATATCCCAGTTGAATTCAATATTGTAAAAGTATTAACGAACATTATATTAACTAGGTTCCCATTGTTTATGAGCCAGTTTGTTTTTCGTTCTGGTAAGGGATGCGCTGATGGTATATATATGATCAAAGAATTCCAAGAAATTGTTTGACTCTAATCCGAGCTCTATACGAACTCTATCGACCTCGTAATAGTTTATGAACACATCAACAGAAACTTCTGCTTCCCGTTCATTAGATACCGCCCACTAAGCTCCGATTTGCCTGAGTGTATCTAACTAATAGAGGAGGTGTTTCGATCTACAGGTAAGGACAAAATACGAAAAAATATCAAACTTAATCAGGAGAACGTGAAGGATGAAATAAAAGCCTCAGTCTCTTTAATGACTTTTTAGATTTTTTTATGCGTATATACAAATACAGAGGAAGGAAGATAGATACATACCATTTAAACATGCTACAACGTATCTAAAATGAGTCTAACAATATTAGAAAACAACTGTGATTTCTCCCTCGAGGCCAATCTGCTGATGGTTAGAAGGAGTATGCTGATGAAATGGATATTCATATTTGGGACAAGAAATAAATTAAACAGACAGTCTGCATATTCTATGAAATATTTAAAGAAATCTGCCCTAAGATAATTTTTTTTTAATCTGAAACTACGATCTGTAATTAGAATGAAAGCAGTGAATTCTTCTGCCGTGAATAGATCATAAAATATTGGAATAAGAAATATTAAACATTTCATTTAAACACAGTGTATGGATAAGTTTTAAGATGTTTAGTATAGCAGATAAATAACATTGAAATTTTTGTCATAGTGGTAGCTTTGCCCAATACTATAAATGGCTACGAAACTAAAACAACAACCTGAGAACTAGAGTCACGGTATTAAATAGCCTCGTCAATTCGAGACATTCATATGAATGTCATGCATGGAGCCAAAACCGCTTAGAAATATTAAAACTGTCAGCTCTCTGCAACCATTTCCTAATATGAATAAGGAAAAAAGTCTGAGTAAGTGCAGCTTGGCTGTCTCGTCAAAGGTCATACTTCTATAAACGCTGTTGACTGGTATAACAGAATCAGAGAAAATGAACTGTACTAAATAACTTAAACCACATCACTTGAGACCTAGAAACAGCCGAAAAAAACTTAAATGGATATCATATGTATCTAGAAGAGAAAATAATGTTATGATGAAGAATTTAACATTCCACACCACAAGTAAAATGTTATGATGAAAGCTCAGATAATGCTGAAAATAGCGATAATAGCAACTGGACTTTAAAAAAATGTTTTCCTAAAAATGTTTTAAAAGATTCGTTACCTAAATTTCAACAGAAAACAATAATGGCTACTCGGTCAATTAATAGCAAAAGGTTTTTTTTGTTTATGTGTTTTTGTTTTGACTTTTTTGTATGGAAATGGATAATATTGCCATGAACATTAAAGGTAATATTTGCTCAACGTTCTTTCTAAACATTTACCTGTGAAATCTTACAGTGTAAATCTTTCACAACTGGTTTAGTATCATGAACATAAAAGATTGAATCTAATATAACTCATTCAATCTCTTATTATAACATGAAACAATTTCAAATATTGTAGCGATTTTTGATCTTGAGCAAAAAATCTGTATTCCCGGTAAAAACTACCACTATTCTTCTTTTCAATTTTATATCTTATATTTAATTTATTATAAATCATAGATACAACAAACTATTTCAAATATTTAGTATTTACTCTGCTATATTCTGAGCATTTATGATAGATTTAGGTTACCTAATATAAACTGAAATAAAATATGTTCGTTCAATAGAGGAAATATCCCCTAACATTCTTTAACGGTTCTTCTGACATAGCATGTATTTTAGGTGAAACAAGTAGCTTTCAATCTACGAGAAATGCGCATCTAATGTTGAATACTTGAAACTTATTGATAAAACCCTGACTATTTTGAATGTGGACTTTTGAGGACACAAACGAAATGGTAGATATAAATGTATTAAACCATGAAAATATCCTGATGGATAATATCTTTTTCTTTTTAATTTTAATTTGATGTGTCGCTTCTAAGCCTGAGCGATTATGACTTTCCACTAATTAATTACTATTTTGCCTCTGTTGAGAATCTGTCTTTTCGTCATTGCTAGTTTTAAGATCTGCCTTAGGTTCCTATTGATAGATTATTCTCTACCCACACTGTCAATTTGGTCTTTTTTAAGTGTTGAATTGTCTATTATGTGTCTAACATAATTTTTTATTATATTTCAGACTTTGAAAATATGTTATTTGTGTTTCCATTATCGTAACGCTCTGTCATGGAACATACTTAATTTCCAGTCCTGGGTATAACAATAAACTGCATCCAATAGCAAAGCTTCCGATCGGAATGTTGCGAAAACGTGGAACCACCTCTTAATTGCTATTTTTCTCCGGTCCGCATTGACCCAATTATGGGCAAATAGTTTATATACAAACTGGGCTCAAAACAGTTTAAAAGTATAAATATTGACTTTTATAGTAAAAATTGAAAGAAATCATTTTTTGCAGAAAGAGTATTACCAGCAATATACCTCTAAAGGAAAATAAAATATTAGCATTATATATTTCTTCAAAAATAAAAAACATGCCAACAATACATTTGACGCTCAAAAAAAGCCAGATTACAAAAATACATCAAAGAAAGATGATCTACGAATAGTTTCTCACAAAGAGTATATATTATATTCATACAAATTTACTGTGAAAATCTTGTTTGAATTAAATAACCCATTGAGCTTGATATGCAGCAAAACAAACAAAATCAAACTTATATACGTTATGGACATCAAATAGTCATATTCTATTGTCCTCAGTGCGCAAGAATGTGCATGCGTGTATGTGTTCCGGTGCTTGTGTTCACACGCGCCTGTTTCTTTGTGTGTTCGTTTGTGTAGAAGACACTTGAAAACATATGGATGGATTCAGACGAGAATATGGAGGTCCACTCCAAAAGATTGGCTCGATGATTTACTTTTCTTATGTGTATGATCCCTTACAGAAATGAATTGTTCTACCTCAAGCCCCTAAGATTCAACAAAACATACTTTTATATTCACAAGCGTTTACCTGCCTGTATAAGATTTCTCTTCTTGCGTATAGCCTTTAGCAAATAGGCATTTAAAAATGGAGGTGTGAACATCTGTGGTATTCACAGCACAGGTGTGAAAATTATTTTTCGAACGAGTGCTTTTACAGGCTGCTTTGCAATTATGGGACCAAAGCTTCTATGTAACTGCTTCCATTTTTCTTTAACGAAATGATATTTCTCTCTCTCAAGTGTTTTCTCCATCTATTCCCAAGTATATATATATATATCTATATCTATATCTATATCTATCTCTCTCTCTCTCTCTCTATATATATATATATATATATATATATATAATCGTATCATTATTTCAGCTAATTTAATTTGCATCATAGGTGATCTTTAGTATTATATAAAATGCAAAAAATTTAAGTGTGTGTGTAAAGAAACCAGAAGTAAGCTTCCAAAAGGAAAAGTAAAAGACAAGCGTATAGAGAGGGAAATGAAGAAGAAAAGGCAAAGAGGAATAAAGTAAAAGTAAAGAAGAAGGGAAAGGAGAAAAATGGAAAGAGGAGAGAAAATTATTAAGTTTAAAGACAGGAGGGATCATGGATCAAAATGTGGGAGGTTAGATTCGCTACTGTCGGCGATCTTTAATATCGAGAAATATTACAAAAACTGTTTGAGTGTGTGTGTATATATATAAAAAAGGAATCTATTCCTGTGGAAAGAAAAGAAAAAAAAATTAACAAAAAGAAAGGGAAAAAAGGGAAGAAGGAAGGAAAAATCAAGAAAGGAAAAGAAAAAAGACAGAAGAAAGGGAAAAGGTGAAATAAATAAATAGAAGGTAAAAAAGCATGTTGGTTTTGCGGACAGAAGGAAAAGCAGTCCAGGATATGGGAAGAGATAGATAGACACATTGAAAAAGAAAAAATGAAAAATAGTGAGCGTTGCAAGGCTTTGTCGGAATTTTTTAATTTTTTAACCGTTTCAAACTAAAACAGAATTTAACCACTGTTGAGTTAAAAAAATGACATTAAATTTTAATTTAGGAATAAAAAGGAAAGACATGAAAAATGATATACATCAATATAAGTAAATGATATATAAGTAAATAATATGAATGAATAAAATAAAACTAATAAGTACAACATAAAATTTAGATCAAGTAAAATAATTTCGAAATAAATTAAAGCAGGCATGGAAACTTAAATATTACTTTTGATGTAAATAAATTTCTATCGGGTCAAATAATAGAAATCAATTTATAATACATAAACGTTTGTAAGAATATCTGTATATAAACTGATTAATCTGAAGTTAAATTACTGGCAAGAGGAAAAAAATAATGCAAATGTTATAATAAAAATGTTAACAAAAATTAAATTAAAAACTAAATTAAATTACACATATGACAACTTATTACTAAATTAAATGTGTTAATAAAGTAATATATATAAAATATATATCAGACCGATATATATATATATATATATATATATATATCTATATATATATATATATATATATATATATATCGGTCTGATGACAAATCAAAGGGATTTCGATCCCAGTTTGATACAAACGGTCAATGTAGTTTCAATAAAGAGCAGATGAATAATCTATGCTCTCGCTAGTCGAATAGCACTATAGATAGAATTAATTTTCATAAAAAACAGTAACGACTTCAGGCATTACGCTACAATTTTGCTTAAGGAATTGAACGCTGTACGATTCGGTTTATGAAACTGAACGATCTCAATTATATATATATATATATATAGTCAGGCCGGTAGAAAAAATATATATACTCTTTGATTATAAACAGAATATCTACTTAAATACGAGTATCGATCCAAAATAACTTTTAAAGAAATAATTGCATATATATATATATATATATATATATATATATAATTTTTGGGTGTTCTATAAAGTGCTGAATATCAGAGATAGCGTCAATTTACATATAAAATTTGACGTTGAAGTGAGAAAGACTGTCTCATGCTTGGCGCAATCATCAGATCACATGTGTTACGTTTGTCCTCGATTATTTACATATACCGGTCAGTAGTGCATTGTGGGTAATCCACCTGACGGTTCTTTTGGCCGGAAAGTTATTTATTTATTTATTTATTTGGATAAATTTAGTTTACATGTTTTGTATTTTTTATTTATTGCTTCTTTTTGGCTTTCGATGTTTATTTTATTAATTATTTCAATTTGTTATTCATATATTCATTTTATATATTTTTATTCTTATTTCTGTTTAATTTAATTTTATAAATTCTATTGATTGGTTTGGCGGCAGTGGTTTGTTATTTTGTTTATTTTTGCTTGGTTTTTAATTTTTTGTTATATATTATTTATAAATTATTTACAGTTTTCGATTTTTAAGTAACGTAGTTTGAAACCTCTCCTTTACATTAAACTTCCGGTTATGAACTTATAAAGCATTAACCGTTACGACGACAACCAAAACAAATCACCTGACGAAACCAAAAAGTTCAAAATCATAGTAAAATAACCGGCTGATCTATCCTTCCTAAATATTTAAATGCCTTTTATGTTGAGTCAACATCTTCCGTCAAACAAGTATTGAGCAGTTTATAATACAACTGTTTATAGTCTAAGTGAATTTCAATCTGACCTATAACCGTCCAGTATATATATATATATATATATATATATATATATATATATATATATATATCGAATGATTTGAAGTTAAAAAACTTTTAATTTATTCTGATGTTCATCGGTCACGGAGACAGATATATCTGTTATTGCAGAATGTGAAACTCTCTGAACATAATTATAAGTCTACCATGAACATAATTATAAGTCTACCATGCGGCCTTTATTGCTGCTAGAACTGGTCTAATGCTCCGGCTATATATAGTTATTTGACAAAATCAAAAAAGGATCTGTAATGTTACTGATGCTGATCTTATCTTCAGTTACTAATATATATATATATATATATGTGTGTGTGTGTGTGTGTGTGTGTGTGTGTGTGTGTGTGTGTGTGTATGTGTGTGTAAATTTGTCACTAAACTCGTTTCGAAAAACCCACCAATTATATACGCGGAAGGAGAAAATGGATGTAAAAAAAGAGAAAGCTACGCCAGCCTTCCTTGAAGATCCAGTTAGCTGAAACCTAGGTAGGTTTGTTGGCTATTTAGGTTATCTATATATATATATATATATAGAAAGAGATAGATAGATAGATAGATAGATAGATAGATAGATAGATAGATAGATAGATAGATATAGAAGAAAAAAGTGCTGGAAGCCGTGAAAGTTTTGTTTAAGGCGTAGAATTACTGTTGTTATTATTAATAATATTACTTACTTTTTGTATCATATATTAAATGTCCTAATGATATTTGTGCTGCTACATGTTTTGTGTGCAAATCTGACTCTCTTCAGCTGATAAATTGTGTGGTTTTACTTATCAAGATCCGTTTGTTTCTCTGATGGCCAAAATAACGTGTATATACATAGATAAGTTTTTTTTTATTTTTTATTTCGGAACATGCTGTCTGAGAAAATTATTCAAATGTATGTTCATTTTGAATATTTTTAACTAATCTATAAGCCATTTTACATTTAGTGATGTTATTTGAAATGCTGCGTAGATTAACGGTCCATGAGAATATTTTATCCATTCTTGAATAGGGCCAGTACATTATATATAATACTAACAGTATAGCCCGGCGTTGCTCGGGTATAATGAAAGCTTTAAAACTAATCCATGGTTCCGGAGCTCAGACACTTTGGATGTTGGCACGAAAGTTTAAAAAGTAATAGTTGTTTCTAGTTAAAGCGAAACCCTAGACTGAAAGAAAAATGAATGGATGTAAGTCAAATTTGATTTCCTGCTATCGATATCAAATAAGTTTTTTTCATCGTAAACTGAATTTTGAGGGCTAAATAAGTCGTCTCAGTAAATGATATCATTGCTGAGACTAAGAACTACAATTACACCTACTTAGAGCCAAACCTAAAGCAAAAAATAATATAAAGGGCTGAAAAAATACAGACACCAAGGCAGATAAACCAACACACACACAAACATTTTGCCTTATATATATATATATATTATAGATTTTCTCCACTATCGTAAGAACTGCAACCTTGAAACTTGTGAATATTGTTTCTTATGTCTTTTTCTCTGAGTGTATCAAATTTGATTAAAATCGGAACACTCTTTCTATAACCCAAGTTTTTCGATTATCGATTTTCGATATTTTTCCGGTGTACCTCGACACAAAACCTAGCTAAGAACACTCGCAGACACTTATAGTACAACTGTATAAATTTTTAGGAAAATCGGTTCAGCCGTTTTGGAGTCTATAGGTTACGGCCACACACACACACACATACACACCCACGCACACACAGATACAGTTCCATTTATAAATAAGTTTGGATATATCCGACTTTCCAATACTTTTTTAAGACACTTTTTACAAAATACGTGCATATTAATAGCATTAAAACGTTAATTTTTATCAGTAATCACTGAATAAATTCGACCGACTACATTAATTTGTGAAATTTAGTATTTTTTAAAAGTACGATTGTATTTTTCCCAATTAATAGAAAAGGAACCTGCGTCACGTTCTCGGATCCTACTTCATTTTAATGAGAAAAACTTCGTGCAATGTGAGGAAACCGTTATATGTGATTGAAATGATTTGTTTTGTATTTTGTCGACAGTTGTCCAATATTTTCGAAAATTTCTTTATTATGTTGACGATCCTGTTGATTTCTTTATTAAGTTGACGATCCTGTTGAAATTCATATTGTATCTAACAACGAGTGGTATTTTATTTTATGCAATTATATGATTGATAATTGGCTAATTTAATTTCCTTCCATACTGTGAAATATTTTCCATTAACTTATTTTTAAAAATTGTTGCAATTTAATGTTTATTTTTTTTTTCAGATCCAGATGATTGTAGAACATTGAAATAAAATCCAATCTCTACTGAATATATTTTAAAGTGAAATTAACTTAAAACTTTTCGACACATGATTCACTTTCTATCCCTTACCGTTGCTACTGAACTGGGCGGATGATGGTATATGCGGATAATCGTGAACGTCTTAGTTTAATGACGTTGCGGTGCCGATTAAAAAATAACAGGTGGATTTAATCTTCATAACTGAAGAAATTATTAAATCTAATATTTCGTCAGTTACTCGCAGACTTTGATATGTGAGCAGCCACAGACTCTTTTTGCCTGTTACTTAGATTGTTAATATCTGCAATAAGAGAGAGCAACAGACCGAAACAGTTTTGGGATGTTTATATATATCGATATGTTCAACGTTCTTATTCTCACAATTGAGATTCCTGATAAAGGTTTCACAGGAGTGATCACAAGCCCCTGGTACAGTTAGCTTCCTCGATGTCTGGTGGGAACTTGTGGATTCAATTATTCCAACCCAATACAACATTATGGTAATAACATTTCACCGGGAAATGAACACATTGTAAATTTACGAATAATTATTTTACTTAATAATGGAATTTTATTTATTTCTGTTTCTAGAAAGTGTAAAATGCGAATTCTCACTAATTTTAGCGTAGACTTGTAAATCTTTGTAGTCTACGTTTATTTAAGCAGAACTATAGCCAAGCCCTTTTCATGAAACTTTGCTTTTATGTATTCACCATCATGATAGAATATTTTATTTATAACTTTTAAATTCAATCAGATGGATGTAAAGTGGATATTGGCTCTGAAAAGAAATCTAAGAGCCGTGTTTGAATTCCAATCAAATTTGTTTCATTGACTTACGTGCAAATATCTTGGGAATGGTATTAATCCGTCTCTTCCCTCCAGCTATGGGTTAATAACAGCACAGACTGGGTTATATCGCCTTTGTTGGTGAATAGTCTACAGCAGAATGTAATAGCAGCCTACTTTGAAGACATGATCGCCTAAGCGTGTATCTCACATGGAACTTAGCTAAGAGATATATAATCAGAATGCTATTTTCAATCATAATTTATATTGCATTGTTTTAATTTTGATCATATTAGCCTTTGAAATATATTTTTGTATATTAGTGTTAGTTTTATAAAATTATTAAAACAAAGTTTTACAGATATTGTCAAACTTGTTTAAGGGAAATCTTCGAAAGCAATCTAAAGACTGCGATACTTTACTTTATGCAACCAGGATTAACACACCAAATATAACAGAGTAAGAAAGGTAAGGACTTTTGAAGTTCAGTTTATTCCCGTATTTATTTGGATTTTGCATAGTACTTCTCTTTCGCTACCTTTAAAAACATTCTCGTGATCACATGCTTTTATGCCTCCTTCGTTTTCAAAGTGTTCCCTTATTCGTAATTCTGTTTTCTTTTATAATGTGCACTAAAATACCCGTTTATTGTAACGTGTTTTTACTTCAGGGCTTTTTTGAAGCTAAACATTCTCGAGTTTTAATGATTTTAAGCAAAATTCAACACTTTCTGTGAGAAATTATCACTTAAAGAAAGTTTTAAAGAATTTTTTCAAGGTAGAAATAGAAATATCATCTTAAAACACAAATAATATTACTGGAAGCAGAAATTAGACACATAAGTACCTACTTTCTCACACACACACACACACAAACACACACACACACACACACACACACACACACATATATATATATATATATATAAAGAGAGAGAGTGATGCATATGTAAATATATATTTGTGTATGTCTGTGCATATACATGTGCATATATATGCACACAAATACACACACACATACACACACGCACGCACGCACACAGATATACATATATATATATATATATATATATATATATATATATATATGCAGTCTTGTGAGAGTAACGATGGAGTAATGTGTTTTTGATGTGTTATGAGCGGAGTTCAAATTCCAGTCGAGTTCCTTCCATTTACTTGCATGGGAAAGTTACAAATCATACTCTTCTCTTCATACCACTATATATGGGTAAATAGCAGGACAAACTGTGTTCAACAGAAATCAGAGTAGTCCACAGCTCCATACTGTGTCCCAGTTTTGTGCTTGTTTGAATTATATTACTAAGCGAATGTTGCCCGTTATTTTCTGTCGCGGCCTGAAATAAGGACGGTGCAGCTCCTTCCTTCGAGACAATATGCGAGGTTGTGTTTCGAATTAACCAAGTTGGTTTTGAATTCACAATTTTTCCTTCTCTTAGATCGGTTGCACCCAAGTCGTTAAGAGACAAACTATCCTGCTATTCATACATAGTTGGTTGTGGGTGAAAAAAAGATGAATTCCCTAAGTGTATTGAATGTAGATGTAGAACAAGGCTTAATGAATGGATCGAACTCACTATTGTAATCGTAAGTGTTCTATCGAGACAATCTTGCTAACCATTACATCATATCCGAGTACACACAAGTAAGTGAATATAATCCCAGCTACTATCAACCGCGCAATACTTTCAATACGTAACCAAATAAATATTTACCTTTTTTGAATAATCATTAAAAATTCTAATTGTGCAAAAAATAACGAAAATGTAGACACAGTTAAAAAGAATGTTTTGTTCATTGACATGTATTTTCTTTTTTCTTTTTTTTTTGTTTTATTTGCACAATCTACAAACGGAGACAAACGAAGTGCCTGTTGCTATAATTGGAGTTTCGAAATAATTTTCAAACTTCCGTGTCATTTGTCAGAATTCAAAATAATCAAACTAATTGTTAACAAAGCTTATGACAGTCTCCATTGTAGAACTTTGGTTACTCACAAAATATCCGATAGAACACAGCTACATTTGAAGAAATATCTCAGTGTAGCTTCGTTTTCATATATCTAAATTTCATCTATATGATTCTGAAGCCACCAATGAAATACATTTCTTTTATTCTTGAACGTTTAATTCGTTTATATATCTTTGATACGGATTTATATGTAATAAGCACGCCTCATCTAACGACATTGTCACATGCTTAGAGGGACGAAAGTTCGAATACAACGGAAGAGGTAATATATTTCTTTAAGATTTCTCGAACGCTGGTGCCGAAAAAAAAACAATACATGAATATACTGCCTAATAAATAAATGGAACGTCGACTCAAATATTTCTATAAATCGAAAATAAACTTAATCTGTCGGATCTATAAACAAAATTCATTACTTCTTAAGATATTGCTTTATTTAGGTTGAGAAACTGAATAGATATGAATGATTCTAGGGTCTGAACGAGCTTTGCGTTTATAAAGCAGTATTCGGGTCAGCTTGATCATCGATACTGTCTAAAGTACCTCGGAGCCCATCACGGTTTCTCCTGCCAAAAACGTCATAGGTTCGAATCCTACCAGGGAGTGAATATTATTTTCTTTGAGATTTTTCGAATATTCAGGTCGTTAGATTAAAATAAATAAATAAATATACCGTTTAATAAATAAACGTAGAGTCTACTCAAATATATGCATTTATTAGAATATTGTTAATGTGATAAAATATCTAGGATGAATAACTAATAAGCCATCAATTCTTTTTGTGTAGGTGTGTGTATATATACATATATATATATATATATATATATATATATATATATATATATCCAAGTGAATACAGAACGAAGAAAAAATTTTTTACAACGTCCAAAACATTAATTTAAAACAGTGCTCGATATATAATATATAGAGCTGTGAATATTTATTATAAATTATATTTTAGAACATGTACAGAATTTTTTATATATCCACTACAATTGTACATTTATTTCGACATTGAAACTACAATGTCTCATCAGGCAGGCTGGACAGGAATGGAAAACCTCTTTTCTTATATTTGGTTAGTTGTGTGTGGGACGTTAATGGGGGTTAGTGATAAGGGAATAAGTCGTGTGGATTGACGTTAGTGGTAAGGGAATAAGTCTTGTGGATTGACCGTTAGAGTTATCATACAATAATAAAGAAAAACAAAACATGACGTCTTTCTCCAAATAAGTTTGGAAGTTAAAAGACGAAAATAGAACGCCAAAAGTTAAATGGAAAACCTTTAAACAAGCAAGAACAGCTAAATGTATAAAAGAACCATGTTTACTTTGTCTTCAAGAAAAAATTGAAATCATTAAATATATGAATAGGAACAAGCTTTTAAACCACAGAGAGAGAGAGAGAGAGAGAGAGAGAGAGAGAGAGAGAGAGAGAGAGATAGTTTTAGTGCAAATAACTTGTCACTTTAACTGAGCAGGTTCATGACGAGTTCGAAGTTCCTCAGGACACCATTATGATATCTTCACTCAAGGTGGCGTCTTTTTTTTTTGGTTTAGAAACTTTTAAGTTGGAATGTGAAAGTGAAAATCTTTTTTGCAATAAAACTATCAACGCTCTATCTCTACCCTGAAATTGAGCACTTTACGATAAAAAGCCTCCTTAACAAAGTGTTGTTTATCAGTAAAACGTGTGAAAACATAAAACCTCTGGCGCCAAAACTTATCACACTTAAACAATATATATATATATATATATATATATATATATATATGTAATTTATTTGTTTGAACACTCTTTTAAATCGATACACGTATTTGAGTAGATATACTGTTTTTGATTAAGTTTAAGCTTGGTAGATGTCCCTGGACAACAAGCACGAAGTTCTTGATAAAAACATCTACTAACTGCCTTCGCTTATACATTCAAACCTGATATCTTCATATCATTGTCAATTGTCTTTGTCGTTAAGTGGGGATTCTTCGAAACGTTTCTGACAATTGTACTTTCCGTTCTCTCAACAATTAAGCGTTGTCTGCTAGTATTTAATTCATTTTCAACATAATGAGCCCTTTTAATTCCTGATAATGATACGAATTTTCTATCTCGCAACAGTTAATCACTTTCAAAATAATGTATATCCATCACCTTGTTTGTACGCAGTAGCTATCTTCATTCGCTGCTTCTTTTCAAGTTCTACACTCTTTGCCATGGTTGTAGAATGAGTAAGTCATTGCGGTACGTGACACTTACTATATGTTATCTTGATTACCTGTTCAATACTATTGCCATTTCATGGGGTGTTTGTATTAAGTAAAAAATAAAGAAAAAATTACTAAAAATGTCGCAGTGCAGTATTATTTCATAATTTCTATAAGAAGAGAACGAATATTTTTAATTGCACAAGTTTTTAGAAAAATCACTACCTTAATATATATATAATCGAATCTTTTAAAAATGTAATGAATTAGTCAAGACAAAATACAGAATGAACTATTTATAGTAAATTTAGTAAGTACATACAAATATTTGCACATGCATATGACGCCTCATTGGGGAGGGTAACTTTTCAGAAGCGGTGCAGTCGGCGTATTCTGAAGCCCCTCGCAACAAAGCGGGTTAATTTTTAGAGTGCTACTATCGAACAAGAACCGCTATCAATGACCTTCTACTATGAACGACCCTTGAGATATGTTTAGGGTGATCATTAGTATAAATGAAGACAGAGAACCCACAACGGACCTTTGGTGGTTGAGGATTTATAAATGGCTGCTAACCATTTAGCCCGATGCTTTGGATGATTATTTTTTTCACTTATTCTTCTTTGAGAAATTGACTGAATATATTCTTCTCTATGCATTTTTCATAGTTACACGGATTACATTTGCCATTTCTATTCCAGTAGCTTTGCCTTGTTCTCATTTGGCAATGTACCAAGTTGCACGCGCCACATTGTCGTGTACCTCAGGAAACGAAGCCAGGTTATCGAATATATTACAAGGTATACAGTTATTAAATAAGATAAATATGTAGAACGTCAAAATAGTTTGAAAACTATCCTGAAATATTTATGAAAACTGAACGTGTACAAACATTTTCGCTGTAGACCATAAGCGAGTGATCTATATTCAATGTATTCGAAGAGAATAGCAGAAAATAAATCCACCATTAATTTATGTATAAGTTGCTTTTTCATTATTTTTCAAGTAATTTCATGAGTTTAAATCCCAGAACAGTAGAGTATTAATTGCAGTTTAAACTCATTATTCTACTGAAATTGTCTTAAAAAGAAATTGCTTCTACACAACCTGTTATTGGATACCGAAATTAATAAGAAAATAATATTTTTAATCTTCGACAATGAATCTACAAAATCTCTTTTACTAACTGAAACAAATAAAAGAGATCGTCGTTAATTATTTATCGGGCATCATTTGTTAATATCTGATACTCTTAATGAATTGATGCCACATACGCTGCGTAAATTTTAGAATGCAAAGACGAGGTAGTAAAGTAAATCAAGAGAAAGGAATATTTTCAGTATTAATGTTTTAAAGTAACATGGACAGCCCAAAGTGTCAGCTACGTATTAAGAACGTCAGAAGTATGCAGCCACAGAAACACAGACATGGGAATACTGTAGTGATAGAAGTCGAAAAAGGTGACAAAGAAATCCGAAGGTGGAGAGAAAAAGTGAAAGATTCTTTCAGAAACAAAGCAAATATTAACAAATAAGTAATATTCTTAGAAACAAAGAAACGCATGCTTAAATGGTATGTTTTATCTAATATTCTATATTGTAATGATTTCTAGACAATCTGCTCACAGACAAAGATGTTATTATATTGAAGGATGCTGTGAAACCCCCCGGTAAAACAGGTAGGTTGATATTTACTCTATTCCCCACTGAAGCGAGATGTGACAAAAGGTCTTCTTAACGTGGGGAGCCCGACCGCGTACAGACAGGCAAAGGAACAAATCTTCCACAGCCCCCTCAACCGCCGCTTGAGCAGGCCCCTGAAACAAGCACCTGGTCTACCCCTCTGCTGCATTGGGGTGGCACAGTCGCGGGGACATTGTTCCCCGGGACCGGATATCTGTACAGTGTAATTTTTCTCAGATGCAACCCTGCCCTCGCAGACGGAGGTACAACTAAACTGCACTCTGTCTCTGAGGACAGACGCAACTGAGAGATGATTTTGGTCTTTACGCTGTTCAAAAATGTGCCAAGTCATTATTTAGGAAATTTTAAACAAACTAAAGAATACTGTTTGAATTCCAGTTTGTTAACATGGCTTACGTGCAAGTAAAGGCACTAATCCATCTATAACCCAGTTATTTGTAAATAGCAGAATAGACTAAACTCTATAGGTTTTCTTCGCAATCAATTTAGGGGAACGGAAGATTTAAACTAAACCCAACCTGTAAAGTCGTGGGGTCTGTCAGGATATCTTACCATTGCTTTTGCGACTGCAGTACATATAGAACGCCTAAAAACATAATGGTTTATAAGACACGTGACCGTGAATGTGAAAAAATACAAGCAAAGTGATACTTGAACAACATTCTGTGATATGTATAAAAGAAAGAGTATCCGGAGAATTTAACACTCACGGGATATACTGAAGAAATTAAATCAAAATATACAACGACTCAGGAACTTCACGTATTTATTTGGAAAAATGGGGCTGACAAAATAAAAAGTGAATGCAAATGTTTCAAGAAGTTACAGCGATAAAATAGAGGAACCTATAGAAAATCATCATCAACCAGTTCGTGTAGCTTAAACAATGTTATCTAAAATTAGCTGTTATAAAATGTTACAAAAGATTATGGATTTATGAATTCATGTTCTTGATTAGATAGTCAATATCATTTCCGGAATGAAACGGTAAAAACGAAACTTGCTTACCTGGTCACTATTATCTAGTGCCACCATTAAAGAAAACCTCTTTGAAATGTTATAAAATACGAGAGACGATGACGCCATTTCTTTTAGGAAGACATTTTTAGAAATGTCATTCATTAGAATGGTCAAGGATACAAGGAAATCATTCTTCTTTCAGGACACTATTTCATTTGGGAAATAGAAAAAGGCACTGTAGACTACGTTTGGAATATAACGTCGATGGCCAATTTTTGTAATGGATTGTTGGCCATGAACCTGCAAACTTGTAAAGCATCATTTTTTGCATTCACAATTCTTCTATTATAATCTGCCACAATTCACCTATTCGTATTCAGTCCTTCTATCGCTCACTTAATCACCGCTCTGAGTTCACCAGGTTCAGCACATTCACTGCATTTTTGTAGCAATTATTTGTGCTTTTGGCTGCCTACCTTCTGCATCATTATGACCATCACGCTCTTCCTTTCCTTTCGAAGCATTTGTTTAAGATAAGAAATTTTGAAGTGTTTTACTAGGGACTTTTAACAATCTTTACACAAATGTTGTGGTAAAACCAATACTCCAGATTTCTTACAAGTTCTTTCCGCTCACAGTATAATATATTCACGTTGAATTATATCTACCACTCAGCAATGAAGGAATAATAGGTGGCATTTTAAGAAAGAGAATGTTGAAATATATCAGGGCGTGCTCAATTATTAATTATTCCCTAAGCCACTAACGGAAAAACTTGCTATGCTTATTCTGAGAAATAGACTATAACTCATGCACATAAAGCAACTATCAATATTTTCAATACTTTATTTTGTACATATACGATTAATTATCATCTTTTTCCTTTATATGATATTTGTTTCTTTAGCGGTATATCAACTCCTTATGGGTTTAATGCCGAAATATATTTTTCTTGGCAGCATTAGTAATTTGTTTTATAAGAAAGTTTTCTTGGTATTTTTATTTTCAAAAACGTATCATTGGTATTTTTTTCACTAGAAAATTTTATTGCTAGTAATTTTATTATAAAATTGTATTTTTATATATTCGTAGTGTTTTAATCCGAATTTTTAATTTTGGTTTTTATCGTTTCACTCAAGCAAGGCCCGACCGCCACTAGTGCGCACGGGGTTATAGTGAGAGAAAAACTTGGTACAGAGGGTTTTAAAGAAAAGATATAAGAGAAATGGGATGCAAGATGATAGAAAATGGCAATTGACATTGCATTTAAATTTTTGGACATTGTAGCTAGCAGGGAAGCAATTAAACGGAATGTAGTTTTGCAAGTGGGAAGTGTGAGAAAATAAACTATTGGAGTAGAATTGGTGGTTGCATTTAACTATCTCAGTAGTAAAAGAGTGAGACCTAATTGCCAAGCTAGTAGTACACTCAAATTCGTGTGGTCGGAACACCAGGAAAAAGCTCATCAGATAAAAATATCTGTAAATGCAAAAAAGATATAGAAGCCACATCACATCGGTTAGAAAGTGACTGAAGTGGACATGCCAAGTCACTACCAAGTTTGGGAGTTAACTATTTCTACATCTCTGGAATCCTATCAGGTGCTGATGCACAATCCACAGAATAGTAATCTATTAGACAATTTCATAAACTCTTCTTTTAGCAGGATCTGATTATCATATAGCACGAAGTTTAAAAGTAATCTTATTCAATCAAATTTACAAGAGAGAATGTGATTCATAGTAATTTTATGTAGGCTAGATATGTTTGATTTTGAATTAACTATATTGTTTTTTATTAGATTTCAGTACGGCTTAATTTATAAAACAGTTTGTTTTAAGAGTTTTCGAACAAACCTTGTTTTAACGCCAGTTAAATAAATAGATGATTGACTGAAGACTCCTGGCAATATATATTAAGCAACTGTGATTTGTTGATCATTATTGAATCTTCCTTTGACATTTTCAGGTTCAATACTTCATTTACAATTAAATCACAATATAGAGAACGTGTGATCATCTCCATCCTATTTTCACTCAAGGCAATATATACTGGATTTTTAAAAAATCTAAAATAATTGATAAAATGACAACATTGTTTTATATCATGCAAGCGCTGAAAATAAATTAGAACTTTACTTATGAGCATCAAAACATTATATCTGAATTACTGATCATATACCAGAGAAAGTATCACGAAATATTCTCAATGAGAAATTTGTTTTATATTCCGTAAACAAAACATAAACTTAGACAGAGAATCCACTGAATAAATGCTTTCATTATTATTTATTTGAGTAGGCCTACAGAAAAATTATGTGTGAGGAGCAAACGGTTCTTGCATAATTGTCTAATTTTCTATGCAACTTAGAAAACTGCGTTTTTACTAGAAATTCTCACTAGTGCCAGGAAAAGACTGGATTTCGCATTCTTATATTCCATGAAAACAGACAAGATGCTCATCCATGTAGAAGTGGTTCCAAGCAATATTCGTACACCTCGTTTAACCTTTACACGAACTAAGCTAAACTTCGTAAAGCTGAATCAATATGACGTTTGCTTTCGAACATTAAAAAGAAAATATGCCTAAGAGCCTTCATTTCTTCCTGACTTTCAGTGTAAATCAGTATATTTATATACGTTACATTACATATCTGCAATAAAGCAGTCGCATTGTTTTGTATTATTCAAATTATATATATATCATTTATATATTCACATAAACACAAACACCAACGCGCACAAACACGAACACACACACACACACACACACACACACACACACACACACACACACATATATATATATATATATATGTTCAAATAAATGAAAAACAGTATTAGACAATGATTATCCTGATTAGTACATTATATGTATATATATATATATGTGTGTGTGTGTGTGTGTGTGTGTGTGTGTGTGTGTGTGTGTGTGCTAATCAGGATAATCATTGACTAATTTCGTTTTTCGCATAATTGAACACAGTTAATTTTCAGTTAATTTTTTAGAAACTACCCTTGTAGTTTTCCTCGATGCTTGTTATTGAATAGATTTTTGAGCTGGGATAAATTTCAAGTGGTTGATGTTCTAATTTTCAATGTGAATATTACCTTTTTTTTTGTTGTCGCACCTGATAAGGATTATTATGGAATCTGAAATTTCTTTTTGTTATTTTCTACTGGCTGTTTTAGTTCTGCGTCACTGTCTGGAAAACGGTTTCATCATGTTGGCTTGTCAGCATATTATTATGAATATATATGCGAGAATATGAGATGAAAAATATTCAGTCATTTAAATGCCATACGTGATACACGCTTTGGGCGATCATGTCTTGAAAGAGACATGACTGACTGGACATAAGATTATCCCGCAGTAGATTAACATGGCTCTCTGCAGTAGATTGGTTTCCAGTCAAAACTATAGAACTTATCCTATTATTTATCCTGTTATTTAATTTATTTAACCCATAACTGGAGGAAAGAGACGGATTAATACCTTCCTTAAGGGTATTTGTGCATAAGTGAATGCAAGGAATTAAACTGGAATTCAATAATAATAATAAAAACTTCCTAAATGTAGTGTTGATAAGTATTTGAAAATGCATATAAGAGAGGTTATGTTTTACTACATGGTTATAATGATTCTCAAAAGAGTAGTTGTATTAATGAAAACGTAAATAGACGAAAGTAAATATTACTTAAATATGTATACAAAGAATAAGCTTCTATACGGATGCTGATAACTGGTCAAAAAAATATGGATCATAAAAAATAGAGGAATATATATGAATGTATAAAATATTTTTTTCCAATCTTGTCCATCTATTAACACTCAAAGAAAGTTTTTTTCAGTTGTCATATTTTCAAAAAAGCATAGTCATTGAGAATTCATTGTTCTTCATTTTATCCTTAATTCTATAGTAGAGTAATTAGAGTTGTCTCTAATTGTTTTTGTGATTGTCTGATCGGAGACGAAATTCAGAGACAGTCTCACTAGAATAATTACCTGGCAATCAGGTAGATTATGTTTGAGCTGCCACAAGTAAACTGTGAGAGTACTTTAATTAATGCACCTGGATAAATGTAAATTGTATCTGTGACAATGTGCTTGCAAATATAGCAATTTGGCTTACTACATATCTAATTGCAACAGAGATCATTTAGTCGATTCTTTTTATATATATATATATATATATATATATATATATATATGTATATATATATATATAATGAGTTCTTGGCTGTTAGTAGGTGCATAGAACAGTAGACGTCCAAATCATCATTCTTGCTCTATCCGCGACGTCCAAATCACCATATTTAATACAGCCAGAAATGTGAGAGACACCATCAGTATAATCCCTGAACACTGGGACTACACATTATTACACGCAAACTCTAGATCGATGAATACGTGTTGTCCGAGAACGATACGATACGTCAACTCACCGACATGGTCCTATTGATTGGAAATAACCTAAATACAATAGCAAAAGCTGTTCACAGCCGTTTCTTCCAAACCAAGGTCACACCGACAGTTGGGCTAATCCGCGTTACCCCACCTGAAAACCATGCCCGTTCCAAATTAATCGACAGGTAAGCGAAAGCTTGAGTTTTCTGAGTTAATTCGCCGCTAACGCCCAAGCCCAAATTGAGCATGAATCGGTCGCTGACAAGCCGAGCAGTTAACGTAGAGAATACTTTGTTGAGACCCCCTCCATTATTAAACGATAAAAAAGTCTCCGAGGCCGAGAAATGTCAGTCGACCGAGTATTGATCCATAAGGCTTCTCGAATAAGAATTTCGATTGATTCTGGGGTTTGTGCGGGCGCTCAGCCCTCGAAATGGGAAAAGACGTAAGTTGCACGTGCCTTCGACATCCTATTCCCTGACAAATGTCGTCAAAGCCAAAGCTTGTCCAAAGTTCAGACCTTTGCCATTACCTCCGACCAATACTTCTCCATCTTGTCCGAACCACACCCCAAAATGAGTACACATCTGGTAGATCATCTGAACGACACCGAAAGCGCGATCCCCTTCCAGGTGCCTAACCGCAAGCCAGAAAAATTGTAGCGATTATTTTGGCCTCCATTACCTTTTCGTACCTCTTCTGACCACCTCATTGTAATCACCGGACGAAACAAAAATGGATGCATCATTGACGTACACGTAAATCATGGTTCGAGACCAATCAGGGACAGCATTTCCGCATAGCGCCGTACCTCACGCCCTGCCCTTAGCCGGCGAAGGAATATCCTCCAACACCAAAGCGTAAATAGGGGTAACGGTGTGCATCCCTGACGAAAAAGAGACAGCGCAAAAACTACAGCACTACGGGGGCGATACAGCAGGCTGATTCTCTTGGAGAAATCGTGTTTGAAGCTGCCAGCCTTCAGGACAGCAGTCAGATACTTATGGTCGACGCTATCAAATGCCTTGGAATTATATAAATTGAGAGCGCAGTATGCTTGTCGTTTTTTACTACTTGTATGTGCATTTTTTTTTTTAACACAGGTGACTATTTGAGCAATTTTTACTTGCATCTTTTGCCCACGCCAGGTGATCCCAAAATTTGATGTGGCCCCAAGTATTCCTTATTAATGTGATCACCTCGGGAGCGTCTGAGAAAATGTTCGTTTTCCCTGACAGATTTTCCGTCCAGAGAAAACATTTTAATAAACCCTTAAAAGGACCCTCCTCTGTCCCGTTCGCATGATTTCCTGTTGTAATATTGTTCTTTTTTTTGTTTTTGTTCTTTCTTGATTTGGAAGTCTTGAAGATGGAAGCTCAAGGAATTCTCCTGGGGGATGAAGAAAGACTCCTTATTATCTGTGGGCTTTGTTGGTTGGTTTTAACAAGCAAAGCAAGGGTAGATTGAATCTTAGTGGCAACCAAGGCCATTTTAGTCCTGCTTCAATCTGATTTTATTTATTTAAAAAAAAATATTTTTTTGACTTCCTTTTTGTTTTGCCTTCCCCGTTATAATAAAGATTAACGAGTTGTAAGCATTTATTTAGTTTCCATGTTTGCATCAGGCTGCTGCTGTCTCTCACTATGTACGCTATTCGGGGACGGTTGCACTTTTTTCTACTGTAGATGCTTATTTTGGTAGAAAGTCCTGCTAGAGAGGAGGTGTATCTGCTTTCTTGCTCCTCTTCACAAACTCGGTACATTAATTTAGACTAACTGTCTGGCTCTTTTCTCACTCCCTCTGTTGACGTTTTTGCAATCAACTGTTTTCCATGGCACCACACGTCTAACAGAGGAGATATCGTCCCTTCACAACAACAAAAAATTTCTTATTTTAATATACCAGTATTTTGGGTATGTTTTTAAATTTTTTCGGTCCATGAATACCGACATATGTAGGAATCTTTGACTTTCTGGTGACACAGGAGACCTTTACGGAGCTGAACTGGTCAAAAGACCCTCCCACATGGTCAGATGATTTCATCAGCACACCCTGGTCAATAATCTTTATTCTTCCTTTTGATCATATACTTCGTCGGAAGACGGATAATTTTGGTCATTAGCACGCTTCCTGCTAACACCTTAACCTCCTTGTCTGATCAAAGCAGTACGTCCCACATGGCCCTTGAGCGACGTGCCAACATTTTGGGCACTATTTTTAGGGTCGTCAGGGCGTCCTCCATAGTCTAGTTGCTGACATTAATGAACTGCTGCGTTTTGACATCGGATGTCAACAAGAAGATCATTTCCGTTGCAATTACTTCAGCGGCTTCTGGAATGAATACCAAACTCATTTCAATTAATAATTTTGTCTTACCGTTGACGCATTTCTTCGTAGTAACTGACGTCTTCCTTTACTATTGTCTTATTCCATATCGACGTGGGTGTTGAAGCCGTTGGTTCAACATTTGCTTTTGGGTGACTCAGCCAGTTTGGTCGATATCACCCCGCAAACCACAAAACTAGCTGTTTGTCAATCTCAGCTTTACTGGACACAAGAACCTCAATGTCGATTGGATTCATTTCTAATTTCAACTGCACGCAGTTCAGCGGCCATATTCTTTGTATTAGAAAACATTCTTTTTAAGATAGCCCTAACAACAAGAACTTGATCCTTCATAATAAGCAAAGAGAACAATCTCGCCCTACTTCCCAACAAACACGGGATTTAATTGTCGATAACATTTTGCTTCGCATGTCGTTTGTGTCACTAATTTAATTAGCCTCAGTCAACAATTCTAATAAGCTGCACACCACCAAAATTTCTAATTCAATATATCCCATCACTTATTCCTAACCATAAGCCCTGTCAGTTTCTGTTGTATCATTAGTAGCAGCTTGTCCTTGCAATCTCACTCAATAGTGATGCTTTCAATTTCCAATCCCAGCCAACTTTAGGCTGATCTAAGTTTACACTAACCCGGATGAGCCTATGATGCGAGTAAACTATAAAATAGAGACTTAGAAAACATAAGAACTCTACATTGGCTCAGTTGTTAGAATCCGTTCGAGGTAGCTAGAATGTAACACCGAAGTGGATCTGTCCCTATTACTAAAATCCTCACACTACCTTTCATGGGTGCTCATTACGATACATATAGATAAGACCAATCTGTCAATAAAGTCCCCTAACCTCTTCATATCCGGATTGTTAGTAATAAATCTTTTCCCTATATGATCTTTAAGATCTTTATAGAGGCCAAGGTGGCATTCCAATCGCATACTAAATCTAACCTACAAGACGTTGTCAAAAATATATCGATTCTCCGAAAAAAAAAATCTATGCATGGTAATTTGGTGCATTAATCATGACGAAACGAAGAGACATTCTTTATGGTAACCTCCGGCACACAAAGCCAGCCACCGGGCATTGCGAAAGCAATATTACACGCCACATTTAATGACTTGCTCACTAGCCAAGACAAACTTCACTAGCACTCATCAAAACATGCTGAACAGAGGTACACCTTGTAGACAGAAAGTATTCACGATCGCTATTTGAAAACCGGTCCACTGTATACAACCTACATCCACACAGAGACGCTGAAGATCGTGAGCAAAACACGCTCTGCTAGTCTCAGATCTCAGCCCATCTCTCTCTTGATCTCTCTCTTGATCGTGCCATTAAAATACAGGCCACCAATATTCCAAGGGCATATTAACTTTAAGGCTATATAAAGAAAAGTGTGAAAAAGCGGGAAATACCTTAAATAGATTAATTTAATTTTTGACATTATCGCTTTTAAAAAAAGGCCCGGGAAAGAGCATGCATAATGCATAGTTTGCTTCTTGTAGCATCAGTAAAATTCAGCAATCACTTTCTAATCCTTACTACAGTCCAGACCCCTAATTTGCATTTTGGAAATGCTGAGGTTTTTCTGCAGGTTTAACAGATTTTTTAAAGTTTTAATTTTCCTCGACTACGTAATTTGTTTCTGTGCCTACTCAGGTGCCTGTTCAGATACTAGTCGAAATAAATTCTCTCCAGTATTGTAAGCGGCTTAGATTTTATCTTTTATTTTGTGTTGGCGATACATTTCTCGGTTTTTCTGTCTTACAATGTTCTTCAGATAACTTATGTGTATAGGTGAGACGAATGGTATGAAAGTGGATAGCGGAGTGGTAGTTTTTATGAAGATTTGGTAGGGGGAAACACTTTTAAGCCTGATCATTCATTTCGACTCTAGTGGGAGTTAATTATATGGTTATGGGAGTAGACGGTACCGAGAAAAAACGGTCACTGTTACGCAAATGTTTCTGTTACTCTTTTAGAACTTATCAATTCATTTAATTGCTAAAAGCTTTTAAACTTCTTGAGTTTGGGATAGTATCGGAGTCTTTGTTTTCGAATCTTCTGCGTATATGTAATCAGGCTACCATGGAACCGGTAGAGGGTGTACGGCTGCGTATGCCTTTTACCGTAGTGGTTTCTTGGGATAGTGGTTCCGTAGTCTGGAGATTTTTTTTTATCTTATCAATATCTGCCATTCCCACTTTTCCATCCCTCAACCATACGAGCGCGCAGAGGCTTTAGGGAAATGGGGGCCACGAAACAGAGCCAACAGCAAAACTTTCCACATTGTCTTCGTCGCTGGCATGCATATTACAAGTGAGACGGAAATAACAATCTTTTTCATATGGATATTTTGTTTTGTGGACTAGAACGTTAGAGGCCTTCCTCTTTGGGAAAGAATAGGAGAAGTGACCAGTCTCTCCACACACCCAGAAATTGGGATTACGACCGGTCACAATGACCGGCATTTTCTAGCCCTCTGCATTCAGATTATTGCGGATGGTGGTGAAGATTGATGGTCAATCACAATTTCGAAATTCTACACTGCCAAAAATGACCCAGTTAAATGGTCAGGTGCTCCCCTAAGATGAAAGGACCTCAATTACTGAACAGTTGGTCCTTCTCCATCACTTCTCCGTCTAACGCTGGGTTGAGTAGCAAGACAGATTGTGTTCTGTAACCTTGGTCAATAACAAGTCAACAGCAGAAATAAATGCAAACCTGCTGTGGGAATGTCTACCTAGTCATTCATGGATCGAAAGAAACATGATCACCCAAGTATGTATCACGTAAAGCACTTATGTGATTGTTACTTCATCCGGATAATAAATGATTTGCGTACGGTCAACACTCGTACCTGTGCAAAAGATCATGGTACAGAAGCATAAACGACCTCCTATGTTTATGCTCAACTAGGAAAATACATTTGTAATTAAATACTTTCTTACAGTAGTTTATTAAAAAGAAACTACTTGAATATTAACTATATATAATCGTAAATAAAACATTTTACAACTACTCTATTCTTTATTTCATCGTTCGTTTTCTACTACTAATCAAACCATTGAAAGTTATTTAAATCCAGAATATGGTTTTATTAATGATGTTTTAATGATACAAGTTTATTAATTACCCCATATCTAGAGGATGAATGCTACTTTTTCCAAGGTTATTTGTGTGAATATAAATACAACAAACCCACAAAGAAGATAAAACTCAGCCCTCTGATTAACAATTAAAATCCATTATTCATTATACCAACCGCATACCAATGCTAACAAAACCTGGTATTTCCAAGCGGTCACCTATCAAGGCATGGTTCCAAATTGATTTCTTTGTTCGTACCGGAGCTGGTCTATCAACGTCATGTGTAAGACACGGCTATTACAGTTTCTTGATAAGAACTTGTAAAACCAACAATCAAATATATTAATATAATATTTTTTCAGTTGGTCTATTTTGTCGTTGGCAACATTAATTTTATTATTTATTTTTATGCAGATGTCATCTGAAATATAATTTAATGATTTTACTTGCGAGGAGTTCTACCATGAATGAGCCAACCGCTTTTCCGACCATCAAGGCTGTTTAGAATACTGTTGTCATATCTGGGCGAGCGCCCCTGTCATTCATCTCAGGGTTCTCGATAGGCTTCAAAGGAGAATCTGTAACAGGATCGGTTTCGACGTAGCAGCTCAAATCCAGCCACTTCTTCACCGGTGGAATGCGGCTTCCTCTGTCTTTTCTACAAATCTTTTCATAGCTTCTACTGGACGAGTTTAGCTCACAGATTCACCCTCCACAAGAATTTACTCGAGTAACCAGACAGTTACAGTTAAATCAACTAAACGCAGCCGCCACTTCTACTAATCAGCTTCTTTTCTGATACTTCCGACCCGTGGAACTCCCTTCCCTATATTTGCCTCCCTGATGACTACAATCTCTAAAAATTAAATGCAATGTCAATACCCACATCTTGTCCAATTGATTTCAGTCCTTCTCTCGTCCTTTCCCCATCACCACGTGTATATTGTTCTTTTCCTTTCTCACTTTACTCTCGCAACTGTCTTCACACTGGTATTCCCATCTTTCTGTTGTCCTTTCTCCGATACCCGCTTTAACTGGTACGTCTTTCTCTTCGGTCTTTTCCAGCTTAAACTTTTACTCTCCTCTTATGTAATCCTCTGCGCACCACTGGCGGTACCGCCTTGCTTGGGGTGAAACGATAAAAAAATAGGTTTGAAAAAAAGAAGACAGAGCTAAATCAATCGACTATTTAAAACTGGTATCTTTAAATTCCAAAAAGTATTGTCCTCCCAAAAATTGCAGACAGGTTTATTAGACTAGAATCTGTGGCAGAAATAACTACCCCATTTTAAAGATAAAGTATACCAAGGTAACTGCTATTAAAATAATGATTCCACTGTTGTTTAAAAAGTGTGGTTATATATTCAAATAATTTGGTTTTAAAGGTGTCATTCCCTAAATAATGTCATGCATACACTGTTATAGACGATTTTAAAAGTTTTCCTTTACTTGGAAGTTCGAGAACTTTGAGGTCTTCCAGGGAAATTTATATGAATCGTTGAACATAAGATTTCCAACCATTAACAATATTTTCTTTTTTTTAGCATTTATTTCTGAAAAGAGTAATATATAATATCTTGGTGCTTTTTTAAATTATTGTTTTCATTTTTGTTTATTATAGATAACGTTTATGACTAAGCACCCTCTGGTCATCATCATAATCATCTGGTGTCCATTGATTGGCTGATTATTGTGATATAGTTTATGAAATCAGTTATTTTATTTCTTGTTGGAATTTGTGCGTCACTACCAAATCCACGGACTGAACTCATAACCTCTAGATGATAGTATCACATCTATATGTAACCGCTATATCCACTAAGCCATTGTCCCGAAGGGGGGTAAATACTTTTATATTCAGTGACAGATAGTTGTGAAAAATGTTTATGTTATTGGGTTCAGACTCGCCTCAAAATTAAATATGAAATTATTTAAAAGTGGTATAAAACTACTAACCTACCAGTTGTCAAAAACCATCTGACGCTGAATGTAAAAGTACGGTACGCTGGCGTAGTGGATATCGCAGTTGGTTATACATGTATTACTATCATCAATCTTTAACTGATTTCATAGTATATATCACAATAATCAACAGGTAATCATTATCAACTAATCAATGGTGATGACCAGAAGGCACTTAGTCGAAATGTTGTGTCTATAATAAGATGTAGATCAACCAAAAGGAGAACCATAGCATCGATTTTCTGTCCGAGACAAGCATCATTTCGGCTTAAAAAAGTGACTACACGGATCTCTTTGTATTGCAATTACATATTCACCAGTCTTACAAAACCTTTCAACAGCAAACGTAGGATCTTCACCAGTACAAATGATAATCGTAACTTACAGTATTAGAAAATAAATAGTAAGACTATATTAAGATATTAAATCCAGTTGCCTTAGTACACTAGCAAACTAGGTAATAGTTTCAAATATGGGACGAATTTTTGCCGCATCCTATAAAATACTAATCACTATTTAACGATTTTTGTTCATATTGACTATGAACCTTGATTCTGAAATTTTAAGAATAAATTTCCCTGCAAGCTTTCAGTTAATGAAAATAGATTTATTAAATCCTATAGATTAATAACTCTTGACAATAGCACTCTGATTTTAATTGTGTTATTTAAGATCAATTAACTAATTTTTCGTTATGAAATATTACACCTTTGCGGTATGCCCTCGCGATTACTATGCCATCGTGTTTACCAACTAAGCCAAAGTTCCTAGCTAGAACGTGTTCCAAATACCAGTTTCAATCGGAGTTCATTCCATCAGGCTTTTGGACTTGACAAGAAGTTACTTTATATTGTTAACGTACATCCTCTGGCACTCCTTTCGCGCGTCCGTTGATAGCTTCTGGTATATTGGGTCGACTAAAATGAAAGAAAGAACAAAACATAGGTTCAAAACTTTTAAGCCAAAGTTCAAAGAAAGAGTTTGATGCCTTTCTTCCAAGAATGAAGATAGGAGGTAGGGAGTAGCCTTTCGTTTTTATACACATCAAGCACCAGATATTCTTTCTCAACTTTGACAAAGCACGGTACTTGCACTCTAGACTGAAAAATTCTTCCCGGTGTTTTATTTCATTCTTTTATACGTTGATGGCTTTATATAACTTCAGAGAGAAATAGGGAAGAAAAAATGTAACGTAAGATTTGAAAAGTTCGACGGAGTTGCAAAGGAAGTTTTCCTCGGTTGAAAAAAAAAAAGAATTGTAAGAATTATTGAAATCTAAAAAGTTTATCTAAACGGAAAATAATTCTAAATAGAAATAATATTAACGTATTAATAATATTAACGTATTAATAATATTAACGTATTAATAATATTAACGTATTAATTTGCTGAAATATCTGGAGGATTTCTTTATTCCCTATGTTATTACGATACTATTTTATCCAATTTTATCCAGGTTGGATCCTGATTTATTACGGAATATTATTCATTCTTTTTTAAGATTTCCCAATGGTTTTATGCAAACCTTTATTATATTTATTTAATGGTTTTGGCAATCATTTCACTATGAGAAAGCCAGGACCGCCACTGGCTTGCATTAGGTTAAAGATAGAAATAAACATGGTACAAGGTGTGTCGAAAAAAAGAATAAGAGTTGGAAGTGGTCAACAGTCACTTAAGTGCCATAAACGCTTCGGTGATCATGTCTCTTTCAAGACATGACTGCCTGGAGAGAATGTTAAAGATTATCCCGCAGTAGGTTGTCATTAATTTCTGTGGGAGACAGGTTGCCAGCCAAGGCTATGTAACTCAATCTGTCCTGATTTTTAGCCCATAACTGGAGAGAAGAGACGAATTAATACCTTTCCCAATATTATTTGGGCGTATGTGAATGCAAGGAATTCAACTGGAATTCAAACTCGACTCCCCGATTTCTCGTTCCGAGCCGATATCCATAGCACCACAACGCACATCCTAATCCAAGGAGAGAAAAGATTAAAATGGATGTTGATTTAAACTCTTGGTGATATTAGCTATCAGGGAAGCAAGTAAACGGAAGGGAGTTCCATAGACTGAAATTGCGAAAACATGTTTAAGTAGAAGAGGTTGGTATATTTAAACATTTTGACGGTAAATAGGTGGGGTCTTGATGACAATCAAGTAGCGATGTATGTGGTCGGGGGAACCAAGGCGGCAAGCTCATAAAAGCTATGTATATAGAGAGAGCAACTGACGTATTTAATGAATTTTAGCGCATGAATGGCAACAGGACAAACGTCATTATTCTGAAAGCATTTTGCGTATAAAAGATGTATACTATATTTGATTAGTAAAAAAGAAAATAAAACGAATACGTAAATATTGTTACAATCGACCAGTCAGTATCATGCTGATACCGGGAGTTTGGTTCCGCCGATCATTACAATATTAGCATCTTCAAATCTAATGTCATTCATTATCTATCTCAATCGGCACATACTAACCTTAAGTTAGTGATATGAGAATTGAGTTAAAATGAGATAACTGATAACAATATATCCGGAAAAGGCATGAAACAGTAGGAACAGACGGCTTTTAGAAATTTACATTCAAGAGAGAAAAAGGAATGTAATAAATAACCTAAATAATGAGTTTGTGTAGATGATTTCTAGAAAAATAATTAGAAGAGAGAGAGTAAAACACTAAGCAATGCTAATAGATACAGTTGGTAAAAGTATGTCTACAGCTCTGCGATGAGATGTTGTAACTATTTCCATGATGTACATTGTTCGGACGTTGTTCTCATTTTTGTTGACATATTCAAGACGTTTCAGCCATTGTATGCTTCCACCTTCTTCAGATGTTTAACATTTCGAAGCGATATCATTATTTAGTACACCAGGTTAGATTGCTCTAGTTCCCCATACCATGCTTCTTTTTGGGTATCTCAATATCATCTATCTTTCTTTAACTCAGCTCTATATGAACTGTTGAATTTTATAAAGCTAATATCATATTTTTTTAAGCAGAGATCAAAGTATAATTTCTTGTTGTTATTGTTTTTCTTTTGCACTATGTATTACTGGTTCCCATATAGTTTTCATATTGATACTTGACCAGATTAAGAGATTTTTGTGTCATATCATATTCGCTGATTCCTTAACTTTTCCTACTTTCCAGTGTTTATCTCTCTGTACTATTTCAGTCTAATTTCATAGGGGACAGTTATCTTTCTTTTCTCTCCATATATGGACAGCCAAGCTTGACGTTTTCTTTCTTCTCGTATGACAGCTTTACGGGATTCCTGCACTCTTTATTTAGGGAGGCTGGCTGAGAAATGAATTAAATAGAGATACGTGATAATGAGCTATCTAAAAGTTGCATGGTATAGGGTGCTATAAAAATATACTTCCGATGAACAAAATAATAGCATAAAGAAGGCCAAAGCGCACAACGACCGAAACGTCAAGAATATTGCAAAAATATGAGGACAACATTCTGAACAATATAAATCGTGTAAATGAATGATAAAATTTGTGCAGATCTACGATCGCCCACGCATAGAAGAAGAAACGAGAGATAAAGAAATGTACGCCCAGTATAAGGCTCAACAAATTTTATTTTTAGCTGCAATATCATAAGTAAAAAATTTCTTTTTTTTTTCTTCACTAAAATATCTTTCCTTTACTTTTCCAGTATTTATAACTTTTCCTGTTCCTTTTCAGGTTTAATATAATCTTAAGAATATTACTTTTCATGTGATCATTTTTACAGAGTGCGATAAATTTAATATAAATCTAATGCTTAATACCGCATTCAAAAATACTAAAAAAGAGAAAATCTATATGTAAATGATTAAAAAACAATAAAAACGCGATTATCTATAATTAATTGTGATACTCAATTCTGGTAAAATAATAAATAATAAGCAAAGTTTGACTGACAAAAATTATAAAAGATATCAGAATTTAAATGTTGAAAACCGAATGCACAAATATTAAAGAGAAAAAGTTATAAAGTATAAGATTTATTATTAGAAGCGTTAGTCACTCACTCACCTATGTACTTATGTAGTTAGTCTCTCATTTCGAACTTGACATATTTTGAAGTAACTTTTTTTATACTGAACTAGACTTCAAAAAATTTGTTTCAAAATATAGCTAAAAGGATGTCCTATCTAATTCTGTAAACTATTTGAAATTTAGTTGAGAACTAAATAAGTGGTGAAGCCTGAAAGCTGCCTAGATTCATCAATGTCGCGAATAAGAATATATTCAACAACTGCTGTGGTTGAATGAAATATATATATATATATATATATATATATATATATATATATATGTATATATATATATATATATATATATATATACGTTTGTATGTATGTGTGTGGTCACCACCTTTAGATATGCCATTTTGTATTACTGAAGTCCAAGAATTAATTGCATTATTCAGAAAAGTCGGTAGGAATGTCAAAGGTCTGAAACAGAACAGATACTTCGGAAAAGACGCAGACTATAGTTTGAAGTAATAACTGATATGCTGAGTAGAAAGTTGATTTGGTCGATATACATTTAGTATTGACATGTAATCCTAGACCCGAAATATACGTATGTGATTTACTTTCCGAAATTATAAGAGCGCGGCCTCGCTCACATATATGTTAAATAACACTCCAGTCAAATTTAATATCAAATGACATCATATTAATATTTTAAAGATTTTCTTGTAAGAAATGATATACAAATCCACAGCCTCACACGCGCACACACAACTTATGATATTGGAATCATCATCATCTATATGTAACTCTGTTTATCACTCTCCATGAATCTGTGTGGTTATAGGTTTACTGCGTAGCTGATCACATGGTCTCTCGGTCACGTGCCAATATCTGTGTTCCTCTGAATAATCTTCCGGTCGAGACAGTGAAGTTGACAGCGGAATATTTTTTCTCTCTATCCCACTTTTTCTTTTAATTAAGCTAGTACATTGTAGTAGGGCGATGGAAAGATTGATGGATTTTGTGATTTGTCCATACAATTCCAATGACCTCTTCTCGAAAGTTAGTTAAAAAAACTTCTTATATGGTCATCCATTTTCACATATTTTTTTCTTTGCATTTTGCATATTTCTTGCATCAACACCATAGTTTGATTGGACTTTCGTAGTCACTGATATATTAAGCTCTTTTAATAATTTCTAATTCGAAAGATAGAAGACTTATATCTGAATGTCATTGTGATTAATACACGGATTAAGATTCAGTGGTAAAACGGTTTGAATTTCAGAATTCATAATTATATTTCCTCAGAAGTTTGCAAGTTTTAGAAGATTTATCAAAAGATATATATGAACAAATACATATTCGCGTGTGTATGTTTCTCTTTGTCTCCTTGTAAGTGTGTATGTAGTGGGGTTACACTAAATTCAATAGGCATTCCGTTTTATTTTAGACAGTATATATTTGTATCAACTGACTTTGATAAAGTAAATGTTTCTTCCGGATAAAATAAATGCCGGATTATAAATAAAATCTATTAAATCCTTAGAAATCACTTTTTATACTTAATTTAGCCGAAGTGTTTGTTTCCTGATGAACGCGTCGGCTCGCATTATTCTTACTTTTGTCTTCATTGATATTTTCCTTTTGCAGAAACATATTTAGTTGTATCTGAAATAAAAATAATATGTATATATATATATATATATATATATATATATATATAAGTGTGTGTGTGTGTGTGTTTGTGTGTGTATGTGTGTGTGTGTGTGTTACCTTAGTAACCAAGGAACAAGAGACGCCGAATTCGATGGCGAAAGGGAGGAAAAAGAAGAAAAGGGAAGGAAGAGAAAGTTACTAACAAAATTTGTTTTAACTTATTTCTCCGTTGACTTTCCTTGTCCCACTCCCCCAACTTTTTGTCTTTTCCTATCCTTTCCTTACACCCTATCACTTATAACCCTTTGACACGAGTTAATTTTTAACTTTTAACTTCTGAGTCTTACAGACGTATTGAAAAATTTTCTAATATCGTTTCTACTTTTCCCCTTTCATACGTCGTCCTGACAAATTCAAATAAAAAAAATATATACATTTTTTTTAATCCAGCTCCATTTTTAAATTATTGTGTCTGGATGTGTTTTTGGGAGTCTTACGGTATATAAATTTTGTAACATATTGGAATTATCAAAGTTTTTTATTTTCCACTGTTGCTGTAGAAGCAAGAAATTTTTTTCGCTGAAATAGACATCCAACAAAATTAAATTTCGAAAATTTTTTAAATACTTTATATATTTGGCTCTGTACATAGAGAATAATGTTTGCATAGATCACTGCACCTTGATCAATTTAATATTAATAAAATTAATATTAATATAATAGGGTTTTGAAATTTTACCTATCTGCTCATCCTTTTTTGATATAATATATCTAATCGTGCTGATGAGCTGTGATACAGCAAAACAGATCTGTCTGCGAATGACTATATATATATATATATATATATATATATATATATATATGGCACCCACCACAAAGTTTTCAAAAGATTTTTGATTCCTCACACACACACACACACACACACACACACACACACACACATATATATATATATACAAATATATATATGACATTCCGATAGAAACGAACGTAAAAGAACTCAATGTTAAATTTATTTAATTTAACAGAGTAATATTTATATTATATATATATATATATATATATATATATATATGTGTGTGTGTGTGTGTGTGTGTGTGTGTGGAATCAAAAATCTTTTGAAAACTTTGTGGTGGGTGCCTTACACAAAAACAAGGTAAAGTATTTATTTAACCATCTGTTCGAAAGGCCATTGATGGAAAGAATGTCATAACAAATGTACACAATGTCCTCCGACTGCTTCTATATACGCATGCGAACATTCGATCATTAACTGGTAAACCCTTTCTATTATTCCTATATGATATCGAATGTTTTTGCAGGCGTTATAGCACGTTGAGGAATCTTTTCTCTATTATTAATACCTTCTGTATAAGCCAAATTTTTAAGTGGTCTTACAGATAAAACATCAATGGACTTAGATCGGAAAAACTTGCAATTTATGGAAACGGTCTTCCCCTTTCTATCAATCTTTACGGATCATTGTTTTTCAAGCCTCTGATAATATCAAAGCTAATAACGAGATGAGAAAACTTCTGATTATGTTCTTCAATTTTTTTTATATTTAGGTTTACATGAATAAGATAGTTGTCAAACACTTGCACTTAGAATTTTAATCTTTATACTGGTACATTCTTGCTGTAAATGAAACCCAACACGATACTGAAACATAAGAGCGCAAGTGTAATCAAACGTATTCCTAAAAGATTAAATTGCAAACAATCTAGGAATTCTTCTTACAACTAATGTTTTGACGATAAAATAAGAGTGGTCATTGAACCAAGCTAGTATTTATAACTAAAATGGACCAACAAATAAGGAATTATAAATGATCAAGAAATATTATTTGGTTCAACACTTTATTTAATTTGGAAGCCTAATTGAAGATATTTGTATAATGCCTATCAAGCACTTCTACATGTCTTCTAAATTGTGCATATTTGTTTAATATTTTCTTACTGATATACGTCTGTACTAACAATTTCAAAATTAATATAAAAATGCATAACGTCAAGAATTTGAAATTCAACATCCAAAATGATTATGTCAATAGTGATTGATGTAACTGCAGAAACAAAAGTAAATTTTTGCTGAATAGAGCTTCTAAATCGTAAATGTTGTTTATAAGGCGGAAGTTGAAGATTGTCATGGACAGAAAAAGTGGATGTGGGAGGCACGGAAGGCGCATTTAAAAGATGGCCAATAAGTCATCTTTCTGGTTAGAATTGTACCTCTCACCAAACATATGTGGGATTTAAGAACAAGAGAACAAAACAAGTCCTAATGCGAAGGGATTATATAAAAAAAAGGTCAAGCCTTATAGCATTTGTGATTATGTTTGCTATATATGCTAAAAGAAAAAATGTCTATAGGGATAAACCCAGATTGAGAGAATTTATTGAAATAGAAATCTGCTGTAATACAGCCTTCACTTGGGGGCTAGGCTCGATGGAATATAGTTCTAGAGAAAACAGCTCCTCACGATTTCTACCAGTGTCCTCAGGCGTGTCCAATCTGCGACTATGTCGGCAAGAGAATGACTTGAGCTCATCGATTTTGCATACATGTGTGATGTATCGTCCCTGGATTCTGAAGTAAAAGGTATGTGTTTTCATGTTGCTATCCGTGGCAAGAGTCGTAATGTCAACGGCAAGAATGAGATCATTTCTTTGGACACCATCCCAAGATGAAAATCAGTTGTAATAAAAGTATTTAGCGTCGACAGATTTCAGGGGTAGGAGAGTAAAAGTGGCAAACATGGTTCAAGTATATAAGGCTAGCCTTAATTTTATTTTTAGTAGTAACTTCCAACCAGCTTACTTCTGATGAACAAAGACGGCGTCCATATTTCAGGATGGAAATTATTACCACCTGAATTATAGACACAACTTAGGATTCTCACGAATGTGCAAGTAGGTTTCCGGCCTATTCCAATGCGTTCATGCTTACACTATAAATTTTAGAAAAGGAAAGAATTCATCAAGTATAATCCTGCGCTATACCTTAAATAGTAAGGTAGCAAGACATGTATAAAAAACGAGAGGTTTTAATGATTGATTTATTTGTCTGTTTAACGACCTATCAATTTCTTATGTCGAACTTTAATTTTCTGGCGAGTGTGAAAGCAATAACATATGATAAGTTAATATATAGTAGCTAATACACACACACACACACACACATATATATATATATATATATATATATATATATATATATGCAAGTGAATTCGTGGCGTAAAAATTGACGTTAGAATTTTATGTAGATATGCCCTCCAAAATGACAGCACCATATATACTGATGTACATACTATTGACATTAAAATATAAGGTAAAAAATAACAAAATGATTCAAACCCTTGGCGTGATAGAAAAGTAATATGTTATATATATATATATATATATATATATATATATTATTTTGTCAATAATTATTACCTTAGAACATGTGCAAACTACTTCAAATTGCATAGTTTGTTTCGACATTGAAAGAACAATGTCCTCATCACATAGTTGACAATGATAATAAATGTTTTCTTTTTTAAATAAACCTTTGATGAACAACACTTCTCCATATGTCTGGAAGTTTTTTTTCGTATGCAGTAAACAGATATTAAAAAGAAGGGAAAGAAAGCGGGAAGAAAATATCAAAAATAAGATGAGAAATAAGAAAAAGAAAAGAATGAGGAAAAGGAAAGATAGAGAAAAAATAGGAAGTGAATAGGGAAATAAGTGAGTAAATGTAGAGAGGAAAGAGCCAATGGAACTTGCTAAGAAAGAGAAATTTTAAATTTTGGCTGGAAGTGCATTGCAGACAGATATTGATATCGGTTGCAGCGTTTAAGCTCAAATCATTTGGTATGTTTTAAAGAAATGTACTTTTATAAAGAAAAAGAAAAGAAAGAAGAAAAAGTAAAATAATATATATTTAACAAATATATCACGAAGATATAATTTCATTAGACCTAATATAATATATTGAAAAAACAAAATAAGAAAGCGTTTAGGCTTAAATTTTTTGGTATTTTTTAAAGAAATGTACTTCTATAAAAAGTATGTGCGTTGTGGAACAGTGGATATCGGCTCGGAACGAGAAATCGGGGGAACCGAGTTCGAATTCCAATTGAATCCATTGCATTCACTTACGCGCAAATACCCTTGGGAAAGGTATTAATCCGTCTCTTCCTTCCAGTTATGGGTTAAATAACAGGACAGATTGGGTTCTTTAGCCTTGGTCGGCAACCAGTCTACCGCAGAAAGCAATGGCAACCTACTGCGGGATAATCTTCTGCCCAGTCAGTCATGTCTCTTTGGAGACATGATCGCCTAAGCGTTTATCACGTACGGCACTTAACTAACTAACTGACTGACTTCTATAAAGAAAAAGAAAAGAAAGAGGAAAAGGAAAGATACAGAATAAGTAGAAGGAGGAGGAGAAAATTAAAGAGGTTAATTGAGAAAATGTAGAAAGGGGAGAAAGTAAAGAAACAAGGAAAACTTCTAAGAGAGAGAAATTTTAAATTTTGATCGGAAGTGAATTGCGGACAGATACATACATTACTTACAGTGTTTCAAGCTAAAACTGTTGCCATTAAAAAAAAGAAAATGATGAAATCACATGAACAAAAAATTATTCATAAAAGGTAAAATAATGTATATTTCACAAATATAGCACGAAGATATAATATCATTAGACCTAATATAATATATTGAAAAGATAAAATAAAAAAAATAATTTAAATATAAAAATTTAAAATTGAAATAAGTATTAAATAATATAAAATTTAAATATAACATAGTATAATATAGATATAAATAAGACAATGTCTGGTCTCTTGCTATTCCACCTTGTTCATGTTTCTAAATACATTTAAACAAGTCCGCTATGAATGATACTCGATATTTATAATAGCTGCTTTTGCATTTCGTGCTTCTTGTGTGTTTCAAAATCAATAAGCCTGCTTGAATCATTATGTTTCCAGATCTTTCAGCTGAATTAAGCTGAATTTAAGTATTCTTCGCTGTAAATGTCTAGTATTCACTGCTATGTAATGCAAAAGGATTGATATTACCCAGCATTTCAGTGGATAAGTATTTCTTTGTAATAAATGTTCCTGTTCTTTAATAACATGTTTAGCGTTTTGAAGGTATTTTTAGCTATTTCCTATCCACCGTAGGGTGATAAACAAATTCATCACCCACAAGTCCGCCCTTATTTCTTCCTAAATTATTTTTCTATTGCTTTATTTTTAATTTAATTTCTTTTGTCTTAGATTTTTTCAGTTATTAATTAATTTTAACAGTTTTTCCACACTGCAATTCTTTCTTTAGTATGTCTATTATTAAAAGTGACAGGCCAAGATCAATTGTATGAGATGGATTCATCTGTCGTTAACACTTACAGAAATGAGGGGATGTGTTGTAACAGACTGTAGAAAGAGAGGTACTTTTTACCTACCTGTTCTTCACCGAGAAATCATGGTCTGTAACATTCAATAGCACATAAACGAAGTTATCAATTCATTTGGAGTTGGGTCCGAATGAGGTTCTAAATTATGAAATTCTATTGGGTCTCAAATTCACTCTACGATGTAAGTGGAAAATATACACAATGCATTTCTAAAGACCCTTTAAGAATAGCCGGCTTATTATATTATTCTAGGAAGTACCTAAAACCTTATCTGCATTGAGTTGAATCCCACTTATTTCTTATGCATTTCAAATGCAACGGGAATATAACAGTGTTTTCAAAGAGCTTCTGCTTTCTGGAACAGATTCCCATGAGGATAAACACTACAATCGCTCTAAATGTCATAAGTTATCTATCCTGATTTTTCTCATAATCTTCACTTCATACAAACTCCCCATTAATTCATATACGACCATTTTACAGTGAGAAAGGCAAGTGTAACCGAAACTTCTACTCCATCAGCTTTATTTCTCGCACTTCTGCTTATGGAACGTAAAAACCCATTACTCCTTGACTCCAATCCGTTCCCCGGCAACCGGTGCCTTGTTTTTCTCTTTACTTAACTCTCATGCAGCTTCCTTCACGCCAGTGTTCCCGTCCTTCTCATTCTCATTCTCGGATATCTACTGCGAACTGTTCTTCTTTCACTTTACTCTATTATGTAACCCCCTGCTCACTAGTGACAGTACTGTCTTCCTTGAGGTGAGATGAATACAGAAATAATATAATAAGAGTGGTTTATTATAAACATTTTTCACTGTAACTCTCTTACTTAAGTGGCTACGTTTATATTTTTTATTGGGTGGACGTTAGAATAAAAAGTATCTTTCACAGAATAAGCTAAGTTTAGTAAATATTAAGACTAATAATTTGAAGGAAGAAAAAATGAGACAATCTGAAAACTTACCAAAAATAGAAAATGGAAAAACATTATGAAGATTGAATAAATGCAAATGTGATATCAGTGACAACGAATCGAAAAACAATGAACAAAAAAACGGTAATATATATATATATATATATATATATATATATATATAGACCCGTGCACAAAAAAAATAAATAACGAAAAGAATTTTTTTAAAAAAGAGGAAGTAAAAAAAATTACTTTCGTATTGCCGCCGGCGATGCACTTTCCTGTCTAGGCTTATTGGATCACTCGGCTTAATGAATGAAACTTGAGACCGCCATAATATCGATGTCACATCGCTGGACAACTAGAGTGGAAGGTGGTGAATATGGGCAGATTCTGTTTTAAGAGACTGTGAAGACAAGTTTAGGAGACTGGAAGAACAGGGGTAGAAAGGGACAGTGCTGAAAGAGCAGCTGACCTGGTCAATGGGAAGCTGGACAAAGTCTGAGAAATTCATCATATGTCGGACGTGAGTTATAAATATTCATTTTGTCAAAAGTAAAACATATTAACAAAGATCTATTCAAATAGAGAAAACAATGTATAAGTTCTGTTCCTTGTGTGTACTGTTATGTGTAAACTTATCTGAGGGGAATTAGCGAAAAAATAAGCGAACGTTTGTATTTCTGGTTCAGTCCTAATAAGAAAATATGGAAAATGGAACGGATGGAAAGTACAACGGAAAGAAATAAAGAAGTGAGCAGATGACTTGAACGATATAAACTAATAATGTATACATATGTGTTTTAACTTGATAGCATTATACTGTTGTGACGCGACTATATCCTGTTTCTTTTCATTCAAAAGTTGATAAATGAAAATTATGTCTTGTTGCACAAGTTTGCTCAAAAACACATAGAATTGCAAAATAGTTAACAAGCGAAAAATAAATGAATTTCATCCATGGCCTCGTGAAGAAAGGAAGAGTTACATCTGCCAGTTTTCAAAACGATGTTCACTGTTTTAAAATGTAGCATTAACATTTATTCTTTAGAAGGACGTTTTGCCAGAAACTGAGGTTAGAAGAAAATAAGATAAATATAATATAAATATATAAATATAATATACATGGAAGATGAATATATCATCTTTTTTAAACTTATGAAGGGAAGACATGAATCAACCGAAATGTGGTTCTACAGAAGCATCCCCGGGGTATCATAGACTGAACATATGAGTGATGATGCTTTGAAGTGGATGAAATTAATACATCACAAAAAAACATCTAAATTTCCTAGGGCATGTAAAGAAAAACAAACTCTTGGAAAATCTGATAATCACAGGTCAGGTAGCTGGAAAGACAGACAGGGGAAAGCAACGTGTAACGTACCTGATGAGCTTTGTGCAAATGAATTGCAGTGCGGGATTTTCGAAGGGTAACAGGAAAAAGCTTATTGAGAGCTACTAGAGAAAGGAAGATGTGGCAGGTCTTGAGGGCCTACGTGCTGAAGGAACACGGCATATAATAAAATATGGATAGAATATAAGAAAAGATCTGTTCCATGGAAACTACAATTTAGAATATAGGACCACATGTACATATTACTATAAATTGTGTCTTACTTTGTAACTTAAGATCTCTATTCTCTCATAGACTCTGTAATATATATATATATATATATATATATATATATATATATATATATATATATATATATATACTTTCTTTGGCACGAAATCCGACATGCTTAACGCTATGAAAAACGTCATTTACACTTTGTTGAAATTACATACACTGAATTTGAAATTTGCTTATAGAACTTCGTTATGGATGTGTTACTATCTGAAATTACACGCACTCACATCTGGGAACGCCATTTGTTTAAAACTTATTCAAAGTCCGAATATATATATATGGGTTAAAAGCAATCAGAGTCTAACCGTACTAATGAGCTGTGATACAGCAAAACAGATATGTCTGCAGATGACTATATATATATATATATATATATATATATATATATATATATGTGGACATAATAAAATATTAGACAAAATATACAATTAGGCGTTTCACCACATAAAGTAAGCCTTCTAAAGGTTGAATAAGAGGGAAATCCGTCTTTGCAGAAAGGTTGTCTGAAGATCGGAAAGAGTAACAATTATCCTTATTTTACGCTAATGAGAATTAGTATTTTTTATGTGAAAGCCTTTACTTGTTGGATGTTAAACTAAGTAATCCTGAGCTGAGATCATTTTATTTTATTTCTAATTTCTAATTATGCAATGTGCTATTAATTATTTTGAGATAAGGGGCGTATTGTATATGAAGTTTGTCTAATATTGACCAAAGATAATTGACATATCAGTGTTACTTCGGTGGATTTTAATCTTATTAAATTATTTTTTTCTTTTAATTATATTGGCACGTCTTAGTTTGATGTTTTATGGATAGTGTATATGTGAGAGATGGGAGAATTGGGTTCAATTTTTAATTTTCAAGTGTTATTTTGCAAAATATACAAACAAAATATTTATGAGATTTCATTGATCATAAACAATTCCCTATCGAAAAAAAAAAATTGATTTTATTGTGCTAAAGCTGTTTAAGCTTATAAACTGACTGATTTGAAAATCGTCATTTCGCAACCGGAATTTTACGTGGGTGAGAAAATTGACCAACAGGATTGGATAGTAAACATTACGAGGTCATGAGTAAATGGAAAGAAATGATCATACGAAAAGACAAATGATTGCAATTAACAAAACAAAACAAAAAATAACAGAAACATTGGAAGAGAGAAATACAGTTGATATATTTTCTAGGGACAAACAGAATATAATTGAACTTGAAGAGTATTTATTCCTCTCGAAGGCGAAAAAGAATAAGCGATGATTTCAGTCGACGCTGGAATACAATAAATAAATAAATAGTTTATTGTCGAAAAAATGCCTGTTTTCAAGATCATGAAATATAAAAAATGGAAATAGATTAATTAAATTATTCGGTCAGAAGCGAATTTAATTTATATTATATTGTTTCTGTTTACAAAGCAATAAATTATATTTTAGAGCTGACGAGAAATATGTTTTGGTTGTCAGAAACAATGATATAATGACGCATTTACATCAGCGTGTCTAAGTTAGAAAGCATTTCAAAAATAAAATAAACAATAATATGTTTACGTCAAAATGCAACTAGTGATTAGGCCTGCCCGGGAATTATGTAATTGGGTGAAGCTCGACAGAGCGTGAACTTATAGACCGGGATTCCTCGTGTTAAGACAGACAGAGGGCAGAGCGGACAAGCTCGTCCCAAGACAACTCCAGCCGTCACTCTCTTGTACATGCGCGTTCTTCTGGCTACACACAACCGTCACAATGCATACATTAAACTACGTAAATATATATATTTCTTTATGCACACGTTATCCGTCGTTATATGTCAAGCCGATCATCATCTTTGGGTTACAAATTATACTACAAAGGTCACTTAAAATTTAACTAACAGTTAACAACAAAATTAAAAACAGGGATTTTAAAAATAATTCTATTTGATAAATATCGCTGTTAAATAATTTGTAAAGTATGACATGATGATAATCATCTCCTTTAATTAAAAAACGGTAGTGACGTCTTTATATCCATCATATACCGTAGATATTATTTTAAATTATTATGCAAGGTATCGTGTGTAGAGGTGTAGAGAAACAAAAATTTTCTCTCTGTCTGTCGGTCTGTCTCACTCTTTCTCTCTTTCTCTCTCTCTTTATATATATATATATATATATATATATATATATATATATATATATATATAATTAGCAAAATGAATATGTTAATCCGGCAATATACATATCATTTTACTATTAAGGCGAGGTCATTGACGGAAACAATCTTAACACAGTGCTGATAGCAGACATGAACGGAGAAAGGGAAAGAAAAACAAGGAAAAGCATGACATAATTGATGGGCTTGAGCAAGCCTATTGTGGAGCATGGTTCGTGCGAAATTATCAAGAAAAAATGTGTCAAATGTTGCAAAGTGGAATGTGGTGAGTCATGATCGCTTACATCCTAAAAAAACAAGGCACATAATAAGAGAATACACTTTTAAACAAAGATGGTCGATGCTAATTTTAATATTTGTAAATAAAGCAGGATATCTACTCAAACAGGTAAACTTATTAAAACACACACACACACAGACACACACACACACACATATATATATATATATATATATATATATATATATATATATATATACATACATGCGTGTGGGTTTGTTAACTCATTCCCAAAATGAAGAGATAGATGAATTTATGATGACTAGTAATTTCCTATGAAACACTATCCTGAAATGTTTCCAAAATATGAAAAAGACAATCCATCATCGAAATAAATACCTATCCCATGAAGAATATTAGGAAAAAGAGAAAAAGCGAATTTTACTTGAAATAGATATGCACGTAAAGGTTCTTTTATCTCTTCAGTCTTGGACTGTGTCTTCCGTTATATTCTGGATTGTTTCCTGGTTTCGTATGCTCTGGCCAGGCCTCTTCTTCATTTTTACTTCCACCATTTATTTATTTTGATTAATGGTGACACAAATGGTTTTTGAATTAAGTTGTGTTTGAATGAAAGAGGAGTATGTAATAAGTACAGATGACGAGGAAATTTACGAACGATAACAGCTGATTTACTACTGAATTGATATGATTGTAGTCGTCGAGTCAGCATACCTAAAGAGATGTCTAGATATTACTTCTCTGTCACAGAGAGATGTTCCCCATTTTATATATATATCTATATTGAGAAAAACTAAACAAATTATTAAATGGTTATACATCCAGAATTTCTTCAAGCAAGGTAAAAAAAATTATAATTGACTCGTTCAGACTGTTGATAATTTTACTCAATATATTTGCACTGGGTATTATCCAATGTGTTATCTATTCCATTCTTATTCATAATTTATGTTAATTAGAAAACATCTTTGGGATATATATATATATATATATATATATATATATATATATATTAATGGCTTTAAACATTATGAAATTTAGAAGAAGTAGCACGTTAACATTCTGCAGAGGCCTATATTTACAAATATTCACATTCAGGCCTTATATGTACAAAAATGTCCGATTCAAAACTGACAATGAAATTAACATAAGTTTGATTCACTGATTCTACCATAGGTGAGTGGTCTGTTTGGTTGTTAACGCCCCTCAGTTTCTTCACCGTGAAATACCGTTGACATTTTATCACGGTAGCTCACGGCGGATAGAGATGCTGTGTGAAGTGGATATATGTATTCCCCATGAGCATTAATTCCAATTAAATGTAAATAGGTCCGGTTAGAATTCTAACACGTTTCGTCTAGAAAAGTTTTCATGTCAATAACCGTTACTCTTGTATGAAACATTTATTAATCTCAAATGAATTTGGCATATGGCTTAATTACAGTTCCATAAGTTAGGAATCCCTTCGCCTGTAAGAGCCATCTTAATTACCTATCTTAAAATAGCTCTATGGAATTGTGCAAGCAGAAAAAATGGCTCTATGTATATCCGTGTACTTTGGAGTAGTAGTAATGAGCAAAATTACACTATATATAAGTGTAAAATATATTAGAACAGAAACATTTTCTTGTGAAATACTATATTAGTGAGGTATGTTATCCGTAAAACATTCACCAATGTGACCTTTTCGCAAATATATATATGTATATATATATATATATGAAAATATGTCAGCACAGAGTTATAATTTATAACAACCTTAAGTAACACTAGTACAACGAAAAGTTTAAATCGAAAAACGTTCAGGTTATAATATGCACCGGATGATTATTTAATGCATGAAATTCCTAGTCGCGTTTTTAACGTAAGATAATATATATATATATATATATGTGTGTGTGTGTGTGTGTGTGTGTGTGTGTGTGTGTGTGTGTTTATTTGTTTAGATATTTTACAGATATATTTATATATTTTATAGATATATTTATATAATTTATAAATGTATAGTTGGGCATCATCCTTTCTTGAATATCTTTCATTGAATATTCCGACAAGGATAATTTAATCATTTTGTTAATTTTTTCTTGCATTTTTGATTGCTCTCTTTTTTAGAAAATAAAGAACATGAAAATTGGCCATGATATATATATACGATAAAAAAACAATTCTTTTTTAATTACCACACATGATGATGGTAGGTTCTTGATTTATAACCGTTTATTTAAGTGTTGATTTTCCTTCTCAATATATCTGCTCTGGATATTATACATTCAGCTCTTTATTTTATCTAATCCATATATTATATTAATTAGATAAGTTTTGGTATTATACATTCCGTCTTCAGGAACTACCATTCTTAAAATATATTTTTCTTTTGTGATTATAAATTATTATGTAACATGTCCATTTTTTTTTTAATCATTTCACCCCGAGCAAGGCGGAAACGCCACTGATGTGCAGGGGGTTACATAAATGTAAAAAGATTAATTAGAAAAGAGTGAGGAGTACAAGCTAGTTAGAAAGGAACAATAGAAAGCTGAGAAAGAAGGCGCGATGACAGATACATAGGAGGAGAGAAAGGGAAGATTATACAGGGGAGGGGAGAGAGCTAGAGGCCAGTGGTTAGTAGATGAGTATTAACTTTGCATTTAAATTTCTGGAGGTTGTAGCCGTCAGTAAAGCAAGAATACGGGAGTGAGTTCCACAAGCGGGAAGTGCGAGAGAGGAAGCTGCAGGAGTAGAATTGTCGTCTGCATTTGGCTAACCTGACTGTGAATGGGTGGGACCCAGTTGCCAGTCTGGTTGCACGGGTAAACAACTATTGAGGAGGCATTAGTGACTTAAGCTCATCCGAGCAGAAGCCATGAAAATATTTATAGAAGAGACAGAGGGAGGCCACATTTCGACGATGGGAAAGTGGCTGCAGTCGAGCCGCCAGATCAGTACCTATCACATTACAGACTCTCCTTTGGAGCTTGTCAAGAACACTGATGAGAACGGCAGGGGCACCTGACCATAAATGGCAGCAGTACTCCATGCACGGACGGATGGTTGACTTGTATATATGCAGGATGGATTCAGGTAGAAAAAACATCCTGGATCGACATAGTGACCCAACCTTCTTAGCAGTAGATTTTGCTATGGATTCAATATAGTGGTTCCATTTGAGGTCTTAGGACATGGTAAGTCCGAGGAAGCGTAGTGTATTACTCTCCGGGAGAATCACCTGGTCCATGCTTATGGGAGGCAGAAGAGGTTGCCTGTCATGGTTGACAGACAAGAGCTTGGTCTTAGAGGAATTGAAGTTGACAAGCCACTTCTTGCCCCAGTTCACCACAGAGTGTAGATCTCGCTCAAGGTCAGCAGCGAGATTATGTCTGTCCGCCACGACAGGTTTCTTACTGGAGCGGTGAATATATTGTAGTGTCATCTGCGTAGATGCCTACTTGGGACTTGATCTCATCTGGGAGGTCTTTGATGAAAATAAGGAAGCGCGTCGGGCCCAGGATAAAAAAAAACGAAAAATACCTCACAGTTTAACACAGGAAATTTGAATTAAAGTTTCATTCTTCAATTCTTGCTTTTCCCAAAAATCAACATCAAGTTAACCTGCTTGGTGAATTCCCATTCAAAGAACAGAACATGGCGTGGGGGGGGGGGTACTAATGGCTGCTGATACCTTGGCCAGTGTAGCTTCGCATAACAGAATAAATAAAAATTTCAAACTTCTTTTTTTCCTACCAAATGAAGCATGAACTCCAAAAAGGGGGGGAAAAAACGAAAAATACAGATATATATATATATATATATACAGAAATAAAAAAAAAACGAAAAATACCTCACAGTTTAACACAGGAAATTTGAATTAAAGTTTCATTCTTCTATTCTTGCTTTTCCCAAAAATCAACATCAAGTTAACCTGCTTGACTGTAGGATTGAGCAAATACGATTATTCAGATAATAAGTGCGATGACTATAACAAGTTAAATTAAGCCTTTCTAAAGTTAGATTACAAAGAATATTTATTTTTCAAAATTTTGAAGATTGCTGAGTATTTAAAATTATATGTATTCCTACATATAACATATATTGAGGAGCGATGACAATTATATAACCACCATTTAACCTGTTTTAAAAATTTATTTCTCTGTTATTATAAAATTAATTTTTTTTTCAAATCCGGTTAATTATAATTTGCTGGTGCAACCAGACTGGCAACTTCGTCCCACCCATTCACTGTTAGATCAACCAAATGCAACCGAAGATTCTACTCCCCCAGCTTCTTTTCTCGCACTTCTCGCCTGTGGAACTCTCTTCCATACAATTGCTTTCCTGACGGTACACCTCCAGGAATTTAATGCAATCTCAATACTTATCTTTTAACCACTTGACTCTAGTTCTTTCTACATCACACTGTATATCTTTTCCTTCCTCTCTACCTTTGCAACTGTCATCACACCTGTATTCCCACCCTTCTTTTGCTTTCTTCTATGAGACTCCCCGTAACTAGTTCGTCTTTCTTTTTACTCTACTCCACTCTAATCTTTTCCTCTTATGTAGCCCCCTGCGCATCACTGGCGTTACCGCCTTGCTCGGGGGAAACAATAAACTATACTATTATTCCTTATATAAATCTTTAGAAATATATTTTTGTTGGAAAATGTTTTCATACAGAAAATTATATTGCAATGAAGGATGACAAAAATGTCGCAGATCAGCTATTTTATATAAGAAAATTGAATATTTATTCCTGTCAGCATAATTTCTGATAGAAATACTGGAATTAGTCTTTTTTTCTCCTTGCGAACTCTTTCCATTCACTTACTTGCGCTTAAATGAATGCAAGAAGTTCAAATTCAAGTTGAATTCCTTGCTCTCACTTACGAGCAAATGACCCTAGAAAAAGTATTAATCCATCTCTACCTTCCAGTTATGGGTTAACTAATAGGACACATTAGGTCCTATAAACCATGGCGTGCAACTAATCTACCACAGAAAGCAATGGCAACCAACTGCGGGATAATCTTCTGCCCAGTCAGTCATGTCTCTTTCGAGACATGATCGCCCGAGCGTGTTTCACGTATGGCACTTTACTGACTGACTGATTCATTTTTCTTTAGCCTTCAATTAAAGCTCAATGAAACGTTCAAGAAAGCTTTTGCGTTTAATATTAATTTGAAATCAATGTACCGACAATTAGTAACAGGCACTTAAGTAAATATATTGTGAGTCTGTTGCAGAAACCTGTATAACGTGATGATGGATTGCACGCTTAAGTCCTGCAGGTTTCATTCATTTGAAAATATTTTAATTACTGATATGAGAAAAATGTTAAGAGAAATGATAGACTTGATCAGGTGTTCTTAACATTTATGATCGTATTGCCCACTTTAAACATTTTTTCAAAGTAATCACTGATAACCATTTGTAAAAATACAAATCAAAATATTTTTCTCACATTACTTTTCAATATGAACATTGTGGTTTATGCTTTACTGCCAGACACTTAATATTGGTTTTGAAAGTTTTAATTTCATGAATATCCAGGAACATATATCAATCTTATCTCTTTCTTTGGTCTAGATTTTATTGCTTGCACTGAATCCACATTTAACAAAATAAGAGGCTAGAATGAATAACCGAATTTTAGCCATTTTTGAATACACGTTTGGATACACAAGATTCACCTTTTTTTTTTTTTTTGAAAGGCATAATTCTGTTATTCCGCCACTTTCAAATTTGTACGTGCATTCATTATGGAATTTCAATAACTTTCTCCTGAATATTCTTACTGATTCTATGTTACATCCGGAGGGATCCGTCATCCACAGTTCGATTTCTAAAGAAAATATAACAGAAAATCAGCTACTTAGTTTTTTTCTTTCAATGTAACTCTTTAGTGAGTATAAAAGATCAATATCACCAATTTCTTCCCTGTTTGCAAATTCGTAAGCCAGTTTGAAAATATATCTTTTACCAATAAAGAAAAAGATCGCTTACGTGATGATAAAAAGATCAAGGCAAATTTCGCGAGCAAGTGTAACATTTACTTACCCATGTTAAATTTCATCCTGCCTCAAAACGATCCAACGACATGACCGAGTTGGCGATAGTTTTCAGGGTTTTCGGTCGATCAGTCAGATAGATGGGGGAGCAGAAAACAGAAAGCACATAATGTAAAATAAAATGGTCAGGCCGCGTCCGGCGACACATATTCACAACTTTTCATTTTCTTGTGTTGCTTTCTTTATCTTCTTCCTTTTCATTTACTCGCCATCCACAACAGAAAGAGAGGAAGAAGACATTACTACTAATTCGTTGATGCACATGAAAACATGGACCTTTATTTTTGTACAAATCACATTTCAGTAAAACAAACGGGCTCTGAATTCTTTACACTTTTCGCTGGAACAAGATATTACTACTACTTTATTGGTACACAGAGTGAAAACATGGATGTATCTTTTCTATAAAAATTGCATTTCACTAAAACAAACGAACTCTTAATTTTTTAAACTTCTTACTACACTTTCTCTGAGAATGTTTTCACAGTTAATAATTTCATAATAACAATTTGATGTTATGCTGTCCGATGAATAAATTTTCATTTATTTATACATACAGGATAGTTTCATCTTCCCAACATTCTGATAATTTTATGTAAGGAGTTTGGTTATGTTAATGGCCAATTTAATAATCATATCGACGTTTCCACGGCTAAATGTTCTGCGTAATTTTACTAGTTTTTTTCCGAGAGGTCCTCACTTGCTTCTCGGACAGTTAATTTCTCTTCTGTATATTAACCGGAAATGAGTTAAATTGTTTTAGAAAATGCTCGCGGAATACTTTTGCAATTTAGCAACATGCAGAATTTACCTTGAATGTTTAATATATATATCTTCTTTTCCTATTTTGGTTGTTGTTATATTATTTCTTCCTGGATTTCTTAACCGGGTCAACGACAAGTGGCGACGAAGAATCGAACAAAATCACGCGGAAAGAAAAATACGTTTTCACGTCAGTCACCCACGACAAGTGACGAACAAATACACGCAAAAATATAAAAAAGGAAATTCAAAAAAGGGAAGCAAAAATTCAAAAAATCCACGCTGAGTTACAAAAAAAAAAAATTAAAAAACATCGTCCCACGACAAGTGACGACGAAATATTCAAAAGATTACGCAGAGATAAGCGCATTTTTTCAACAAAATTCGCAACGAGAAAACTAAAAGAATTCACGTTTTTGAACTGCAGTCGTCATAGAAAGTGGCGATGAAGTTAAAGGAAATATTTCCCTGCAAAACTACGTAAAAAACGTTTCTTTTACTCTCCGCAGAGAAATAAGTTGATAAAATGGATTCCCAAGCAGCAGTTGCATGACATTGTCAAAAACAAAGAATTTTAGGTTGTTATTAAGAAAATTAGGGACGTCCGAACATAAAAAAAATTCATTGCCCATAAAAGCCAACGAATTGAGTTTGGAGGAAGCAGTGAATTGCTTAACAGAATTGATCAGTCCGAAGACCTTACTCTTTCCATAAAAGGTGTAAATGCATCAACATAACTAAAAAAGCCGACGAAGATTACACCACGTTCGCAGCAATTGTAAATAAATATTACGAGGATTTTAACCAATCAGAGCTCTCGGACGACAACTTCAAATGTTTAAGTTTTGTACAAAAAATAGTATCAACCACAGACTCCTAAATGAGAAAAATCATTTTTGACAAAACTGCAAAATGAGCCAAAACTAATGTTGCAGAAACTAACAGAAAATTGTCAGAGGTGTTTAAGCGTAAAAAAAGACTCTAGGAACATATAAGTATATATACCAAATATACGCAAAGTACACCGAAAAATATTTTTTCACCCTCCCTAATGAAGGATCAAAACATAAATACTCAATTTTAACCTCCCCAAATAAAAAATCAAAACAATTCTGAATTTAAAAAGAAACCTCCTCCTAGTCCGTGTTACAGATGTGGAGCTCTTCACTGGTATAAAACCTGTTCAGCATGTAGCAGAATAAGATACAAGAATTTGCATTGCAGAAATAGAACTAAATGAAACAGAAGCAGGGTAAGAGCTGCCAGAACGGAACATGAGGACGGAATAAACAGAAAAAAACTCGTAGTAGTAAGATTTTTTAAAAAAAGGATCAGATTCCAGGTTGATTCAGCCTCCGACTTGACTATCATTAGTTTACAGATATGGAGAAAACTGAATACGCCCGCCATTCTACGTACAAACAAAATCGCAAGATCAGTAACTACCTTCCAGTTATGGGTTAACTAATAGGACACATTAGGTTCTATAAACCATGGCGTGCAACTAATCTACCACAGAAAGCAATGGCAACCAACTGCGGGATAATCTTCTGCCCAGTCAGTCATGTCTCTTTCGAGACATGATCGCCCGAGCGTGTTTCACGTATGGCACTTTACTGACTGACTGATTCATTTTTCTTTAGCCTTCAATTAAAGCTACAATGAAACGTTCAAGAAAGCTTTTGCGTTTAATATTAATTTGAAATCAATGTACCGACAATTAGTAACAGGCACTTAAGTAAATATATTGTGAGTCTGTTGCAGAAACCTGTATAACGTGATGATGGATTGCACGCTTAAGTCCTGCAGGTTTCATTCATTTGAAAATATTTTAATTACTGATATGAGAAAAATGTTAAGAGAAATGATAGACTTGATCAGGTGTTCTTAACATTTATGATCGTATTGCCCACTTTAAACATTTTTTCAAAGTAATCACTGATAACCATTTGTAAAAATACAAATCAAAATATTTTTCTCACATTACTTTTCAATATGAACATTGTGGTTTATGCTTTACTGCCAGACACTTAATATTGGTTTTGAAAGTTTTAATTTCATGAATATCCAGGAACATATATCAATCTTATCTCTTTCTTTGGTCTAGATTTTATTGCTTGCACTGAATCCACATTTAACAAAATAAGAGGCTAGAATGAATAACCGAATTTTAGCCATTTTTGAATACACGTTTGGATACACAAGATTCACCTTTTTTTTTTTTTTTTGAAAGGCATAATTCTGTTATTCCGCCACTTTCAAATTTGTACGTGCATTCATTATGGAATTTCAATAACTTTCTCCTGAATATTCTTACTGATTCTATGTTACATCCGGAGGGATCCGTCATCCACAGTTCGATTTCTAAAGAAAATATAACAGAAAATCAGCTACTTAGTTTTTTTCTTTCAATGTAACTCTTTAGTGAGTATAAAAGATCAATATCACCAATTTCTTCCCTGTTTGCAAATTCGTAAGCCAGTTTGAAAATATATCTTTTACCAATAAAGAAAAAGATCGCTTACGTGATGATAAAAAGATCAAGGCAAATTTCGCGAGCAAGTGTAACATTTACTTACCCATGTTAAATTTCATCCTGCCTCAAAACGATCCAACGACATGACCGAGTTGGCGATAGTTTTCAGGGTTTTCGGTCGATCAGTCAGATAGATGGGGGAGCAGAAAACAGAAAGCACATAATGTAAAATAAAATGGTCAGGCCGCGTCCGGCGACACATATTCACAACTTTTCATTTTCTTGTGTTGCTTTCTTTATCTTCTTCCTTTTCATTTACTCGCCATCCACAACAGAAAGAGAGGAAGAAGACATTACTACTAATTCGTTGATGCACATGAAAACATGGACCTTTATTTTTGTACAAATCACATTTCAGTAAAACAAACGGGCTCTGAATTCTTTACACTTTTCGCTGGAACAAGATATTACTACTACTTTATTGGTACACAGAGTGAAAACATGGATGTATCTTTTCTATAAAAATTGCATTTCACTAAAACAAACGAACTCTTAATTTTTTAAACTTCTTACTACACTTTCTCTGAGAATGTTTTCACAGTTAATAATTTCATAATAACAATTTGATGTTATGCTGTCCGATGAATAAATTTTCATTTATTTATACATACAGGATAGTTTCATCTTCCCAACATTCTGATAATTTTATGTAAGGAGTTTGGTTATGTTAATGGCCAATTTAATAATCATATCGACGTTTCCACGGCTAAATGTTCTGCGTAATTTTACTAGTTTTTTTCCGAGAGGTCCTCACTTGCTTCTCGGACAGTTAATTTCTCTTCTGTATATTAACCGGAAATGAGTTAAATTGTTTTAGAAAATGCTCGCGGAATACTTTTGCAATTTAGCAACATGCAGAATTTACCTTGAATGTTTAATATATATATCTTCTTTTCCTATTTTGGTTGTTGTTATATTATTTCTTCCTGGATTTCTTAACCGGGTCAACGACAAGTGGCGACGAAGAATCGAACAAAATCACGCGGAAAGAAAAATACGTTTTCACGTCAGTCACCCACGACAAGTGACGAACAAATACACGCAAAAATATAAAAAAGGAAATTCAAAAAAGGGAAGCAAAAATTCAAAAAATCCACGCTGAGTTACAAAAAAAAAAAATTAAAAAACATCGTCCCACGACAAGTGACGACGAAATATTCAAAAGATTACGCAGAGATAAGCGCATTTTTTCAACAAAATTCGCAACGAGAAAACTAAAAGAATTCACGTTTTTGAACTGCAGTCGTCATAGAAAGTGGCGATGAAGTTAAAGGAAATATTTCCCTGCAAAACTACGTAAAAAACGTTTCTTTTACTCTCCGCAGAGAAATAAGTTGATAAAATGGATTCCCAAGCAGCAGTTGCATGACATTGTCAAAAACAAAGAATTTTAGGTTGTTATTAAGAAAATTAGGGACGTCCGAACATAAAAAAAATTCATTGCCCATAAAAGCCAACGAATTGAGTTTGGAGGAAGCAGTGAATTGCTTAACAGAATTGATCAGTCCGAAGACCTTACTCTTTCCATAAAAGGTGTAAATGCATCAACATAACTAAAAAAGCCGACGAAGATTACACCACGTTCGCAGCAATTGTAAATAAATATTACGAGGATTTTAACCAATCAGAGCTCTCGGACGACAACTTCAAATGTTTAAGTTTTGTACAAAAAATAGTATCAACCACAGACTCCTAAATGAGAAAAATCATTTTTGACAAAACTGCAAAATGAGCCAAAACTAATGTTGCAGAAACTAACAGAAAATTGTCAGAGGTGTTTAAGCGTAAAAAAAGACTCTAGGAACATATAAGTATATATACCAAATATACGCAAAGTACACCGAAAAATATTTTTTCACCCTCCCTAATGAAGGATCAAAACATAAATACTCAATTTTAACCTCCCCAAATAAAAAATCAAAACAATTCTGAATTTAAAAAGAAACCTCCTCCTAGTCCGTGTTACAGATGTGGAGCTCTTCACTGGTATAAAACCTGTTCAGCATGTAGCAGAATAAGATACAAGAATTTGCATTGCAGAAATAGAACTAAATGAAACAGAAGCAGGGTAAGAGCTGCCAGAACGGAACATGAGGACGGAATAAACAGAAAAAAACTCGTAGTAGTAAGATTTTTTAAAAAAAGGATCAGATTCCAGGTTGATTCAGCCTCCGACTTGACTATCATTAGTTTACAGATATGGAGAAAACTGAATACGCCCGCCATTCTACGTACAAACAAAATCGCAAGATCAGTAACTACCTTCCAGTTATGGGTTAACTAATAGGACACATTAGGTTCTATAAACCATGGCGTGCAACTAATCTACCACAGAAAGCAATGGCAACCAACTGCGGGATAATCTTCTGCCCAGTCAGTCATGTCTCTTTCGAGACATGATCGCCCGAGCGTGTTTCACGTATGGCACTTTACTGACTGACTGATTCATTTTTCTTTAGCCTTCAATTAAAGCTACAATGAAACGTTCAAGAAAGCTTTTGCGTTTAATATTAATTTGAAATCAATGTACCGACAATTAGTAACAGGCACTTAAGTAAATATATTGTGAGTCTGTTGCAGAAACCTGTATAACGTGATGATGGATTGCACGCTTAAGTCCTGCAGGTTTCATTCATTTGAAAATATTTTAATTACTGATATGAGAAAAATGTTAAGAGAAATGATAGACTTGATCAGGTGTTCTTAACATTTATGATCGTATTGCCCACTTTAAACATTTTTTCAAAGTAATCACTGATAACCATTTGTAAAAATACAAATCAAAATATTTTTCTCACATTACTTTTCAATATGAACATTGTGGTTTATGCTTTACTGCCAGACACTTAATATTGGTTTTGAAAGTTTTAATTTCATGAATATCCAGGAACATATATCAATCTTATCTCTTTCTTTGGTCTAGATTTTATTGCTTGCACTGAATCCACATTTAACAAAATAAGAGGCTAGAATGAATAACCGAATTTTAGCCATTTTTGAATACACGTTTGGATACACAAGATTCACCTTTTTTTTTTTTTTTGAAAGGCATAATTCTGTTATTCCGCCACTTTCAAATTTGTACGTGCATTCATTATGAAATTTCAATAACTTTCTCCTGAATATTCTTACTGATTCTATGTTACATCCGGAGGGATCCGTCATCCACAGTTCGATTTCTAAAGAAAATATAACAGAAAATCAGCTACTTAGTTTTTTTCTTTCAATGTAACTCTTTAGTGAGTATAAAAGATCAATATCACCAATTTCTTCCCTGTTTGCAAATTCGTAAGCCAGTTTGAAAATATATCTTTTACCAATAAAGAAAAAGATCGCTTACGTGATGATAAAAAGATCAAGGCAAATTTCGCGAGCAAGTGTAACATTTACTTACCCATGTTAAATTTCATCCTGCCTCAAAACGATCCAACGACATGACCGAGTTGGCGATAGTTTTCAGGGTTTTCGGTCGATCAGTCAGATAGATGGGGGAGCAGAAAACAGAAAGCACATAATGTAAAATAAAATGGTCAGGCCGCGTCCGGCGACACATATTCACAACTTTTCATTTTCTTGTGTTGCTTTCTTTATCTTCTTCCTTTTCATTTACTCGCCATCCACAACAGAAAGAGAGGAAGAAGACATTACTACTAATTCGTTGATGCACATGAAAACATGGACCTTTATTTTTGTACAAATCACATTTCAGTAAAACAAACGGGCTCTGAATTCTTTACACTTTTCGCTGGAACAAGATATTACTACTACTTTATTGGTACACAGAGTGAAAACATGGATGTATCTTTTCTATAAAAATTGCATTTCACTAAAACAAACGAACTCTTAATTTTTTAAACTTCTTACTACACTTTCTCTGAGAATGTTTTCACAGTTAATAATTTCATAATAACAATTTGATGTTATGCTGTCCGATGAATAAATTTTCATTTATTTATACATACAGGATAGTTTCATCTTCCCAACATTCTGATAATTTTATGTAAGGAGTTTGGTTATGTTAATGGCCAATTTAATAATCATATCGACGTTTCCACGGCTAAATGTTCTGCGTAATTTTACTAGTTTTTTTCCGAGAGGTCCTCACTTGCTTCTCGGACAGTTAATTTCTCTTCTGTATATTAACCGGAAATGAGTTAAATTGTTTTAGAAAATGCTCGCGGAATACTTTTGCAATTTAGCAACATGCAGAATTTACCTTGAATGTTTAATATATATATCTTCTTTTCCTATTTTGGTTGTTGTTATATTATTTCTTCCTGGATTTCTTAACCGGGTCAACGACAAGTGGCGACGAAGAATCGAACAAAATCACGCGGAAAGAAAAATACGTTTTCACGTCAGTCACCCACGACAAGTGACGAACAAATACACGCAAAAATATAAAAAAGGAAATTCAAAAAAGGGAAGCGAAAATTCAAAAAATCCACGCTGAGTTACAAAAAAAAAAAATTAAAAAACATCGTCCCACGACAAGTGACGACGAAATATTCAAAAGATTACGCAGAGATAAGCGCATTTTTTCAACAAAATTCGCAACGAGAAAACTAAAAGAATTCACGTTTTTGAACTGCAGTCGTCATAGAAAGTGGCGATGAAGTTAAAGGAAATATTTCCCTGCAAAACTACGTAAAAAACGTTTCTTTTACTCTCCGCAGAGAAATAAGTTGATAAAATGGATTCCCAAGCAGCAGTTGCATGACATTGTCAAAAACAAAGAATTTTAGGTTGTTATTAAGAAAATTAGGGACGTCCGAACATAAAAAAAATTCATTGCCCATAAAAGCCAACGAATTGAGTTTGGAGGAAGCAGTGAATTGCTTAACAGAATTGATCAGTCCGAAGACCTTACTCTTTCCATAAAAGGTGTAAATGCATCAACATAACTAAAAAAGCCGACGAAGATTACACCACGTTCGCAGCAATTGTAAATAAATATTACGAGGATTTTAACCAATCAGAGCTCTCGGACGACAACTTCAAATGTTTAAGTTTTGTACAAAAAATAGTATCAACCACAGACTCCTAAATGAGAAAAATCATTTTTGACAAAACTGCAAAATGAGCCAAAACTAATGTTGCAGAAACTAACAGAAAATTGTCAGAGGTGTTTAAGCGTAAAAAAAGACTCTAGGAACATATAAGTATATATACCAAATATACGCAAAGTACACCGAAAAATATTTTTTCACCCTCCCTAATGAAGGATCAAAACATAAATACTCAATTTTAACCTCCCCAAATAAAAAATCAAAACAATTCTGAATTTAAAAAGAAACCTCCTCCTAGTCCGTGTTACAGATGTGGAGCTCTTCACTGGTATAAAACCTGTTCAGCATGTAGCAGAATAAGATACAAGAATTTGCATTGCAGAAATAGAACTAAATGAAACAGAAGCAGGGTAAGAGCTGCCAGAACGGAACATGAGGACGGAATAAACAGAAAAAAACTCGTAGTAGTAAGATTTTTTAAAAAAAGGATCAGATTCCAGGTTGATTCAGCCTCCGACTTGACTATCATTAGTTTACAGATATGGAGAAAACTGAATACGCCCGCCATTCTACGTACAAACAAAATCGCAAGATCAGTAACTACCTTCCAGTTATGGGTTAACTAATAGGACACATTAGGTTCTATAAACCATGGCGTGCAACTAATCTACCACAGAAAGCAATGGCAACCAACTGCGGGATAATCTTCTGCCCAGTCAGTCATGTCTCTTTCGAGACATGATCGCCCGAGCGTGTTTCACGTATGGCACTTTACTGACTGACTGATTCATTTTTCTTTAGCCTTCAATTAAAGCTACAATGAAACGTTCAAGAAAGCTTTTGCGTTTAATATTAATTTGAAATCAATGTACCGACAATTAGTAACAGGCACTTAAGTAAATATATTGTGAGTCTGTTGCAGAAACCTGTATAACGTGATGATGGATTGCACGCTTAAGTCCTGCAGGTTTCATTCATTTGAAAATATTTTAATTACTGATATGAGAAAAATGTTAAGAGAAATGATAGACTTGATCAGGTGTTCTTAACATTTATGATCGTATTGCCCACTTTAAACATTTTTTCAAAGTAATCACTGATAACCATTTGTAAAAATACAAATCAAAATATTTTTCTCACATTACTTTTCAATATGAACATTGTGGTTTATGCTTTACTGCCAGACACTTAATATTGGTTTTGAAAGTTTTAATTTCATGAATATCCAGGAACATATATCAATCTTATCTCTTTCTTTGGTCTAGATTTTATTGCTTGCACTGAATCCACATTTAACAAAATAAGAGGCTAGAATGAATAACCGAATTTTAGCCATTTTTGAATACACGTTTGGATACACAAGATTCACCTTTTTTTTTTTTTTTGAAAGGCATAATTCTGTTATTCCACCACTTTCAAATTTGTACGTGCATTCATTATGGAATTTCAATAACTTTCTCCTGAATATTCTTACTGATTCTATGTTACATCCGGAGGGATCCGTCATCCACAGTTCGATTTCTAAAGAAAATATAACAGAAAATCAGCTACTTAGTTTTTTTCTTTCAATGTAACTCTTTAGTGAGTATAAAAGATCAATATCACCAATTTCTTCCCTGTTTGCAAATTCGTAAGCCAGTTTGAAAATATATCTTTTACCAATAAAGAAAAAGATCGCTTACGTGATGATAAAAAGATCAAGGCAAATTTCGCGAGCAAGTGTAACATTTACTTACCCATGTTAAATTTCATCCTGCCTCAAAACGATCCAACGACATGACCGAGTTGGCGATAGTTTTCAGGGTTTTCGGTCGATCAGTCAGATAGATGGGGGAGCAGAAAACAGAAAGCACATAATGTAAAATAAAATGGTCAGGCCGCGTCCGGCGACACATATTCACAACTTTTCATTTTCTTGTGTTGCTTTCTTTATCTTCTTCCTTTTCATTTACTCGCCATCCACAACAGAAAGAGAGGAAGAAGACATTACTACTAATTCGTTGATGCACATGAAAACATGGACCTTTATTTTTGTACAAATCACATTTCAGTAAAACAAACGGGCTCTGAATTCTTTACACTTTTCGCTGGAACAAGATATTACTACTACTTTATTGGTACACAGAGTGAAAACATGGATGTATCTTTTCTATAAAAATTGCATTTCACTAAAACAAACGAACTCTTAATTTTTTAAACTTCTTACTACACTTTCTCTGAGAATGTTTTCACAGTTAATAATTTCATAATAACAATTTGATGTTATGCTGTCCGATGAATAAATTTTCATTTATTTATACATACAGGATAGTTTCATCTTCCCAACATTCTGATAATTTTATGTAAGGAGTTTGGTTATGTTAATGGCCAATTTAATAATCATATCGACGTTTCCACGGCTAAATGTTCTGCGTAATTTTACTAGTTTTTTTCCGAGAGGTCCTCACTTGCTTCTCGGACAGTTAATTTCTCTTCTGTATATTAACCGGAAATGAGTTAAATTGTTTTAGAAAATGCTCGCGGAATACTTTTGCAATTTAGCAACATGCAGAATTTACCTTGAATGTTTAATATATATATCTTCTTTTCCTATTTTGGTTGTTGTTATATTATTTCTTCCTGGATTTCTTAACCGGGTCAACGACAAGTGGCGACGAAGAATCGAACAAAATCACGCGGAAAGAAAAATACGTTTTCACGTCAGTCACCCACGACAAGTGACGAACAAATACACGCAAAAATATAAAAAAGGAAATTCAAAAAAGGGAAGCGAAAATTCAAAAAATCCACGCTGAGTTACAAAAAAAAAAATTAAAAAACATCGTCCCACGACAAGTGACGACGAAATATTCAAAAGATTACGCAGAGATAAGCGCATTTTTTCAACAAAATTCGCAACGAGAAAACTAAAAGAATTCACGTTTTTGAACTGCAGTCGTCATAGAAAGTGGCGATGAAGTTAAAGGAAATATTTCCCTGCAAAACTACGTAAAAAACGTTTCTTTTACTCTCCGCAGAGAAATAAGTTGATAAAATGGATTCCCAAGCAGCAGTTGCATGACATTGTCAAAAACAAAGAATTTTAGGTTGTTATTAAGAAAATTAGGGACGTCCGAACATAAAAAAAATTCATTGCCCATAAAAGCCAACGAATTGAGTTTGGAGGAAGCAGTGAATTGCTTAACAGAATTGATCAGTCCGAAGACCTTACTCTTTCCATAAAAGGTGTAAATGCATCAACATAACTAAAAAAGCCGACGAAGATTACACCACGTTCGCAGCAATTGTAAATAAATATTACGAGGATTTTAACCAATCAGAGCTCTCGGACGACAACTTCAAATGTTTAAGTTTTGTACAAAAAATAGTATCAACCACAGACTCCTAAATGAGAAAAATCATTTTTGACAAAACTGCAAAATGAGCCAAAACTAATGTTGCAGAAACTAACAGAAAATTGTCAGAGGTGTTTAAGCGTAAAAAAAGACTCTAGGAACATATAAGTATATATACCAAATATACGCAAAGTACACCGAAAAATATTTTTTCACCCTCCCTAATGAAGGATCAAAACATAAATACTCAATTTTAACCTCCCCAAATAAAAAATCAAAACAATTCTGAATTTAAAAAGAAACCTCCTCCTAGTCCGTGTTACAGATGTGGAGCTCTTCACTGGTATAAAACCTGTTCAGCATGTAGCAGAATAAGATACAAGAATTTGCATTGCAGAAATAGAACTAAATGAAACAGAAGCAGGGTAAGAGCTGCCAGAACGGAACATGAGGACGGAATAAACAGAAAAAAACTCGTAGTAGTAAGATTTTTTAAAAAAAGGATCAGATTCCAGGTTGATTCAGCCTCCGACTTGACTATCATTAGTTTACAGATATGGAGAAAACTGAATACGCCCGCCATTCTACGTACAAACAAAATCGCAAGATCAGTAACAGGAAAAAGAATAAACTTCGAAGGAGAGGTAATCACGAATGCAACATTCCATGAAAAAAAAACTCACTAATGTTTGTTCTAAAAAGTACAGAGAACCTTTTCTGCACCGATTAGCAAAGATCTGATTTATGGGAGTTATCTATTAAGACATTGTGTCAGAAAAAAGAGAGTGAACCTACAGAAGCAGAAAAAATTTGAAAATCAAAAGAGAGGTTCCTCGGCGTATTTTCTCCAGGATTGGGTAGATGTAAAAAGGTCGCACCAACGATAGAAATGAAAGATAGTGCATAAGCAATATTTAAAAAGAAAATAAATTTTCTCTTGTCTTCAATAGATAAAATCGATAAAGAACTGGAAAGGCTTGTAGAAACAGGGATATTAACCAAAGTAGAATTCAGTCAGTGGGCTTCGCCGAACGTCTATGTTAAGAAAAAATCAGGCGAAATTCATGTTTGAGCGGATTTCTCAACTGGGTTTACAACGCAATGAAGGATTACCACTAGCCGCTGTTTACAGGTACCAGTGGATAAGAAAACCCCTAAGCTACTGTGCATCAACACACACAAAGGTTTGTATAGATTTCAAAGCCTGGCTTTTGGAATTAAAGTAGCACCAGCGATTTTCCAACAAATGATGGATACAATGCTAGATCGATTAGAATTTTCCATGGCATATCTAGACGCCATATTAATATAAAGCAACAGCACCGAAAAACATGCAAAACATATTCAAGATGTATTCATGCAAATCCAAAGCTATGGATGAAAATTAAAGAACAAAAACGCGCCTTTTTCCTAAAAGAAATTAAATACCTAGGACACATCATAAACAAGTATAGATAAAAGTTAGATCCGGCAAGAGCGGATGCCGGCACCGAAAAGTATCACGGATCTTCAAAGTTTCCTAGGATTTATAAAATACTACCAGGAATTTATTGTAAATATGTAAAAATTGCTTGCTCCATTAAATGAATTATACAAAACAAAAAAGAATCGAACTGAACAGCATAATGCCAAAAAGCATTTGAAGAGATTATCAAGACATTAACTTTAGACTTGTTTTTGACATACTATGAGCCAAAAGTAAAACTAATAATAGAGAGTGACTCGAGCTCGTATGGAGAAGGTGCTTGTATATTACACAAAATGCCAGACGGAAAGTAGAGACGTATCACATACGCTTCGAGAAAAACTATTACCAGCGGAAAAAAAAACAAAAACTTTTCATAAAATTGAGAAAGTGGCTTCATTGCTGTAACCAGATTTCACCGGTACATTTACGGAAGATATTTTACTCTGCACACTGATCATAAACCTTTATTGACAAACTTCGGTTCGAAGAAAGGCTATTACGATGGAGAAACATATTATTTAATTAGAACTCCAAATTGGAATACCTGCCTTCCAAAAAGATTGGAGACGCCGACGTGTTATCAAGACTAGTGTCAAAGAATATTGAACAGCTGGAAAACTCAGTAATAGCGGCACTACAATCAAAAAGTGAAATGAGAACAGCACTGGAAAACACAGTATGCGAGCGCCCAGTAACGTTACTAGAAATTAGGAACGAGTCAGAAAGGGACAACTTCCTTAAAAGTACAAGAAAAGATACAAGACAGAAGTTTCGCCGACAGATTTTTGCTTTGCGGCAACGTGTTAATGCATAAGGAACGAGTAGTAATACGTAAGACACTACACAAAATAATACTAAAGGATATCCATATGAAACATCCTGTAAAAATCGTATGAAAGCTCTAATGAGAACCAACGTTTCTTGGAAGAACATGAACGAAGACATCATACTAATAATAGAAAACTGTAAGTGTTGCGCTCTAGCTGCTAGTACACCCCCAATAATGTGACACTTCGTCCCCGGCTGGCTCGCTGCTCCTGATCTGGAAATATTTGCGATGTTGACCGGAAACTGAGTGTCGAAACGGCACCAATTATGACGACGCTCTCGGGTCGGTAATCGTGATGATGTTTTCATCAGAGCAGTTGATCCTGAAGATGTCTATTTCAACGGTGAACTTCCCTAATCACGCTGTGTTCTTTGATCTCAGGAAAGTCACGTTGAAAAGCCGGTAGCCGTTTCTCTACCACCTCAAACCAGACCGGACACACATGTACACTTGTGTTGAAAAAAAATAAACACAGTACCAAAAAAATAAATGAATAAGTTTGAAGACGCCTGGATGAGTTACGGAAAAAGTCTTTATGTATATATATATATATATATATATATATATAATAGAATATACAATCGTCGTTCCAATGTTCACAACGAGAGCGAAGTTTGCGTTAAGAATAATCAGAACTTTCAATATTCTATAATAAAAAAAAAAACTTTTTTCACAGCTCTTCACCGAAGATTTACGGAAAAGGCCAAAATTGGGTGTTTTGGCAAAAACGGTAGTAATTCGTCTGGCCTTTTTCACGCGGCAGTTCCTGCTCATCTTAGCTCTATACCGAAGCTTTACTGAAAGTTTGACATTCTGGTGATGGTAATAGATTCGTCTTGTTTCCTTTGCTCGTCAATAAAATATCTCTCTTCAGCTAGTTTAATTCTTTTCCGGCTCATTCTGTTTCTATAAATCTTTAGCTAGGACTCTATCGGAAGCGCATATGACGTAATTTTCTTTTGGTCCTCTTCTTCATAATTACATCATTTTAGGTTTTCAAATTTTCAAGTCCATTCCAAGCATGTAAGAACTAAAGATCTGACCTTACTCTAAACGCCATCATAAGTCCTGACAGCTTTGTTTTGACTACCTTTGTCTTCCACTTTTACCAGGCAAATATTTGCTCTGAATTCAATGAGAAAAATATTTTTTCTTTTTCCGCAATTTCCAGCTAATTTCTCCATCGGACTTTATTATTTAATCACAGGAGAGAACTACAGCAAGTGGCCGGAAGTTTTTCGTTACAAGAATCTAGGTTCGGTGTTGTGGATTATCTGGTAACAGACAACAGAACACAATTCACGTCCACAGACTTCCAGGTGTTCTGTGAGGTGTTCCAAGTTAACTACATAAAAATTCCACCGTATACACCACGTTTGAATGGTCAATCTGAGAGATTTGTTGATACCCTAAGAAGAGCATTAAAAATGGCATACGGAATACCAACAGAGAAAGCATTGAAATAGATTTTGCAGGTGTATAGGATTACGTAAAAAAACCCAAAAAAAAACCCAATACAATATCAGGACTTTTAATGGCGGAGGTTATGTCTGCGAGAAAAATAAAATATGTATTTGTCTATATTCGACAAATTACTACTCAAGTAAAACAAATCAACGTTATTCGTACCAAAGAGGACCTTCCGTCCATGGGAAAGAGTATATTATAAAATGTTTAAAAACAATACTTCCTACTGGGAAGCTGGTACAATAAGATCGGAAATGTGCTATACATGATTCAAGGTCCAATATACACGCATAGAAGACGCATAAACCAAATAAGGAAAAGGCGTTCGGAAGAAATGAACACACCACCAGAAGAAGAAACCATGAACACGATCTTAGATACAGACAAATTACAATGCCCCCAAACAATAACGGAAACTAGAGAATCTGGTAGGAAAATGAAGTTCACTGAAAATTTGATGATAAATCACGAAATAATGCTCCCTATATAGAGAAAAAATCTTAGGAGGTGCATGTCATCTTAGCATCATCCATTACAGTGGATTGAACTCTTCCTACAACTACATATACTTCCCCTCACAAAAACAGAGCAGATCAGAGCTCAGATAGAGTGAGAGATCAGCAGATCAGCATAACGCAGTGCATCAGGCAGAGATGCCCAAAACTACTACCGAATTATAATTTCGAGTCCCAATTCTAGTATTACTTCCTAACACGTATTTATTGTTCTGCAGACAGAGTTCCATGTATTTGTATTTTGTTCTGTTTAATATATATATATATATATATATATATATCGTTATTTCCTATTTTGGTTGTTGTTATATTATTTCTTGCTGAACTTCTTAACCGGGTCCACCGCAAGTATTTTACAATTAATTTCTTCCCTACTAACTACAGACTTCAAACCTTAATGAAAAGCCAATGTTTCTTTATTGCCATTTTTCTCACTCCACTTACGTATTCCTATTATTTTTCAATCAATGAAATCACCTGCGTCCAAGTGACATGGCCATCTTGCTTTGTGTAATAATATTTAAGCAGCCATATTTTAGCATTATAATTTTAAACGTTAAACGTTTTTTAGCATTATGATAATAAACGTTTACATTGACGCTGTGTTATTTCTAGAATTTTTATCCCTCTAATAGAAATGGGCCCCATATTCTTAGAGTTCATTTTATTCTCATATCATGCGTTTGATCCCGTTGGTTGGGAAAAAATACGCATCGTTGAGCAGGACTTATTTCACTAAATGTAGTCAGCTTTTTACTGTATTAATATCTAATGTCTTCACTTGTTGTATACTAAATCAGAAGCTGCCTTTCCATTGTTTATCATAACTAGAGAATTGGGCATTATGTAAAGTAGAAAATGTCGATAAACTCTTCAAAATGGTGATTTTTACATTTAAGTCCGTTGCTTTGATTATGTATTGACTTTCCGCATTTTGACTCTTTAAATTTAACCAATTCAGTTTCATCTAAAACACATTTGGTAAACTTAAGGTGTTGGTTCATTGAGTATAATTTTGGAATATTGAACCCATTATCTTTGTTAAGATGAGCTGAATGTGTAAAACGTTATATATATATATATATATATATATATATATATATATATATATATATATATAATGTACTGCCTTGCTTGGAGTGATATAAGTTATGCTAAAAATACGACATATAATGTGATAAAAATGGAATGAAAATGTAGTTGTAAGTCAAGCTATATTTATGGATCAACACGACGCCATAATATTATCTTTTATGCTTGAACACAATCCCCAGTTATGTACATATAGGCAAGAAAAACAGGCGAGGAACAACGAGTAACCCACTTAATGAATTTTCTGTTTATGAATGGTAGATATAGAGACGTAAGAGTCAAAAAATTATAAAAATAGTTATTAGAAAATAAACAATATATATATATATATATATATATATATATATATATATATATATGTATATACATATATATATATATATATATATATATATATATACAGTGTTCAGTTTTGATAAAGCTTAGTGCCAAGATTGTTGTTTATTCAGTGGTATATAGGTAAAAAATATTTTGCTAAGCCAATTTTTGTCATACGTTGCAGGATATCAAAATAAAGATAAACCGTTAATAGGATTAATGTGGATAAATTTGTCACTTTACTAAGCAGATTTATGCTAACGTCAATGTTTAAGAGAAGCATCATATAATGGCCTCACTTCTCGGAATTTTTTTTCTATAAATCTCTCAATATATATATATATATATATATATATATATATATATGTCCAGTCCGTAAACAGCAAGGAAAATCCAACACGATCAACTTAATATAAAATATTAAGTGTTATATCTATATAGAGATGTCAGTGTACGTTATCCAGAGCAATATGATATTTATAAAAGAAAACCTAATTACGTCATTTAAATTGGTTAGAAACTATAATTCATTTCAATGAGCTTAATAAGCACATTTCATCAGACCACACAATATTCCTTCCATTTGGTAAAAAAAATTTGCCGGAATAAGCATGTGTTTTAACTGAAGAGAAAGATAAAAAAATTTTAAAAAAAAGAAACAGGAAAAAAGAAAAAACCAGAAAAGAGAGTCAGGACAGAGGCATTGACCACATATCAAGTCGTGAAGATGCTGACCGCTAAGTCGTAAACTACTTACTCCTAATTCCATGAATACTTATACATGTTTAACCCCACAAATTAACCCACCCATGTACACTAACTTATATCCATATACAGATATGCGCTCACCTCCCCACATATACATACAAATGTGACTGTGTTTATGCTTATACTTACTTACCGAACTACACTCTTCATGTCTATATACGGATCTTGCGTTCGTATTCTCATATATATATATATATATATATATATATATATATATTATGGAGACGGGATTTCCGCGCATATCAATAGTGTTATACATATGTAAGTATGCTAATAATTCTCACACATACTCCCAAATTACGCATATATTTTCATACTTATATACATTCTCACATACATACGTATATATACTCATAGATGCACTCGCACCCCCACATGCATGCGTGCACATATAAATTGTTCTTCATACATACATTTGAATATTTATATTCACATACAATTACTGTGTTCAAACACGCGCAATTTTATGAGGAGCGGATTCACGCACATATGTATACACATACACCAACACACACACACACATATTTATATAATTATATAAATATACAAGCAACTTTTTATATATACCTCTATACATAAAGACAATGTACGCCTATGTACACTTATTCATCTATTTTTTAACTCCCAAACGAGGTGGTATATTTCCCTTTCATACGTTTTAACAAACATTATGCATAATAATAAATATATCAGGTGTTCTCGCATGATGGAAAAAAATATCCATAATTAGGTCAACTCTTATACATGAAACACACTTATACTTATGTACCCGCTATAGACACAATAATACAATAATATATATGAAAATGCACAAAATTATATAAAAAATGCACAAAATTAGGTGCTCTCATATACATGAAAAACATATCTAACCTTACAATTAGGTGCACCATTATAAACGTGAAATATTTATATCGAAGTCATTATAGTGAAATCATTAACTATTACATAGTTCAAAATAAGATATTTCTAACTTTGTACTTCAATATTATAAAGTCGTTGCGTACTCTAATTGACATGTCAACACATTGTATGGTAGATCTTTATCCTCACTTTTTCGGTCCTCCAACGATTGATCCACACAAATGTGAAAGAGCTGGCAAGTGTGTCGAAACGAGGTAATTGTAAGATTTTACGTGTTAGACAGTTTAAATTTATTTTAATGGCGGCATTTGAAAATTATTTCATTTTTCTGATTGGTTGATTGGCTAAATTTTTCTGACTTTGATAATTTTAATCTTTTCGTCTAAGCATAATTGCGTCTGTTTCTGAAGCTATTGAGGGTTTTCGATTTCCCTATAATCTGAGGGGAAAGATTCCTGTCTTCTAATTCCCAGAAATGTTTAGAGAGAGCAGTTTCATGTTTTAGGTGGAGTTTAGAAAATGATTGAGTGTGATTATATAGGTGTTGTTTCCATGGTCCGGTGGAAATTCCTATATATATATTTTTCTCGCTATTGCCTTTGATAGGATAGATGGTTGCTTGGTATATTACCTCTTTGGATCTACATATACCTCATTCACATCCCTATATATATATATATATATATATATATATATATATATATATATATATATACATATGTGTGTGTGTGTATCTGTGTGTGTGTGTGTGTAAGGATGTGAGTTTCTTTTATTTTCCAAACACGGTCAGAACGTTACAGACGTGTTCATAATAGATATCAGTGTTTTTTGGCTTTTTCTTATTGATGTTCCTATGATTTTTAGCCTTTGTTTTTATTTAATTTCGGAGGTATTATTTTATCAATTATTTATCCAGTGTCTTTTAAACAACATTTACAAATCCTAAGACTGTTAGTTTTTTTAGTTATTTCTGGCTTAAAAATAAGTTTCAGTGATTAAATAAAACATGGCGCCCTTTACTTCAGAATTATAAAAATTGAATATGACAAGACAATGCTGATTTCTGTAAATTAACTGTTTGCTTTGGGGAGATTTTTTCATCTTCTATAGTTTACCAGTGTTTGAAACAAGTTTATTATCTTTTCAACTAACTGGTGAATGAGAGTTTACCAAACTGTTGACAGCCATACTATCTATATCCTTCTTGTTTTTCCCCGAGAAAAAACACTACTAGTAGTATAACACACCCTCGAACTAAAGCTAAGAAAATAATATTAAAATAAATTATCCGTCATACATTGAGCCTATGATGCAGCGTCGGTATCTGAACTACTGTCGATAGACGAGGAGTTAATCTACTTAATGTATTAATATATTTGAATGTTCGTAAATTGTCAGTTTCAGAGTTTAATTTTCTAAACTGATTAACTGGGGAATACCAGATAGATTTTTTCTTTTTTTTTTCTGTAGTTATTGTTCTTTTATGATATCTAATGCCATTGATATTTAAAATTTCTTGCTTTACAGAGCTAGTATAATTTTTGGCCTTTCATCATATCTTGTTGTCCTTGTTCTACCATCCATTCACAAAAAGACGTAGTTATTTACTGTTTTCCTATTTCTTTTGATATCAATATGCTACGAGGGTAGTGCTGAAATGTTCATCAGTCAGTAAAGTGCCATACGTGAAATACGCTTGGGCGATCATATGTCGAAAGAGACATGACTGACTGGACAGAAGTTTATCCCGCAGTATGTTGCCATTGCTTTCTGCGATAGAATGGTTACCAGCCAATGCTATAGAACCCAATCTGTCCTGTTATTTAACCCATAACTGGAAGGAAGAGACGGATTAATACCTTTCCTAATGGTATTTGCGCGTAAGTGAATGCAATGAATTCAACTGGAATTCGAACTCAAAATGCTCATAGGCTGACTATAAAGAAGAATCTTTAAAATCTTTCACGCATTAATTTCTTTTTATTAACACTGCATTGTTTATTTGCATGTAAACTAACATCTGAGTGTTCGAAGAAGAATTTTCACTCTGTTGGTCAAAAGAGATACGTCAGCATCATCACTGCAATCATGTGAAGTTTTCTATTTTGAATCTGTTTTATTTACTTTTAATTTTTTTTTTTTCATGTTGGAGAAAAGAGAAAAGAGAATTTAATAATTTCAAACCTACAATCACGCACTGAAGCAATTCAAACAACTTATCCCCTGGAGCATTTTTGTAGATTTTGATAGCCTTTCTTTACAGCAAGTTGGCAGAACCTCTATTGTTGGTATAACCCTTTCGACAATTATTGTAATGGGGCTCCTTTAAAGATAAAAAAATGATATCGTTTCTATTTAAAAATAATGTTACCATAAATGTCTCTCTTGATCAAATGCCCTTGGCCTGCTTTGAAGCAGGTGTGTGAGAGTGTTTGCACTTTACATAATGCCTCTCTCAAAGTAATGAATGAAGCACTTATTTTAGATTAGAATGTAATTTGAAAAACTTACTTCATGGACGCCCGTATGTAAAAAAGAATCTCGTGTGAAAGCCATATAGTTTTATGCTGTTAAATTAACGCACAATCACGGTGACCACAAGATTTGAGTAGATATAAATATGCCTGCTAGTGTAGAACTCGAGAAGACATTCTCGTGTTTGAAACAACTAATCTATGCTCTCTTTGGGAAGAACTCTTGTTGCGTTCTCAACATCGAGTCTACTGGTCTACAATTTCTTTGAGAAGAACACTTGTGCGTTCTTGTGTTTGAGACTACTAATCTATGCTCTATTTGGGAAGAACTCTTGTTGCGTTTCGTGTTTGAGACGATCCTCTACATAGACAACGTTCAAGGAAAACCAGCCTAAACAATGTCAAACTTTCCCGTCAAACTTTCCGTAATCAGCCTGATGTGCTTTGATCAGGTGTCAAATAATGTACCCACACCACTGAGCAAAAACCTTTGTCATGCAAGGTTCATTGCGAAGAATATTTTCCTATCTCTTACAGGGTATGCTAATAGCATTGGCTATTTTATTTATAACAATTTGCCATTACCTACCATGTGGTGAATACGATCAATGTTCTCAGTGATATCAAGTGTAGGACGTTCAGACTTTGAGTTACCTTCAAGTTAACCCTTTCTTTCCTAAATGTAACTACTCTCATTTGCCGTGTTGATGAACCTGGAGCGTCATTCTTTAATTTTGCAATCATGGCATGAAAAATAACCTTCAGAGCTAAAGCGCTTTCTTACAGGTAATGGAAAATTACACGACACTACATCTTGTTCATTTTTAAAAGATGTGGCTACTAATCAATTTTAAGTTGTCTTCCTATATTCAGTTTTTAGTTTATCTGGAAAGAACCCATGCAGTTATTAATATAAAAAGTTGAAATTAAACCATGTAAGATTTCACAACTCTTCTATCATTCATTCAAAGTCAGCCTATAAACGTTTTTGCCCACCCTCGTATATAATCTTATTCTTCTCGAAAACTAATTTTCATACTGTGTCCAAGAAATCTTAGTTACTAACTGTTTTCTTGCAGAATCAATGCTACAAATAAATTTATCTTTAGTTAAATGGTATGTCCATGTTATTTCCTGTAGATTCAAATCTCTTAGAACGTGTTTAGATTTTACTTAGAGCTGATTATCTTTTATTTTCTCTTATGATCGATAAAAATTGTTATATTTTGTGGCTGCTAAATTTTTGTCAGTGAATGTTTCTGCTGAAAACCATTCTATAAAATCGTATATACCTCATTAGTTTACGTTGAAATTACGTTGAGTTTCACAAAACAAACCGTTATATAGTGTTACTTTTTAGATCTACTTTCTATATAGCAAAACCGATTTTTTCGACATTCATGCCTACAATGTAATCAAAGAAGGTAATACAGATACAGAAGGAGGTGTGTCTGTGTTTTAAAGACTACGGCATAGTATAAAACTTTATAGAGATTCTCGGCAACTTGGAGATATTGAAAAACAACGTTAGAGTTATCAAGAACCTGTACTGGCAAGAAAATGCCTGCATACGGATAGGAAATGGGTTCAGCAGATATGCGAACATAGAAAGAGCTGTAAAACAAGAATGTTTCACCCCCACCAGATTTCTTCACCGTATATAGCGAGACAGTTTTGAGAGCTCTAGGAGTCATGCAAGGAGTCATCATTGACGGCCACAATCTGAACAATATAAAATATGCAAATGATACAGTACTGATAGCATACACGAAAAGAAAATTATAAGACCTCCGACAGAGATTTGCTAAAGAAATCTGAAAAAGTGCACTACATATAAAATACAAGAAAACTGAATACATGGTAATCAGAAAAATGAGGAGCCTAAAATCAAACAAGTACAGAAATTCAAATATCTTAGAAGGGTTCTAACAGATGACGGAAATTGCGACACTGAGATCAAATATGAAAGAAATTCTTGAAGCAATTGAAATGTCGTTCAACAGAAGGTTGCTGAGGATACCGTGGATTGAACCTGTGAGCAACAACGAGGATAGAAACAGAGAGAAAGCTGATACTTAACATCAGGAAACGACAGCTGACGTTTCTGTGATATATATTTAGAAAGAACTGTTTAGAGAATCTGATATTTACAGGACAGACAAGGAAAGAGATGGTGAAAGCAATGAGTGAAATATTTGGTAGGTTTTAGCAAATGAATGGCAGAGCAGGGTTTGGGAGGGTAACATGAGAAAGGGTGTTAAGAGCTAGAAGGGGATTACAAGATGGAAAATTCCATGATGTTCTACGGCCTGAAAGAACACGGCGCATAGAAAAAGAAGATATTTATGACGGAAGAATATGTTGAATAGCGAAAAGTAAACACTAGCAATGTAAATTAAAAGAATTATATATTTCAGAATGAGATAAACATATGTTTTCGTATGACAATATAGGCGAAAATAATCGCTAGCAAATTACTGTTTTATATTGAATACTTTCGATAAAAGAGCTAAAATTAAATTTCTTCAGGCAAAACACACCTGTTCAGATAGAGTGGGAAAGATACACATTTGAAAATGAGAAATGAGTCGCTGAATTTCAACTATCGCTGTCTCAGTGTAAAAATAATTGTTTGACAAGTATCAAATGTATATAGCATAAATTGGGATGGAATTATATATTTGTAAAGACTGCTTATATAACAGGCATTCTTTTTCTAGAACAAAGAAGAGGGCTTCATTCTGATGTTTGAATATTTTAAAATAAAATAAACATTAGAAAATTTTAACTTGCGTTTCGGATGGAGCGAAATTAAAATAAACGGCTAAAAATAAGCAACAACTTGGATGGGTAAAAAAAATTATGAATGCTTAAATAATTAACAAACCACGATATCTTTATAGCAAAAAGCTTCTGATAAATGTATACATAAAAATATTTGAAAAATACAACTAGATATTTGTACTGTAATGCTGATAAAGATAGTGAGAAATTTCTGTAATCTAATTGCGTTAGCTTGCAGTAGCACTGAAGATTCCAAAGTGCATCTCATTTTCTAAAGAATCTTTAATCTTAATTTAATGATTGAACATGTTCTTTGCTAGTTCTACGACTACAAAATACAAGTGGAAATCTCAATTTGCATCGTTAAATACTTGAGCTTAAAGTGTTTAACAAAATACTGAAACAAAAATCATAAGTATGACTGGATGTTTTTATTTAAACAAGAAAAATTGGCAAATTAAAAATTGATAATTTTTTTCATTTTACTGAAGCATACTTTAAAAGCATAAAAGCGATATCGTATTCTCTTACTTAAGATTATTTCTTTTCTTTATTTTTTGTACTTTATTATTATTATTATTATTATTATTATTATTATTATTATTATTATCACGTTTTATTTCTTTTTTTCAGTAAAGCCAAACAGCGTCTCTGTTATATATTTCTTTATTCGGGCTTTCTTTACTCTCAAAAACGAATTTATCTGAGATAATGACACGTGATAATTATTAATGAACTTATCAGCAGAAAGAATTTTTATATGATGGTAATTTTTTAAGCGTAGCTTTTGAGTTGTATAAGAAAGAAAATATGGAGTACCCAGTGAGGATCGAACTCTTTTTTCAGAGACCATTGTTCTAACGAAGCAACCATTGCACAACATCGATAGATCTATAGCAGGGTTTCTCAACCGGGGTTGCCTGGAACCCTAAGGTTCCTCCAACGGTCCCTAATGTTCTGCGAGAACAAGTGAGTAAACTAATACACTTGAATTTTTTGTAATATTATATCCGTAATAGTATTAAATATGTACAATATATTCTTGGTTATTGTAATATTTTATTATATATATAATCACATCTAACTTATCATGTTATTAAAATACTCATTGGGAATATATTTAGTGATGCCTGTACGGCGCTAGTGTATGCACTTTCATTATTTTGTGTGAATGAAACCCTCCCTGATAAAGTATTTTAAATGAAAATTTGACAAAGAAAAATTATTTTTTCTTGAACCAGTTTTTCAAACATATATACTCCGCTAATTACCCTGTAATTTACGAAGAAATTAAAATGAGAAAAATACGGTATATGATTTTGTTCCTTGAGACATATTATTTCTTTCAACATTCACGCAAAGGTAATTTTTTTTAAAAAAGCTGGTCTAGAGAATTGTCACATGATGATTGGAAGTTTGGTTCAAAGGTTCAACTTATGAATGGCAGTTTGTTTGTAACCTAAGTTACATCTAAATTTCTAACAAACAAAACTACGTAATCACACAAAAAATAATTACAGTTGGTTAAAATATACATATGTAACTTATTCTATGTACTGTGTCCATTCAGATCGTAAGAGATCAAATCTTCCACATCTCTATACGTTTTTTTTCTTAATACGGTTTCTCCTGTTTTACCACTTGACTTGATCCAATTGATCAACTCCACCAACTATCTCATGTCATTCGCTGCTTTTCTTTGTCTCTTATCCATCTATTCGTTCCATGAGCATCAGGTTCTCCATGTCCTCCTTACTCATTCTTCTTCATGTCCCGGTTCCTTTAAGGGGATCATGGACTTCCACTTCACTTTGACTCTCGTTGCTCCCGTAGACACAAACAATAGCATTAATATTTTCTTACAAAACCAAATGCAGATCAATTAAGACAGGGTGAATCTTCACTCCTAAGCATCTTCCGAGATTATACCACATCCAGATATTTAAACAATAAAATTTAATTAATTATTTATTACAAAAAATTAAAGACTGCCAGTTTTATCGTCAATAATAATAATTCACCTGCAAAATCTAAACTGCAGAGAACCAGTCTGGTTACCGAATTATATGTTCTTTTGAAGAACTGTTTTCCTCAACAAACCAAATTGGTAAACAATTACATTGGCCAGACCACCAGAAAATTGACCAGAAGATTGACATTGCACATTTCCTAAAACAGTTATTTCCGATCTCATTTAGACAAACATCGAGATCTAGCAGGACCTATCCATGGAATAGTTGTCGACGATACATACATAATAGCATCAACCGCAAGCAAAAGAAATTGTAAGTAATGGAGGAATTGCTAAGAAAAAGAGAAAAATCCTACGTTTAATAACATTAATTATCAACACTGGAAAACGTGCTTACCATGTTGACAAGTTAATATATACATGGCTCTATGAACAAGAACTTTGAACAAATGTATTTACAAGTACAACTGCAATCATTCTTGGTAAAAGTTTATCCGAAAGCGCTTGAAAATCGTACGAACACATGAAAAATTATATATAAAATTTTAATGATACATATATATACATATATATATATACTTTATATATATATATATATATATATATATATATATATATATATGCAAGTTTCATAAAAATAGACATAAGAATAGATATAAGATCATTTAAAAATATCAAAATCAAAATTAAACTTAATTTTTTTAATTTTAATAAAAATTTGAAATTTCCCGTTAGAGATTTTATACCCTACCAAAAATATTTTTTTTTTATATTTTTGATATCATAGATACTCTGTTGTTGTTTTTTTGCACTTTTTGTATTTTTATATATTTTTCACTAAAAATAGATATAAAATATTATTTTTGAATGTAATAATTTACATATGTATATATATAAATATATATATATATATGTATGTATATGTGTATATATATATATGTATGTACATATATATGTATGTTTGTATATATGTGTGCGTATATATATATATATATATATATATATATATATATATATATATATGGGGGGGGATGTGTATGTGTGTGTGAATATTAATGTTTTCTTTCTAATTCATTATTATTTTGTATTAACTTTTCGGTGTAGGTTCTATTCATTTAAGATTATTAGTAGGTTTTATTATTTTTATTATTATTACTATTATTTATATTTAATATATATATAGTTTTTAAATTTCTAGATAAGTATTTTTCTATTACCATGTTATTATTACTACGTTAATAATGACATAGTAATACTACTATTATTGATATTATTTTCTGAATTAACATTAAGAGTTTAATATTTATTTTTCTAGCGTAGATACAGCCCCTTATCTTTAAAGTTTAATGTTTTATCTCAATGTCATGTTTTTCAGTATATATGTGTGTGTGTGTATGTAGTGTGTGTGTAATTTACATTCATTTCTTCATACACGAGTAGATGTATAGATTTTATTGAGCACTAAAATGCGTCAACATTGTGTAAATGTTATATTATTAAAATAATATACGTAATAGACTAAATAGCTCTTATCACACACACGATTGATTCTACTTTACATTACCCTCCACAGTTATCCCAGAAAATCTACCAAAAAAGTGACGCACAATATTATTCTCATCCCTATAATAAGATAGAATCCCCCGTAATAATAGGATGTTTTAAGACCAGCAATATCTGTATTACTTGCATTCACACACGCACAAATAACCCTGAGAAAGCTATTAATCAGCCTTTTCCCTCCAGTTATGGGTTAAATGATATGACACATTATGTTCTATAACCCTGGCTGGCAACTATTCTACCGCAGAACCCAATGGTAACCAACTGCGGGTTAATCGTTTGCGCAATCAGTCATGTCACTTTCGACTCATAATCGTCTAAGCGTATATCACGTATGCACTTAACTGACTGAATATCTGCAACCACCGAACTCATAACATCTACTATTTAAAATGGAGTAGCCAACATTTTTCAAGATTAGTTACTTACTCCGACATCCAAAAACAACTAACAAATCAACTAGAAATAGCAGTCAAAGACTGCAAAATTCCGCCAAGTCTATACTGACATCACTGATTAGCAATTAATGATTGATAAAATGAGAAACAATAACTGAAAATAACTGGACCAACCTCAAGCAAAAATGAACTCAACAGCTCTCAATATCAAATGCACGCTTAAAATAAACGAAGTGAGGTAATTTAGCATTCAAAATGGTCGAGAGAAATTGATTCACTGTTTGGTACGTGAAACGTAAAAAAGTAAATTTTATTAACAAATCCAGGAAACTAGCCCAGACGACACTTTATCCCATTCCTGATCGTACCCAAAATCTAAACGTGTCGTGCCGACCATAAAAACAATCATCCCGGAAAGTTTCATCCATGTTAATACAGGAGTTCCTGATATACCTTGACCACGGACAGATAGACAAAGTAACAAACAAACAAATATTTAATCAAACATACAAACACGATTGAATACAAAACATCCGATAGAGTTAATCATTATGACCATAATATGTTAGAACTACAAAGAATAAAAAAAGCAGTTTGCAAAAACAACATAAATCTCAACATATCAATTCCGAACATTCATGGTATCCGTATCAATTTTTGCAGTGTAGAATCGTTTCTCTTGGAATAATCTCCCGATTTAATAGCGCTCTGTGGAACTAACCCACACTCTATGAGGGAATTATCTTTTCTTTACGGTCTTCGTTTCTATCCAACTGATTCTAAAGTAAATGTCCTTGAATACTATAATGTGTTAAGGGAATTTAGTTGATTGTGCTTCCTACTGACTATTACCTTCTTCTTCTTCTTCTTCTTCTTCTTCTATATATGCCTTGATCTTTCAGGACGTAGGCGATCATGGCGTTGCACGTCTCCCTATCGCTGGCTGCTCTTAGAAAACTTTCTCCTGTAATATCTCACAACACTTGTTCAGTCATCCACCTGCTCAGGCCCTTGAAATATGTCATCCGCTGCTTTCCTCTATCTCTTTTCCCCCTATCTGGCCTGTTAGTATCAGGTTCTACAAACCCTCCTTCCTCATTGCATGTCCCAGGAACTTCAGATGTTTCTTCCTAATGCTCAATATTAATTTCCTTTTCCTTTCCTTTCTTTCCAAAACCTCGTCATATCATGCTCGGTACACGATATCCGCAACATCCATATCTAGAACCACATTTCAGCTGCTTCAAGTTTTTCCTACATCTTTGTTGCTATTGTCCAACATTCCCTGCCATATTGAAGAACTGACATCACATAGTAATCCAGTACCCTCGTCTTTGTTTCTGGTGAAATTTTCCTGTTTCTTTATACTTTACTCAGCTTCTGGAACACGTCCTTCACCATGCCAATTTGCACATTCTGCCTTCCGTTAGAAAACTTCCCAGGTATTTAAATTTTGGTAACTGCTTGATTTTAATATCCACCTGTATTTGGCATTTTGGGTTGCTCTTTTTGCTCATGATTATGCATTCAGTTTTCTTTTAGTTTATTTATAGTCCTTTTCTGTCACTCTCTTCAGTTACCTTCTGTAGGAGATCTTGTAGTTTCTTTTCCGTGTCGGCAATCATCACTGTATCGTCTGCGCATCTTATGTCGCTCAAATTGTGGCCTCCGATGACAAATCCTGGTATAACATCTAGGGTCCTCAAAATATTATCGCTATTTAAATAGATCCGGTGAAAAGACACATCCTTGTCTTACGCCCCTTTCTATCTTTGTATATCTGCTGAGATCGTTACTTTTCCGTGTGCAGGCGGTCTGCTGCCAGTAGAGATTCTTGATTACTCTAATGTCTTACTATTATAGCCTCCCTTTATTATTCCCCGTATTCTTCTGTTGCTTGCAAAATAGCATATCTGAACTCTTAAATAAACTTTCTTTGTCTACATACAGTCTGCGAATATCTTTTTGTTTGATGATGCTAATACTGATCATGTAAAGAGGATTCCTTATTGTAATGCAACCGATCTTAACTGCATCTAGACTTCGAATTTTTCAATGAATCAATTTTTCACTCATATAATAACAAACATCTGGTAAATCTGACCCCGCGGTAATGTCTGTAAACATTTCTTTCCGCTCATCATTTAGGTATGGATCCCCTATATAACAGGAATTGTTTTTATTTCCCACTCACTAATTGGGACTCATTTTGTGATATTTATTTCGATCTACCTTGGGATTGCTTTTTTCTTCTTCCTGCAGACAATTACATCACTGCTCTTTTTTTCTAAAAGAAACCAGGCATTAAAGTTTTCGTGCTAGCATGGAAATGCCAAGTGAAACCGAAATCTTCTCCTTGGACCATTTTTGCATGTTCAGCCACTATAGATCGCTGGGATCACTTCATTCGGCTATACCAACGTGACAGTTCCTTTCGTAACATACATAATAAGTGTAAACGTGTCATAAACAAGTCGAAATAGCTATTTTCTGTTAGAATAAAACAGCTATATCCTATCGCAAAAATAAATTCTAAACGCTTTCACTCTTCAATTGGTTTGAAGAATTTTCATTTTACAGAGTTAAATGCTTTCCTCTTAAAGTCTCTTTCAATCCCACTTTCGAAAGTTTAGTTGTATATTCGTCTGATTTTTCCCATACAAGTGAATCTTTTTGTAGTGATAAGTAAATGACTCTATCTAGGGTTTCTGCTATCATTTGCAAATTTTATCAAGAAAAGACCTCAAGACGTGGCAATATACTGCAATTGTGCTAGAGAAAAGTGTTCCTGAACTGGAGACTGTTCTCTTCAAATTCTACAACAAACAACTTGCTGCTTCTTGGTGTCCAGATTGTTGGATTTCTTTTTCTTTAGTTCCTGTCATTAAGAACTCTGGTTAATCTTCTGATCCCCCGAAAAAATAGTATTTTACTTTCATTTAACAAAGAACTAGAATCTCTAATCAACTCTAAATTGGTTAAATATCTCACTTTTTGTCCTTATAGTATTTATGCACATATAATGATCTGAAAATCCTGCCAATATTAAACAAAAACTTCTGAAATATCTCACTAACATATATGTTTAACTTTGAAGACACACTAGCCACAAATGTAAACGAATTTAAATGTAAACTAGTCTACATGCCAACACAGATTCATCTACCATAAACTTCTTTTAAAATTAATAACTCAAATATATATATATATATATATATATATATATATATATATATATAAGAATTTGTTTGAATGTGTGTGTGCGTGTGTGTGATCTCAGCAATTCATCCTCTTGAACTAAACACTTGAACACTTGCACATATGTTAGATTTCAATGGAAGGAAGGGCAGGGAAGAAAATAGGAAAAAGGAATATAAAGAAAAAGCAAGTAAGCTGGTTTTAGCTCAGTTTTAATTGAAATTATATCATTCACATACCTGGACACGAGTTGACTGTATAGAATGTTTAATCTAGACGGCCCATCTAAAAGTTCATCCTCGTTATCTTGTTACAACTGACAGGCTCTACTCTAAGGAGTGAATGTTAAAATACAAGTGAATGTTAAAAAAATTTCTGTCCTGCCATTTTCGTCTAAATTAGTATTGTATTGATTTTTATCGAATTTTGTGAAGTGAACAAGGTCAAAAACTTTTCAGCACTTTCTGATGTATAGTTTCCTCGTATCTACACTGATAAAAGCGAAAGCAATTTATGCAAATTTGGCAAAATTTAAAACCAGTATTCGGCTTTTCTTCCCTTGTGTCGGTTAATCCGAAGCATCTTAGAATACTTCCAGAAATTTTGCACTGAGTCAGAATCATTATTCTAAGAATGTGTAGAAGATTCATTTTAGTCTCAACCAGAAGAGTGTTAATCCGAATAAATAAAAAAATAGCAATATATTTAATCGACATCAGGGTTTAGTTGTTCTGAGAATCAAATATTTTCGCTTTTGTCGCTGTACAAACTTTCTAATATTGGCGAATTTGACATCAAATTAAACACCGTCGTAGGGAATATTGGTTAACTTACTTATGGATACAACAATTCCCATAATTTTAATTTTAATCATCAATCGGTTTATAATTTTTTTATTGTGCTAGATTCATTCATTTCTGTATATTTCCACAATGATTATCAAGAATAGTCATGGACTGAGAAACCGAAAAAAATATATTCATTAAATTCTTCTTCTTCATGGGCCGTGTCTCTTCAAAACGTAGGCGAACATGAACTTCTACTTCCCTCTGTCTTTTGTTGCTCTTAGTAATTTTCCTCTTGGTATCTCTCCCAAACTCCCCTCCCCCATCCATTTGCTCAAGCCTATCAAATACGCCGATTGCTACCTTCCCTTGTTTTTCTTTCCTTCTGTCCATCACAGGACGAACAGAAGAAAAGATTCTTCAGGCTCTCTTTCCTCTATTTCGTGTCCCAGGAACATCAGTTTTCTTTCCTGATGTTAAGTACGAGTTTTCTTCTCATTTGCACCCTCTCAAACACCTCGTCGTTCTCCACGTGAACAGTCTTAGGTATCGTTAGCATTCTTCTGTATAACCACATTTCTGCTGTCTTGAGACGCTCCTACATTCCTGAGAAGATCATCCGACATTGGCTGCCATACAGAGGGCAAATATCACATCGCAATCGAGAACTCTTTTCTTTGTTTCCAATGAGATGTTCCTTTCTCTCAGTACGCTGTTTAACTATATGCATATTCTGCTGAAGAATATGTCGGATGTTTTATAGACAAATAAGAATGCATATAGAATTATTTTGGTATTTGGCTGAAGCGTTCTGATAAAAACTACCAAATTTAGGATGCTAAATGTAAATAACATAAATAATGATAACTTTTCATAATAGAAATCTTAGCACAAATATAAAATATTTTTGTTACCAGTAGGTATCGAAATTTACTTTGATTTTTACGGTCTTGCCGTATATATAAAAGATTACTATTGGACTTATGAATTTCATTTAAGATGGAAGATACGGTCTGTAATCAGACAATAACGGTTGCTTTAGTTTATTTATGTTTCTGAGTCCGTATGGAAAAACGCATAGCTAAGATTGTAAGGAACCACCTGATGGTAATGTGCATCAAATCGTAACGAAAAATACTCAAATAGAATTTATCTATAAATTTCTTTCTCCATGGCAAAAGCTAAAGATAGTTTTAAAACCGATTGTTTCATGCTCGTCCTTCAAAAGAAAAGAGTATAAGCAACTTAATAATCAACATTATAAATACTGAAATATGGTTAACACATAACTGAGTTTCTTTTCAACTCTTTAGAATTACGTTCAAAGGAAGACAATGTTTAATACACTATTTCTGTAGGTTTACGTTCTACTAGAAATTCTTTATTCCTTCTGGGATATATACAAAAAAGCAAACACGTAAATATGTCTAAGTCTACTATTCGTCCTTGCTTTGAATATTGGTCTGGGATTCCTTAGAGAGTTTTGATAAAATCCAAAGAATCTGCAATATTATTTTTCCTGGTGTAGCGTCTTGGTTTCAATTCTTTCCTGACCGCCGTTACGTAGCTTCACTGTGCCTTTTCTACAAATCCTTCTGGTGGTATTTATTCTAATGTACCTTCCGCTAGGAGACATAGCGTGCTAAATTGGCGGCAAGATCTCATAATTTTACTTTTGAAATCTTCAGATGCAACCGTAATGTCTCTGCTGATATTTTCATCTCTCGCGATTCTCACTTGTGAACCTCACTTCCGGATTCATGCTTCCCAATCAACTTTGATTTTCAAAAATGTAACTGCAATGTCAAACTTTATCTTCTACCTTCTCACTTTTTGTCCTTATAGTATTTATGCACATATTCTGTAACACCCAGGAATCCCTTGCGTCCTAGTGTCTATATTGCCTATTTCGGGGTGAAATTTCTAAAGAAATTACCTTTCAGTTGAGACACGGTGGTTCTACCAACATGCCCGACGAATCCACATACCTATGCATTTGGATTGCAATGAAAATGTACAGATTTTAATTGTAAAGCTTGTTAAATCTATTTTGTAATCACTTGATGCCTGTAACCAGTAAAATCTGTAATCCAGACAATATTTCAGGTTTATGAATAAAATAATAAAATATAAATTACGACTGAAAATCTATTAAAGTGATTATAAAAGGAAGCAATGAATTAACGTGGTTTACTGACATATAAGACCAAGTAAAATCCAGAATATTCTGATTGTAAGAAAGTAATCTGGACACGTGACGTGTAAACCCGTTATAAAAGTTTTTCGACAGGTAGCTACGAACAGCTATGTAACTAACGTCCATAAAGAACTATTTTCATTGTTTTACATTAGTTTACTATATATATATATATATATATATATATATATGATAAGTATTGGACAAACTTAAAACTATATATATATATATAATAACTGTTGGAAAAACAAACTTAAATCCGATAAATAATTTCTTCCTCACTAATCATTATTAATGAAATAAAAACAAACAAAAAGTAACTGAGGTCTACAAAACAGTTATATGTTTGAGAGTAACAATTAATAAAAGCGTGAGACAGATTTTATTTTAAGTAAAAATGAAGACACAAAATTTGTTAGTATTCAAATATTCGTCTTATATATATGATACACATTATTATTAATTGTAGCTTTTTCTACAGAATACGTGATATCTTGGGTAGGAATTGTAAACTGTATACGACTCTATGGTTAGTTACAAATTGTCGAAGTAATTTTCATAGTCAGATACGGGACATAACAGCTTTGCTAAATATCTGCATCGTGTTAAGCGTATTAATGGGTAAATTGAATTTAGTGTTTAAATTTCTGGGATGAGAAATATCATTAATCGCGTTCGGAATAATATCCTAAACTTCATTGTTATTATCACGATATGATTGTTATTTTTTCGGCCTATTCTGGTGTTTGTCGATCAAGGGAATTTTCAGAGAATTTCGAATTTCGAATACTTATTTAATCTCCAGGGTAAGTTGTTCTTGTCCCGATGTCAGTGTATAGGAATATGTACACTGGCGACTCTGTAAAAGAGTAATTAACAAGAGCAAGTCCACAATAGCCCCACTAATAAACAAATTTGAGGTCCTCACCTCCCCAGCGGACAAGGTTGAATGCTTTGCCCGCAGATTATCGAATAATTCGAGACTGGACACGTCTGGAGGGTCTACACCCGACTTCCCACCTAGAACTGAGGCTCAACTGAATGACATCCATATTACACCCTCGCTTGTCTCTAAGATAATCTCAAAACTTGACCCTCACAAAGCGAGCGGAGGGGACGGAATTCCAATCATAGTCGTAAAGAAATGTGCCCCCGAACTTTCCTCTGTCCTTTCTAAGCTCTACAACTTCTGCCTATCTGCTTCCTGCATTCCAGCCTGTTGGAAATCTACCTCTGTAGTTCCTATATTTAAAAACGTTCGAGAACGCTCGGACCCCGCAAATTACCGACCTATCAGCCTTCTTCCGATCTTTGGCAAAGTGTTCGAAGCCATTATCAACGCCGAGGTGGTTCAGCATCTCACAGCACACAGCCTTCTCTCGGACAAGCAGTATGGTTTCCACTTCACCAGGTCTATTGCTGATATGCTAACGACCATCACCGAGTACATATATCAGGCACTCGACAGGAATGGTGAAGCTGAAACGCTGCCTTGGATATCTCTAAAGAGTTCGTCAGAGTTTGGCATGCTGGCCTTCTATGCAAACTGCGGAGCTATGGTATAACTGGACATTTGTTTGAACTAATTCAGTCATTCCTCTCTAACCGCACAATAAAGGTGGTATTAAACGGACATACCTCCCAGAACTACCATACGAACGCAGGTGTCCCTCAAGGTTCGATCCTAGGTCCTACGCTCTTTCTGATACACATAAATGATCTCCCTGATTCTATAAGATCCCAAGTAGGTATGCACGCCGATGACACCACAGTTTACTCTCGCCTCGACCAAAAATCTGGTGTAGGCGACAAAGCTAACCTTGCAGCGGAGCTTGAAAACGACCTCCAATCCGGAGTGTTCTGGGGTAAGAAATGGCTCGTAAATGTTAATGCTTCTAAAACGAAGCTACTATCAATTAACTGTCATAGACAATCGCCCCTACCTCTCATTAGCATGACCAGGGTTGCCTCCCAGAGAGGAAAACACTACACCTCCTTGGTCTCACACTTACAGCGGACCTCAAATCTTGCACATATATAAATCTACCATCCGCCCGTGCATTGAATACTGCTGCCATATCTGGTCGGGTGCTCCTGCTATTCTCCTCGGGCTTCTCGACAAGGTACAGCGGAGGGTGTTTAATGTGATCGATACCAACTTGGCAGACCGCCTGCAGTCTCTCTCTCTCACCGGCGCTACGTGGCTTCCCTGTGTCTCTTCTATAAATATTTTCACGGATTCTGCTCCGATGAACTTAGATCACTACTGCCCACGAATTTGCACGAGAAAGTAGATTAGCAACTAGATCCCACCTTTTTACAGTGAATCCGATAAAATGCAACCGCAACTTCTACTCCAACAGTTTCTTTTCTTGCACTTCCCGACTGTGGGATTCCCTTCCACATGATTGCTTCCACGACGGCTACAATCTCCAGTAGTTTAAATGTAGGGTCAAGAGACACCTCCTAACAAACTAACTCGCTCCCATTCTTTCAAACACTCTTCCCATCTGCCCAACCCTCATCCTCGGTATCCTTACTCATCTATCACCTTTCTTCTGACATTTCCTACTTCTAACCACTCCTCCTCTTTACCTTCCCCTATGTAGCCCCATGCGCAATAGCGGCAGTGGAATTCCTTGCTTGGCGTTAAATGATTAAAAAAATTTTTTTACATTATTTTTAATTCAACAATTGATCACCGTGTTTCTACTGAACTTGCAACCCAACTGCTATGCTATCAAATTAACCTCAGTCAGTCAGTTATGTGTCATACGTGATACACGTATAGACGATTACATTACTTTCTATCCATAAATAAGCAGAGGGTTTTCAGCCAGTAAATTGCTAATTCTTTCTGTGGTAGACTGGTAGACAAGCAAAGCTATAGAACCCAATCTGCTCTGCTATTTAACTCATATCTGGAAAGAGAAGTGCTGGATTCATGCCTTTCCCAATGATGAATGCAAGGAATTCAACCGAAATCCGAACTCGGCTCCGTCACATTCTCCTTCCGAGTCGATATTTATTACAACACCAGTAAGAAACCTGTCGTGGCAGACAGACATAATCTCACTGCTGACCTTGAACGGGATCTACACTCTGTGGTGAACTGGGGCAATAAGTGGCTTGTCAACTTCAATTCATCTAAGACCAAGCTGTTGTCTGTCAACCATTACAGGCAAACTCTCCAGCCTCCCATAAGCATGGACCAAGCGATTCTCCTGGAGAGTAATACACTACGTCTCCTCGGACTTACCCTGTCCTCAGACCTCAAATGGAACCACTATATTGAATCCATAGCAAAATCTACTGCTAAGAAGGTTGGGTCACAATGTCGATCCAGGGTGTTTTTTCCACCTGAATACATCCTGCATATATACAAGTCAACCATCCGTCCGTGCATGGAGTACTGCTGCCATTTATGGTCAGGTGCCCCTGCCGTTCTCATCAGTGTTCTTGAGAGGCTCCAAAGAAGAGTCTGTAATGTGATAGGTACTGATCTGGCGGCTCGACTGCAGCCACTTCCCCATCGTCGAAATGTGGCCTCCCTTTGTCTGTTCTGTAAATACTTTCATGGCTTCTGCTCAGACAAACTTAAGTCACTGATGCCTCCTCAACAGGTGTTCACTCGTGCAACCAGACTGGCAACTGGGTCCCACCCATTCACAGTCAGGTTAGCCAAATGCAGACGACAATTCTACTCCTGAAGCTTCTTCTCTCGCACTTCCAGCCTGTGGAACTCGCTCCCGTATTTTTGCTTTCCTGACGGCTACAACCTCCAGAAATTTAAATGCAAAGTCAATACTCATCTACTAACCACTGAACTCTAGCTCTCTCCACCCCTGAATAAACTTCCCTTTCTCTCCACCTATGTATCTGTCATCGCACCTGCTTTCTCAGCTTTCTATTGTTCCTTTCTAACTAGTTTGTACTCCTCACTCTTTTCAAATTAATCTTTTTACATTTATGTAGCCCCTTGCACATCAGTGGCGTTTCCGCCTTGCCCGGGGTGAAATGATTAAAAAAACACACACAAAGCAGATCCACCAACCTAAGATTTAATCCACTAGTTTAATCCACTGGGACAAACCTGAAGCTATGAACTTCGAACCTGGCATCTGTTGTTATTTAATGTCTTTCCGCTGTTCTACGTGACCTCATTTTTTTTTAATTTTGTTGTTTTACTCATGCTGCTTTTGAAGCTTTGTGGTAAATGTTATTTCTCTCTACTTTCGTTTCTATTTTTGTCTTTATTAATAGTTCACATACAATTTTAATTTATATGCTAAGACTACTGTGGATGTCGTCGTTTTATAAAATCTGGACGGATTTCTTCAGATGTCTGATTCTCCAGTTTTCTTCTCTACCCGTTATATTTACTTGATTCCACCTTGAATATTACTTAAATATTATATTAATAAATCATAACATCAGTTAATACATTTTTTCTGCACGATAACATGTAGTCGCTATAATAATAGAAGAGCTTCGTCTCCCAAAGAATTTACAAATACTTTTTCGAATATTCTTTTCGGTGGATAATTTATTAAATGTATAATCAAAGAAGTTAAGGATGAACACTTACAAAAAAAAAAAAGTGTTGAAACTCAGAGAGGATTCTGAAGATTTAACGGAGGAATATTACCTTGTTTTCAACTATAATCTATTTAAATAAATATTGAAGTATATACGTTGTGGTGTACTAGATATCGGAAACGAGAATTTGAAGAGTAGAGTTCGAGTTCCAGTTGACTTCGTTGCGTTACGAGCAAATAGCCTTGGTAAATTTATTAATCCGTTTTCTTCTTCTAAGTATGACTATATAGCAGCAGAGTTTTGCTTTTATAGCCTTTTCAAAAATTAGGTTGACATTATTTTCCTTGGTTGATTGGCAAGCAATTAACCAAGGAAAATAATATCAAACTAATGTTTAAAAATATTCTGTCCAATCAGCCATGTCTCTTTTGAAACATGATCGCCCAAACGAAATGACAGACGGAAATATTGAAAAGTGTCTCAATGATTGATATTGCTAAGAATTGTCGATATAGGAACCTTCAAATTCTTGTAAATTGTTGCTTATCCATCATCTTATTTGTAGACATCAGATATCTTAATTTTAAGCTTCTTCCCAAGTTTAGCGGTTTTCGCAATGTTTTCAGAATGAGTGAGATATCGCGGTACGTGGCACACATATATTTCCTTCTTCCATACCTTTTTAGAATGTTATAGTATTAGGTATTTTCTATTTCATTTTCAAAGTGCGTTTCTATAAAATATTAAATGAATAATAAAACACTACAATTGACATAAAGCAATATTATTTCATAATTTCTATAAGAACGCAAACAATTTTGCCCTGTATAATTTTCAGAAAAATAACTATAAATATAATAGAATAAAACTTCTAAAAATTTCACGAATTATTCAAAACTAAATGTGGAATCTACAAATATGAAAGAACGATGTTTGTGTGTGTGTGTGTGTGTGTGTGTGTGTGTGTGTGTCTGTGTCTGTGTGTGTGTGTGTGTGTGTCTGTGTCTGTGTGTCTGTGTGTCTGTGTCTGTGTGTCTGTCTCTCTGCATGTCCTTTATACAAATCCACAGTTTTTATCCGATTCTCACCTAACTTCACACAAGTTTCTTTTTGGCTTCCGTTCAGGTCATGGACTACATATCTTTTCCGATTTTCTCCTGATATTGGAAATCGATAAACCGATATCCCATCAGGTCTGATAAAGATCAGGATTTCAGCATTTTATTGTGGTTCTTGCTGCAGAATTTGCTTTAACTTGGCAAAAATATAATTTTTAGTCTCAAACATTGATAGATCTTCTTAGATGACTCATTTTCCCCGGTATCGGAAATCGATGCCCCCGATATTCTATCGAATCTGATCAAAAACCGATATTCAGCCATCAATATGGTTCATTTTCTCCAGTTTTACTCCCTATACGTACGATTAGTTTACATCGATTTACTTAGATTAGTTTACCATTCTATAACTTATTTGGCTCCGATATTAGAAATCGATACCTCGATATCGTATGGGGTCTGATAAAAATCAGGTTTTCACCCATTTTACTTTGATTTTCTCTTCGAGTTTTGCTCTTAGTTAGTATAATTGTAGTCCTTAGTCTCAGCTTTGGTACCATTCACTCAGAGGACTTATTTAGCCTTCAAATTTTAATTTGCGACGGAAACCTTATTTGACATCGATACCGGAAATCAAAATTTGACTTACATACAATTATTTTTCTTTCAATCTACTGTTTCACTTTGACTGGAAACAATAACTGCTTTTCAGTATTTCGTGACAACGTCCAAAGAGTCTGAGCTCTAGGACCATGGATTAGTTTTAAAGCTTTTATTACCCACGAGCGACGTCGAGCTATCATGCTAGTAAGTACTCGTAAATATTTGCATTTCCTCAGAAAATATTCAATTACTTAATAGAGGTGAACAAATCCGTCGACGACTGTATGTGTATATATATATATATATATATATATATATATATATATATATATATATATATTTTAATTCAGATACTTCAATCCAAGGGAAAAAAGCAGGAAGGTAAATTCCAAAAAACCCGATCCTAATTAATATTAAAAATTTATTTTAATATTAAAAAATGATACAGGAAGAGAGCTCCATGTAATAAAATATTACAGAGCAAATATATATTAAAAAAGGATTAATTCAAAGATGTTCAATGGCCATTTCGATATGAAGATCCCCACGGGGGACGACACATCACCTCAGCAACAGAATCTATTTAAAAAAGAAAAGTAGACTAATTTTTCTCCAGTTTCTGAAAGGTTTTTTCTGTTGCTGAGGTGATATTTCGTCCCCCGTGGGGATCTTCATATCGAAATGGCCATTCAACATCTTTGAATTAATCCTTTTTTAATATATATATATATATATATATGTATATAAGCAGCAATCGTTAATTTAATAAGAAACACACACATGCATATATATATATATATATATATATAGAGAGAGAGAGAGAGAGAGAGAGAGAGAAAGGGTGTCTCAAGAACATATACCCCTTTTGAAGCTGTCACAAAAATTAATTCATGCAACTAGAATCAACTATATTTAATTGTGATAAAACATAACAATACAGTATTTATATAATCTGCATTCAAAAGGTTTTGGCGTCGCGTGTTTTCAAATTAATGTCCGTTATGATACACAGATTACTGACAATGCGACAAAAGTAGTAATCATCATTTCATTATGTTTTTGGATATATTCTTGTTTTTCTATAGAAGTTTTCATTTCAGCGATTTTACTGGCTTTGTAGTGTAGACAACATCTAATTATCGCCACAATTTTCTTAAGAGTTGATGTTGAGAGAAGGAAGAGGATATTATACAAACTCCTACTATTTTGACCAATCTGTTTAATAATTCAGGTATAATAGAACACCAACATTGTGATGTAGTGGTACTTCATGAAAAAAATGCTCATCCTCCTAAATTGTATCTAATTCTTACCTTGAAGGATTTGCATTGATAAGTTTAGTGAAAACACTTTCTTAGATAACCTGCATATATACGTAGTGATGCAATGGACACCGTCTCGGAACGAGGAATCGGAGACTCAAGTTTAATACTTCGCATTCATTTCCGCACAAATACCCCTAGGAAAAGGTATTTATCCATCGCTTCTTTTACAGTTATGGGTTAAATAGCAGGCCAGATTAGCTTCTATAGCATTGATTAGCAGAAAGTAAAGGCAACGTATTAAGGGAAATTTTTTGCCCAATGAGTCATGTTACTCTCAAGACATGGATGTCACAGTGTATGTCATGTACGGTACCTAACTGACTGACTAGGTATACATTGTATTTTTAAATCTGATCGATAAGGTTTGTTAAATTTTTATTTATTCTTAGATTTTTTCCAATACCTGAAATGTATACAATAGAATAAAATACCTGAATTTCATGTATTGTTATTTTCACCATTTTAGTGTTTCTATTCATACCAAGTGGTTTCAACATGTTTCACTTATTTTCATTAATTTATCCTAAGGATGAATTAATTTTCTGAAACTCTAAATATTTCAAAATATACCTAAAAAAGTATCGCTTTTTAGCTGATTTCGCATAGTTTTTCAACGTATTTGATAAAGTTTTTAAACTTCTGTAAAGTATCGAAACCTCCAAATTTTTTTAAAATCTAAGCGTTTCCTATTGTTACCTAATGTTTTCATCATGGTATAATAATTTTTATTAATTTATCTGAAAGATAAATTAATTTTCTGAAAGTTTGAAATTTTCAAATTTTACGTAATGAATCTATTGCATTTTGGAGATATTCAAACTCTCAAAAAATATCGAAGACCCTAAACTTCTTTTGATATCTAAATGTTTTCTAATCATACCAAGTGGTTTCAACATGTTTCACTTATTTTCATTAATTTATCCTAAGGATGAATTAATTTTCTGAGACTCTCAATATTTTAAAATATACCTAAAAAAGTATCGCTTTTTAGCTGATTTCGACTAGTTTTTCAACGTATTTGTTAAAGTCTTTAAACTTTGGTAAATATCGAAACCTCCAAAAACTTTTTAAAATCAAAGCGTTTTTTAAAATAGCTCACATCATTCTGACAGGAAGACAGATATAAATTTGAGGTGAGACATCATATGGAATAATAAGACAATCGACTAAAACTTTTTTGGAACATGATTTATTTGGCATATTTAGCAGATTTATTTATCCGTGGCTAGTTTCTATATTTTTCTACCACCTCTATTTTGAGGGTGCGTGTTATACAAAAAAACTGAATAAAATTTACGATTTATCAGTTACTAACAACCCACTACTATCCAACTCTTTGTTACTCATTCATTACTTTGCACAAATCATCTAACGTAGGTTCGAATCTTACCCTCCCAAAATTACTATAAGCAGGCTACTAGATTGGCAAATAGATTTCACCGTTTTGCGGTTGAATTGTTAAATGCAGCCTCCTGTTCTATTCTAATAGCTACTTTTCTCACACATTTTACCTGTGAAACGTCAAATGTTATTCATATCTCTTTCCTACAATCTTCAATAGTTTAATGAAAATATCACACACAATTTTCAGACTTCCTGTTACCTATTCATTTACTTTCTTTTATCTAAGCTCTCTTCAGTAAATTTAGTTTATCAGTCCTTGTAACCTTCTGTGTCTTAGTAACATTATCCCCCTACATGGGGTGAAACAATTACAGATATATGGCGATGAACCTGGCTGATGTATATATATATATATATATATATATATATATATATATATATGTGTGTGTGTGTGTGTGTGTGTGTGTGTGTGTGTGACTGTGTATATTTTATATATTTATATATGTATATCTTTTTACTTATATATATATATATATATATATTTACATATTATCCTACATCTATGGCACCACTCCTACATCTATGGCAATCATCAGGGGTATATTTCACATTGATAGTTTATTACATTTGAATTTAAGTTCACTCGATATTAATGGATATTAAATCATATCAAATTAATTTACTGCTTTTTAATAACAAGATTGAAAATTTAAATATCCTAAGTTTGTATGTAGATAAAAATTTAAAATTTAAACGTAAAACCTAAAATTTAAATTAAAATACAAAGTATTAAAATAAAATGTAGGGAAAAGAATTCAAAGATGCGTAAGTCGTGAAACGTAAGAATTTAAACATTGCATGTAGATAACAATTAACAGTTTAGAATTTTACATAAAATAAAATAAAATGAAAATAAAAATTAAGAATAAAATATAAAATTTAGAATTTAAACTTAAAAGCAAGTCAATGGGAAATAATTCCACAGGCGAGAAGTGCGAGAACAAAAGCTGATTGAGTAGTATTTGCGTTTACATTTTACTGGTTTCACAGTAAAAGGGTGGAACCTAGTTGCTAATCTTGTGGCTCGTGTAAATTCATATATAGGGGTCACCAGTTAGTTAAGTTCATCGGAGCAGAAGACGTGAAAGTATTTGTAGAAGAGACACCATTAAGCCACTTTGCGCCGGTGAGAAAGTGACTGTATCGAAAGCTACCAAGTTGGCATCGATCAGATTACAGATTCTCTGTTGGATGTTGTTAAGGATACATAGGTGGATAGCAGGAGCACCCGACCAGATATGGCAGCAGTATTCAATGCACGGACGGATGGTTGATTTATATATGTGGAGGATTGTTTCATACGGGAAAAACTTCCTGGCCTTACACAGAGAGCCGACTTTCTTAGCAGCGGGTTTATCTATGAATTCTATATAATCATTTCACTTGAGGTTTGTTGTGAGCGTTATCCCGAGGAGGCTCAATGTTTTGCTGTCAGAGAGGAGAGACTAGCCTGATCCATGCTAACGTGGGTAGGAGGGATTGTCTGTGATGGTTAATAGAGAGCAGCTTCCTTTTGGAAGTATTAAAATTCACAAGCAATTTCTTACCCGAGTCCGCCACGTATTGGAGGTCGTTTTCAAACTCGGCAGTGAGGTTTGCTTTGTCAGCTTTGACAGATTTTTGCTTGATGCAAGAGTAAACCGTATTGTCGTCAGCGTATATGCCTACTTAGGATCTTATTACATCTGGGAGGTCGTTAATGCAGATAAGTAAAAGCATAGGACCAAGAATAGAACTTTGAGGGACACCCGCATTCTTATGATAGTATTGGGAGACATCTCCGTTTAATACTACCTTCATTGTGCGATTTGAAATAAATTATTGGATAAGGTCCAACTATTGTCCAGTATATACTCATATATACATTTAAAGATAATATTCACAGAAATTACTACACATCTCTGGTAAAAGATATGTACTCATCACCTTCTAAACCAGAAAACTGCGTGTGTACATATAGACTTTCGACAAACAACAAAAACATATCTTTATAGCAAAAAATTGCTCAAATTGAACGGGACACATTTTGATGACGAATAAATTTTCATATGGCTAATGCCATACCCTGATGGTAATACAGTAATAGAATTATGGAAACCGGCAAACTTAATGGTGAATGTGGAAATCGTAAAACTTAAATGTGAAATACAAAGATTTATAATTAGATCACTCGAGGCCATTCCAGAAATATTAGCAAAAAGACTGACAAAATTAGGTATAGATAGAAAAGAGAATGTTTAGATTTTTCCAACGCTGAAATCAACTTGACTGCTTCGAAGTATGCCGGTAATTTAAGATCTTTTCTTAATTGATCCCAAGCGAAATCCAACTGAAACTATTTGTGCGAGGCGAAAACTAATAATTGGACAATGAAATGAGAGTCGCATGCTGTCCAAGGACAAGATAACGCCTGTAATGTGCAGGTGAGGTTCACTGTCATTAATAAATGGAGAAATTTGAAACCTCTTGACATAAGCGAGACTGAAGGAACTTGTGATTGGAAAAAATAATGAGAATGTCCTGACAGCAAAAATGATGGTGCCGGTAAGAATATTGATTAAATTATAATGATCTGATGCATTTTTGGCTTGAATTAATCCTCGATAACAAATACAACAAATAATGCGCATATTTCTTATATAGTTAGGGTTTAGTAAGTAATCGATTGAGATGTTTTTAATGTTTAAAAAAAGATGAGAATTTTTGTTTCGACATTCAGAGAATCTTTCACTCTCGAAATAAAATCAATTGTTTTGTTGGTAAAGAAATTGCAAACATTTTTCACTAAATATTTGCAAGTTTTTAAATCATTTTTAAATTTGTCTAAAACACCCATTCTTGGTTATTTAAAGCAGAAACATGATCAATTGTAAGAATATTTTTAGTGAGTGAATATTGCACAAACAATATTTTTTCGAATAACAATCAGTTTACAAACACAATACTTACTATTTGACCATTAGCTGGGGGAGTTGCATTCCCAACGGTTTTCGCGCATAAGAGAATTCAAAAACACGACTGGATCTCAGACTCATCCCCAATACAGGATCCGATGGTTTCTCTAGGTAGAGGATTATTAAATAAATTCAATGTATGGACAGAAGAGGTGGAAGTACAGATTATATGTTTATGTAGGTTGATTCATGGTATACGTGTTGATGTTAAGAATATCATTTTCGAGCAAAAATCCTCTCGAGAGATTTTAAATGTGCAGCAATTGGAAAGATGCAGTTTGACTGGAACTTACTTCTAATCACTGGAATATGAAAGGAATGAGGACACTTTGCATGTGTCTGCATAACCTAGGCAGACTTAGCTATAAGTGTCTGTACTGGTGGAACTAGGCAATGTCACTCGTGAGATATTTTCCCATTGAAATAACGACAGAATACCAAGAGGCTTCCGAGATTGGGTCAGTGGGAGTCAAAGTTGTAGAGTGTAAAGTAATTCATGCCCTAAAATAAATTTAGGATGGAATTAAACTGTTTATCGTTTTAGGATTAATAGCCGTGAGACAATGTTTATTAATCTCTTTATACAGATACGGTGGACATCGAAGATATCGGCGAAATAATCTAAAGTTCAAACTCAAGTCTATAAGAATAAGAGACTCACAATCGATTCAACTGTGTTCACAGCTTTGCCCTAGAAAATATTCTGAATAGATAAACGGCAAGATTTGACTATCTGCCCATGTGTCTGAAACCGCTCTCTCTCTCTCTCTCTCTCTCACTCTCTCTCTCTCTCTCTCTCTCTCTCTCTCGATCTCTGGTCACACTTGCATTACATAGATATATTGAACTTATTTGTAATCAGGATGATCCCTGTATTGAAAATCTGTTTTACATCTAGTGCTTGAACACCCAGCATTTGTGTCCGGATGAGGTGAAAGTTGTTAAAAATTTAAATTTTAATATAACTAAAAAAAAAAGGTTATTTTGAATTTAAAGTAACACAATTAAAAAGAATATTTGTTTTAAATTCTGTTTAAAATATATCCAAAATTTACAGAATTGAGCAAATGAATTCTACTCTGTCACAATGTCATGAAATCAGAGTTAAAGTGTAATATTTCGTAACGTTGTGTTTTGAAATTCAACAGATTTGTGATGTGACAAAACTCAAATCAGTTGAAATTCTACGGAAATTGTCATATGAAGAATGCAATTTTTAACCTCAAATGAAATTTCGGCCAAAATTGGTCTTTTAGCCGGAATTAGACTCATACCTTGAATCAGATTTAAAATGAGGTTTTGAAGTTTCATAAATTAAAAATAGAATGTCAAAGTTATTTCTTCGAAATTTTCAGGACTGAATATAATTTGCGCATACATTTTTACGAATCTATACAATTAATATATAGGCGAGCTATTTCTGTTTATGACCGTTTCTTACTATTTTTATAATCGGTTCACCCCAAACAAGGCAAAGCCTCCACTGGTTAGAGTGACAGAAAAAAAGCAAGACACAGAGAATGCCGAGGAAGGAAGAATAGAAGGAGAGGAATCAAGGCGGTAGATGGCAATTGACGTTGAATGTAAACTTTTTTGTAGCCGTCAAAGAAGCATACAAATGGAAGGGAGTTCAACAATTGGGAAGAGAGAGGAAAAATGTTAGAGCATAAGCGGCGATTACATTTAATTTTTTCGACGGTAAAATGGTAGGACCTTGGAGCCAATCTAGTAGTACGCAAAAATACAAATAGTCAGGGAGCTAGCAAAAAAAGCTAGTTTGAGCATACATGTAGAAAAGAAAAAGAGAAACCACATCTAGTCTTTGAGATAGTGACTAAAGACGGGCTAACAAGTCAGGATCGATTATATTGCAGATTCTTCTCTGAATTTTGTCGAGAGCCTAGGAGAGCACCTAAGCATTTAGGGCAACAATCATCAATGCGTAGACAGATTGATAAATGGGCAAATGGATTCTGATTGGAAAAACTTCCTGACCCTACTCAGTGATATCTATAGACTCGATGTAGTCATTCTATGTGGGGTCATTCGATAAAGTAGCCCACAACAATGCAGTGTGTTACTTTCTATATGACTAACGTCAGCTACTCTGGCAGTACATAGAAAGGTTTCTCTGTGGTAATTAAAGAAATTCAACTTCGTTTTAGAGACGTTAAAATTAATTAGCCATTTTCTTCCCAATTTAACCACAGCCTTGGTTGATTTTAAAGAACAGCAGCCAGATTTACTTTGTCAGCCTTGGAATAAATTATTATATGTAGCAATGAAAAGTAATAATATCTGATTTTAAATTTACTTAAAATGTAATTTGTAAAACGATACAATTAAAATATAAACATTATGTGTTCAGTCGCTAAGGCAAGTCAAGTTTCTATCACTGAAAGAGATTTTAGGAATATAAAATAAGTTTTGGGCCACCTACTATTTTGAGATGTTTTGCTGGTGATTCGGCATAATCAGCAAAATATCTCAAAATATTAGGTGACCAAATTCTTCTTTATAGATTTCAAATTTGTCGTTTTACAGATTGTCAAGTTGCCTAATCAGTAATGGAAAGAAAGATTTTAGTTGATCACTTCACATCACAAGTTTTGAAAAACTAAAATAGGAAGATATTTGCTGAAGGTTTTTCTCTATCACATATCAAATAAGATTTAAAATTCTTTCATATATGGGAAAATGCCGTGGCCTTAAATCCAATGTGGTTACGAAACATGTCATTTCACTTAAATTTACCTATACATTTTGTAACGTATATTTTATGAATATAATTGCATTGATTCTGAATGTTTGCAAATGTATCTGACGATGATGCATCAATAAATTTATAGCCTATCATATTTAAGTAATATTTGACCAAAAAGTTTTTAATGGAATACATTGTAAAGCGTCCATTTGCAGAATATTGGATTTTTTTCCATTCTTTTGAGATCATTTATTAACAATGCCGATGGAATGTACAGTTCAAGTGCTGAACTCAGAGCAATCTCGAATTCCAATTTATAACTGAAGAATCATCCAAATGAAATCCAATGAGTGTATTATGGAAACCTTGAATGATAAGGGCCTCTCATACTGAACTGTGAGTGGTGATGTTGAGACGAACGTCTATGAAGTTTTCAAATCTGTCAATTCCTAAAATTTCTTGTTCATGAATTAATTATAACCGTCAAAAATTTTCTCAGAAACCAGACTTCAGAGAGAAGGTACGGAGGTTTATAATATATAGGTAGTTCAATTAACCAGGTTGATACACAATTATTTAATACCAACCAAAAATGGAAGCAGACAGGCAACATCATGGTTCCAGATTATAGTTCAGTAACAAGAACAGTCCATACAATATTAACAAGACAATTTCAAACTAACATTTTTTAGATAATGGAATAGAAAACGTATTTTTTTAAATCATTTCACCCCGAGCAAGGCAGAAATGCCAATGATGAGCGGGGGGGGGCTACATAATTGTAAAAAAATAAATTAGAAAAGAGTGAGGAGTACAAACTAGTTAAAAAGGAGCAATAGAAAGCTGAGAATGCAGGTGCGATGACAAATACATAGATGGAGAGAAAGGGAAGGATATACGGGGTGGGGAGAGAGCTAGTGTCCAGTGGTTAATAGAAGAGTATTGACATTGCATTTAAATTTCTGGAGGTTGTAGCTGTCAGGAAAGCAAGAATAATCGAGTGAGTTCCACAGGCGGGAAGTGCAGGAGTAGAATTGTCGTCTGCATTTGGCTAACCTGACTGTGAATGGTTGGGACCCAGTTGCCAGTCTGGTTGCACGAGTAAACACCTGTTGAGGAGGCACCAGTGACTTAAGTTTGTCTGAGCAGAAGCCATGAAAGTATTTATAGAACAGTATTTATAGAATAGTATTTATAGCCACATTTCGACAGCGGGGGAGTGGCTGCAGTCGAGCCGCCAGATCAGTACCTATCACGTTACAGACTCTCCTTTGGAGCCTGTTAAGAACACTAAGGAGAACGGCAGGGGCGCCTGACCATAAATGGCAGCAGTACTCCATGCACGGACGTATGGTTGACTTGTATATATGCAGGATGGATTCAGGCGGAAAAAACAACCTGGATCGACATAGTGACCCAACATTCTTAGCAGTAGATTTAGCTATGGATTCAATATAGTGGTTCCAATTGAGGTCTGAGGAGAGGGTAAAGCCGAGGAGGCGTAGTGTATTGCTATCAGGGAAAATTGCTTGGTCCATACTTATAGGAGGCAGGAGAGGTTGCCTGTAATGGTTGACAGACAACAGCTTGGTCTTAGACGCATTGAAGTTGACAAGCCACTTCTTACCCCAGTTCACCACAGAGTGTAGATCTGGTTCAGGTTTCTTACTGGTGCGTGAGTATATTATAGTGTCATCTGCCGAGATGCCTACTTGGGACTTGATCTCATCTGGGTGGTCGTTGATGGAAATAAGGAAGAGCGTCGGGCCCAGGAGAGAGCCCTGTGGGACACCAGCATTCGTGCTCTAGGATGAAGAGGCACGCCTATTCAAAACGACCTTCATTTTGCGGTTATTTAAAAACGATTGGATTAGGTCAAGCAGGCTACCGGTAATACCATAACCGCGTAGCTTGCATCGGAGGCCAGAGTGCCAAACCCTGTCGAAAGCCTTGGAAATGTCCAGAGCAACCGAGCGAGCCTCGTCAGACTCATCAAGGGCCTGGAGCATGTACTCCGTTACGGTTGTGAGCAAGTCGGCCGTGCACCTGGCAAAGCGGAAGCCATATTGCCTGTCAGAGAAAAGTTTGTGGGCAGTGAGATGTTGAACTATTTCAGCATTGATTATGGCCTCGAATACTTTCCGGAATATCGGTAGAAGACTGATAGGGCGATAGTTGGATGGGTCCGAGTGTTCACCACAATTCTTAAATACATTTCTTAAATACAGGAACTACTGAAGAGGACTTTCAGCATGCAGGAAAGCAGGAAGCAGAAAGGCAGTAGTTAAATAGTTTAGAGAGGACAGGGGAAAGTTCAGGAGCACACCTCTTAAGGACTATCACCGGAATTCCATCGTCTCCACACGCCTTATGGGGGTCGAGTTTTGAAATTACTCTGGATACTACTGTCGGGGTAATATATACGTCCTGAAGTTTGGCCTCAGTTCTAATAGGGAAGTCGGGTGGGTGTACTCCGGACGAGTCGAATGTGGAGTTGGATGAGAATCTGTGGGCAAAGCACTCAGCTTTGTCCGCAGAAGACGTGAGAACCTCAAATCCATGGATTAAAGGTGGTATTGAGGATTTCCTATTGTTGAGCACTCGTTTACAAATCCTCCAGTAGTCCTTGGAACCGAACTTTCGGTCAGCTATGTGCTGTCGCATTCACTCAGCAAACAACTGTTTGGCGTCATTTAGGGTTCTCTTGCACTCATTGCGAGCAGATATGAACAGGCGCCTATTGTGATCAGTTGACTGTCTCCGGAATAGACGGAAATAATGGTTCATATGGGAAATGGCGGCTGAGCAGGCCGGAGAGTACCAGGGAGAGGAATGAGGTTTTAAGCAATACTTCCTGGTGGGTATGAAGGCATCAATTCCAGCTTTCACCCATGACGAGACCTCAGAGCCACAGTCATCAACTGATAGGTCGAATACTTTTCCCTAAGGGACGTCGCAGAAGAAATCGCGAAATGCATCCCAGTCAGATTTTTGGTAGAGGTAGGAGGTTCTATGGGTAGGGGGCTCCTGGGAGGGAGTGAGATTGGAAAGAAATACTGAGAGAGACAACAACGTGGTCGGAGTTGCCGAGAGGGCAAACCTGCGAGACTTGACAGGCGTCAGGCGCAGAGGTGAAACATATATCTAGTAGTGAGGAATGACCGGAGTGAGTGCTTGGGAAGCGAGTGGGGAAGTCCACCACTTGCGTAAGGGATTGGGAAATAGCGAAGTTCATGGCGTGAATGCCCGCTGGATCAGTAACTTGAATGCCCGCTGGATCAGTTTTCAAGCCACTCAGAGTGATGGGCATTGAGTTCTCCAAATACAAATATGTGGGCGAATGGGTGATAGGAAATAGCCTTATCTCTGTCGTCAGCAAGGCTAACTAGTAGGAAGCAGTCAGGAGAGGAGGGAAAACGGTAAAGAAAGAATAGGTAACCAACCGAACTGAAGAGAGACAGGCGGAGACATATGTATTGGTGGTCAGTAGATTCGAGTTAAGTCACCCTAGCTATGGCGATGTGTTCGCTGACGTAGACACCCAACCCATGCATGTGGACAGTGGAATTCTTCCTTAAGAGGGGAAGATAACCAGGGATGGAGAGGTCAGAGGAGGGAATAGCTGAGTTGAGGTTAGTTTCGCAGAGCGCAAGGATGCCAGGGGACTTTTCATACAAGAAAGCTTCTTCACTAGGAAAGTTAGTACGAATGCCCCGGATATTAGTGAAAGAAAATTTAATGGGTTTAGGTGGTTTGAATTGAACTGGTTTAGGGTCGTTTCTGATTTGGTTTGTCATGTTCTTGTTTATAGAAAGGGACCTAGGGTAAAGGATACAGGCGGTCATTATTCACGATCTGTGCTGGGAGGGAAACTGGCTAGGATTGCAACAAGGTGTGGCCTCAGGGTTGCCCACCAAAAGCGCTTGCAGAGACACCTATCCATGCGCGACATGGCACTACAAGAACCACGATATTATACAACTGTTGATCAGAGCAGCCGCTCTTGACGCTACGCAAGAGTTAGAGCTCCTAATTACCAGTCGGAAGAAGCAACCAGGAAACTGCCAAACCGATACCCTCACAAGGATGTGCTGTTGCCACCAACCGGCCAGATCGCAGGAAAATCACGGAAGCACCAATACCAAGGTCTGAAGAGAGAGAAGAGACAGCCGGAAACCACATCCTAAACCGGAAACAATGGGCAAGACTCTACTCCAGTTCAAAAGACGTGGGAGGAGTATGGACCGAGCGATAGTGTGATCTATCTACTCCTATTTAAAAAAGAATTGCAAGGGTGGAGAGTTAACTAAGGTTTAAATTATTTAAAGTCTAAATGAAGCATGAAAGGCAAAAAGGGAGAAAACAATACAGATTTAAGAAACAATTCACACCTACCACGCAGTTTCACACAGGAAATTTGAATTAAGAAAGTTCCACTATCTTCAACTCTTGCTTTTCCCAAAAATTAAGATCGAGTTAAGCTGCTTGGTAAATTTGAAATTGAAGAACAGACCATAGAGATATCACAGGGGAGGGGTAACAAGTGACCAGTAACTGCCGATACCTTGGCCAGGATAGCTTTGCATAACAGTATAAATACATAAAATAAATAAATAAAAATCCCAAAACAGGGAGTCTAATTTTTTTCCAAATGAAGCATGAAAGCCAAAAAGTGAGAAAAAAATCTTCAGAAAATTGCAAATTTAATACAGAGAAATAATCCAAATAACTGTACCAATTAGAGGAAACGTTGAAAATAAAATAAATGAAAAGAAGGAAGTAAATTTCATTTTTGCAGGAGAACGCTAACATTGCTAACACTAGTTGTAAATATAGGGGAAGATTTGAATTATTTCATGTATGTAATTTTGATTACATTAGCTCTATCTAGAAAATTACAGTTCATTTAAAAATTTACATTTCCAGCTATTAAAATAATATTAAATATGATGAAATGTTTGAGAGAATGATTTTTATCGCATAGCCGTTAAGTATTTTAATGGTTAAACATAAATTTTCCCTCACTCGCTCTCTCTCTCTCTCTTTCTCTTCTCTCTCTCTCTCTCTCTCTCTCTCTCTCTCTCTGAATATATATATACAGCGGCGTAAGAAAAGTCTTTAACCAGAAGAAATAAAATACATCTAATTTTAAGTTTAATAACGTTATCACAACTCAATATAAATAAACAGTATTTGGAACTAGTATAGAGTAGGTCCTCTATTTGCTAGTTTCAATGCTTGAATTCGAGTGTTCATAGATTTACTCAAATATATCATCTGATCCATTTTTGACTTTCCCTTATCAATGTTTCCTTAAGAATTGCTACAGACTTTATTTTGGTTGCACGCTCGTGAATATTTCGGTAAGGTTTTCCCACAGGTGTTCTAATGGATTCGTCTCAGCCGACCCATGGCAGTGACTTGATTTCTTGCGATTTGTTCCAGATCTTTGCTACTTTTCTTGTATAACATGGCGCTCAATCTTGTGGAATAAAAAAGTAGGCATTATTATCAATTTGATTGGTTTCAAATAGTACAAGTAATCATCCTCTTTAACATTTGACAGTATTTTGGCCAATTCAATCTCTCGACAACACGAACCAACTGATAGGTGCCTCCAACCCAGAGAGTCATTCAGTGTTTCAAGTCAGATTTCGATTTCTCTAAAAATAAACTTGTCTGGAATTCGAATATTGGCAAAATTTACTTTTAAGAAATTTAGTGCAGAATCCGGGTGGAAAAACGTTCAGGAAGACCAAGTAACGTGTCTGAGCAAACAAAAAGGCGTTGAAAAGAGACAAAATCAGCATTTGACGCCAGGGCGTTAATCTTGTGTGTTCTAACACACTAAGTGAGTATTATGTATGAACTAGTCGAATTTTGATAGAGAAACTTTCGCGCAGTAATCAAAAATATTTATAGAATGCATCTTATTCGAAGGCTGCCTGTGTGCGCATGTATAAATAGATAGAGAGATGTGCACAAATATACATATATGAACGTTGAAGAATGAAAAAAAATGCGAATGTATTTTTTATTGACAATGCGTTTCATTTTCGTGAGCAAATTAGTGTAGCATTTTTTGACATAATGAAGAAACAAAATTCGCGTTTTTTTGTATCAAAGCCATTAACACCTGTAGGAGAAGTCTGAAGAAACATATCATAGATAGATAGATAGATAGATAGATACATAGATACATAGATACATAGATACTGTAAATGATGTGTGGAGATTTCCTTTATGTATATTATATTGCTCTAGATATCATCTTTTATATAGATTTATCTCTTTAATATTTTATATTAAATAGTTATGTTTCGATTATTCGATTAATTGTTGGCATTATTCTCTCTCTCTCTATATATATATATATATGTGCGTATGTGTGTGTGTGTGTGTGTTTCTGTACGTATATATATATATATATATATATATATATATATATTAAGAATTAATTATAGATAGAAGGATAGATAAGGGAGAGTGACAACGATAAAAGTGATACAGGCATATGCACACGTCATAAAATAGGAATTTGCTTGATATGTACGTGTGTATAGGCATGTCTAAAATGAGTTAGGTTCATATGAGTAAATGTATGTATTTTATATATATATATATATATATATATATATATATATATAAAGAGACAGAGAATGAAAGAAAGAGAAGGAACTGTTCAATTTACAAGAATAATAATGAAATTTCATGAAATCTCTTATTAATTGCATTTAGTATAAATATGTTTTGAATTCAAAATATAATTTGATTGCGAATCAATTTAAGTATGTTTGACAAGATCATATTTTAGATTTCCTATATCCCCGACTTCTTCGTAATATGTATTTCTATCAAACTCGGGTTTTAAAAAATGATATATATACTGAATCCAATTATAATGAATTGAAAGACTTAGGATGCAGTAATCAATACTTGGTTAACAAGCTACAAATTTTGATATAACATAATATTCTGAGCAGAATATAAGTATTAATATTTCATAAAATATAAATCTGATTTTGATTAGATCCTAGTCTTTTTTCGCTTTAAATATAAGATGGAATTCCGTTTCTGTCTTGTAATGCCACATATCACGAGTCAGATAGAAAAAGCTAGCAAAATGAAACAACGACTATGCCTCAGACATGTTTAACCATCTTTTCACAATTTTGTATTATTAAATACGAGTGATCCCCTGCTCTCAAAAATGACGGTACAATATTTATATCGTTATACTGTCTAAAATGACGGCAACATATATACTGAAATGCCTACTATTGAGTATCTTACATTAAAAACATAATAAAAACAAAAACAAAATAATCCACACCCTTCCTTGAGCGTGACAGGAGGGATATATACACACACAATGATGATTATAATATAAAAAATAGACAAATGAATACTTTTAACTATTATGTCAAAAACTATTACCAAATTAAATTTAGAAGCTAACAAATAGTACAGCAAGAGAAAAATAATTGTTTCATGCCTTTGATTTAGTAAGACAGTAAACTGTAAGTATTTTAAAGGATTAATATAAAATCCTAATATTACTAAATCTAAGTTATGAAACTGTCCCAATTGTAAACATTTTATATTATTAACATTACCATCTTGCTAAAGTCCTCTCACTATATAATCTTTCTTCTTGTGTTATTTTATCTTTAATTATTAAAATTTATGATCTATTTATTGTTTAATGTATTTAGGAGATTGCACAGAATTCGCTGCCATACAAGTGAAAAGTTATCACGTAATTCTTTAACACTCTCTTTGATTCTATGGACACCTCGACGTGGTGTCATGTTTAGCAAGCATGTTTCGCTAGACCTTATTATAACTGAGTAGTGAGTTCCTCACTGCGTGCCCCATACTTTCGGTCATACGCCACATCTAAGCGGCGCTTAGAAATCATACTCTCCTTTGTTTCAAAATTTTTCGGGCTCTTAATACTCTGCTTTTGGAATCTATATTTGACCTCCCCAATACGTCTTCGGATATCGCTTTCCTACGCTACCTTTTGCAGGAGCTTTTGTAGTTTTTAAAACTGTGTCATATGCATATGTTATTTCGATAAGATTCTGTTTTTAATAATGAATGAGGGTCGAACTTCTAAATATCATAGAATTGCCTCGTTATATAGGTTCAATAAGTCCAGTGAGGCAACATATCCTTCTCTTTCTATTTTTGCATATATGCTGAACATATTTTTGTCTGTAGGCGGTTTGCTGTCAGTAAGATTCTTGTTTATTCTAATATCCTTCCCAGCAAGGTTGCTGAGCAGCTCTAATATATCTTTGTGGTGTACTTTATCGAACGCTTCTTGCATAATCTATAAATACAGGATTTCTGGATTTTGTGGCTCATTCTGATAACAATCTGAGAATAAATGTCGCGTTCCTTGTTTCGGTGTCGATGACGTACTTACACTGTTCGTTTCCTATTTTTGGTCTGTATTTCGAAGATTAGTTTTGATATATAACTGATAAGTCTGACAGACCGATGGAGTTTACATTCGCTTTAGCCTGGTTCATAGGCTGTGCTATACGTAATATATCTGCTAAGGTTTTCCAGTAGGTCACGGCTGATGATTTTTTTCTTTCTGTAATATCAGAGTTCTGTCTTTTTATGCAACCTCTTTTGTCGTGTTAGTTCTCATTTTTTGTTTATTTCTTTTTTACTCATTCTGGCTATTTCTGAACATTGTTCGTTGAGTCATTCCATTTTAGCTTGTTTATATGTGTTTCCTATTTCTTCGTGTAGTTTTCTATATTCTGTTTCGTTTCTTGGCATTGTTTTCAGTTTCATTTTCAACATGTCAGGAATCTCATTTGTGATCTATTCGTTTTTCCATCTACGTCAAATTTACTTTGGGATGTTGTTGTTTGCTTATATCAATAATGTTTATATTACTGTGTTAAGTTTGCGTTTCCATTTACGATATCCCATCGTATTTTAACACTGTTTATGTATATTTCCTTCAGTTTCGGGTTGTTAAATGCCTCTTGTATTGGTAATGCTTTACGCTTCTTCAAATATAGGTAGATCTTTATTAGTTTACATTTAACATGGTCGCTTCCACTGTCAACACTTGTATAGGTTTTGCAGTGTACAACTGTGTTTCTGAATCTCTTGTTTTGTTTTAATGCCATGAAATTTTCTTCATGTTGCTTGTTTAGTTGTATTTTAAACAGACTTTGATGAAGTCAGTACCATTTCTTAGTATGTACGTATTTTCAGTAATTTCTTTCATATATTAATTTTACTGCTGGTACGTTTACTATAAAAGTACATATGCTAATCTTTCTTTTTGTTTGGTTTTTCTTTTGTTGGTGTTCACTATTTGCTGGAAGCCTAACAGATGTTCCCAAACGGATCAGGCTGTACCTGGTAACAACAGAAATTAAGATATGCTTTCCCGCTACTGAAAAACTCTCGATCAGAGTCCTTGCTGCTGGATGTAGTTTATCGTCATACCCAGGACTATGGAAGATACGAGACAACCATATATAAGGATAGAACATACAGGGAATTGCTCCCAATTTTCTGCTGAATGTCTAGAGATTGTATTGTTTTCCTCAAATAATGAGTATGTTCGGAATGTTTTTCGAAATTGCTTTAATTAGTTTATGATTTAAAATTATTCGCCTGGAGACAAAATCTCATTAAAAGTCGCAGTGTTTGTGCACTATTCCAATTCAATACCAAAAGACATATTAGAAAAAAAATATTAATTTTTGTAAAAACTTACTTAGGGATAATCTTCGAATTAAGGAAAACAGAGTTCGGAAATGAAACGTCGGATAATTTTCCCGATTATTCTTCATATCGACTACACAACGAAGAAAGATACCTTGGAGCGTAAATAGCTTACCATTTTAAGTACAACTATAATTTTCCGGCAACCGTCACTTTAGAAGCTTGACGGGCTTATCCGAACAAACAGAATTTGTCTGATAACAATTCAAGAAAACATCTTTTGGAATTATTTTCTGAATTAATTTTGTCTCCTAAATACCGACAGCTGTTTTATTTTCGTATATTTTATTGTAAATACTTTGCTACAACAACTACACGTATGATTTTTCAGCTACCTTAATTCCGGATTAATCGTTTCACATAACTAACAGAATTTAAGTAAGTAATAACACTTGTTTAACTCATTATTTTTCCCACATCTTGTAGTAGTATCATTGACTATTAGAAAGTTATATTATTATGAAATACATAACTATTTGGCAATCGCATGAAAATCATGTGCATGTTTATATAGTGTCCAGATAAAAAAAAAAGGTGTATTTCATCAGTTCTCGGAAATGTGTAGTGGGTGCATGTAAAGAAAAAATCTCTTTAAAATTTCATGATTTCAAGTGTCTGATCTTTATTAAGCGTAAACGCTCCAAAGTATCAGAGATATCGTTCTTTCTCTCTTTCTTCCCCCCCCTCTCTCTCTCTCTCTCTCTCTCTCTCTCTCTCTCTTTACTATGTTATTGATACTGGTGTTGTTTTGCCAAACTAATTTTTATAGAGCAGTATTTGAGTTAATCTTAATGACGCCAACATGGATTTTTTTATCGTGTCCATAAAAAACACGTTTTTAGGTGGGTTAATTTGTGAGGAAACTTACTGACCAACAGCTTCGAATTCGTGACTTCACTGTGTATACTTGGGGAAAGGGTTCAGATGTACATATATAAGCACCTATACAAGTTTCAAGAGAAGAAATATTTTTGCATCATGACAAGATTTTAACATCGACAAGCGAAGAAAATCAATGTGCGATAGTGACCAATGGGAATTGAATAAATCCTTTGAAAGAGAAATTATTGTTACGAACGAACGATTTATGTTATTCGTTTGTACTATGATATTGTGACAATGCGTGAGTTTATTTTTGGTGAACTTTTTAGTAATGTTTTAAGCAATGAAAAAGAGTTTATTTTTAGAGTTAAAATAAACGATCGATCGACACGTAGTATACATTAACTTTTAGCTTATTCAAGTATAGCATCAAATCTCTGAAGAAACAAATGTAAATCGAATGTGCTACAGGAGTAATAGTCTGTGAGCACAACTAGCTAACTGTAGGGAGAAAGAGAAATAACGTTTAATTTAGTATGAATTCCTAAACTCAGTCTGTGCACTCTGTTTACGTGTCAAGATACACGTTATAATTGGAAAATAAATTCATTAGATTTGGATTAAAATTATTGAGTGATGATTTAACCACGGATATTTTCGTACAAAACTTTGGAGAAATGTAACAAAACAAATTAACACTGGTGCATTTCTAAAATGGCGTCAAATCTATTTCTGTTATTTTTTGTTGTGCCTAAACTCAAACGAACATGGATGATAACTTTCTAATTTAACATTCCAATAAATATTTAGTCTTTATTGGTAAACAAACATGATTGCATTAATGTTTCTTCGAATAGGTTTTTGCTACTTTTAACTCTTACAGTATTTAACCCGGCATTATTTCTTTCTATGTTTTTATATTTTTCGACTTTATCAATATTTAATCATGTATAAATTTGTCTTGAGTTTAGGAACATACTAAGCTACGAAATTAAAGTCCACTTAAGGCAAGTGCTTCTAATTATATTAATTCCTATATGCAATAAATATTCATGAACAGCAGAGGAATATGTTTGTTTAAAATATCGTAATGACAATAATTAAAACAATCAATGTTTGACGGGAGAACATTTTATTTTTAAATTTTCATCGTATAAATTCTTAACATAAAGATAATAAGAAAAGAGAGTGTGAAATACGAAAAAGTCATGTAAGATTACAAAAAGGAAAAAAAGAAAACCATATGAAAAATAAAGAACAATAAATAGAAGGGACGTACAGAAGAAAGAAAAAGGAAAATAAGAGAAATTGAATACAAGCCAGAAATAAAGGACATTTGAAACAAATAATGACGATTGAACTTTAATGGCGTCATTACGTATCAAATACAAAAATGATATTCAAATATATAATGAAACTGCGAGTCTTTCCATAGAAATAGGATAATATATATATATATATATATATATATATATATATATTAATATGAATAATACAGATCTGTTTATACTTTGAGCAATGTTTTATTAACACCTGAATATTAATACTACACTTACGTACACCCTGTTCATATGTATATGTTTTATTAATTTACGTCACTATATATATATTTTTTTCTTTTCTTTTTCCTTTTTCTTCCCTCTCTTTCCATTTTGTTTAGCTCACTTCTCAGTCAAACACCACTTCCAATTTCTTCCATTACCCACTTCCCCTTTATAAAGATAGACAAAGTCAAATTGTTAATTTTTTTCACTTACAGCTCAAACTAAAAGTAATGTTGTCCAAAATCTAAAAATAGACGTTGATTGCTATCTAGTTTTTTGTGTCGTAAATTTTTGAACTTCCGCCAGTAAAATCTTAATTTTTTTATTTCATTTTTTTATTTCAATTTTGAGTATTCAATGTTGCCGAAGAGACGTGAAATCTCTCTTACGGATTTCATGTTGAAATGATCATTCAACGGTTTTGAACTTCGAAATTTATTATATATATATATATGAACTGAATATAAGAATGGAACTACAACTACGAGAAGATAATAGTAAAAGTAATGAACAAGTAGAAAAAAGTGTCATTAATCTAAGATGTTTCCTATTAAGTTTAAACATCCAAGAGAGAATACCTTGAATGACATTTGATTTCGTTGTCAGAAACGTGTCACGTGTAATAAATTAATAGATGGTTATTTTAAATGTAAGTGTATGCATGCCAAAATAAAGCATGTGTCTAGCGTATTTAAACTATTGACGAATTACGTGTTTTGTATTTTTGTAAAGAATGTAAATTTTTTAATGACAAAACGAAATATTCCCGTTCAAAATTGTAGGCAAATAATGCATATAAGTATCAAACGATAAACCAGTTCATATTTTAATTTAAAAATGTTCATTAGAGAATCATGTATAAATGTGTGCGTTCATGAGTAGGTAAAATTTTTTGTGTGAATGATAAAACGAAATCAATTTCCGTTTAAAATTCTAGCGAAATATATATATTATTTCGCTAAAATTTTAAAAAGAAAACTTCCATGATTTCATTGCAACAAATCTTATTAGACAATTGAAAAGCATGAATATGAAAATAAGTAAACACATTATATCTCAATTATTCAACGAGCCATATATATATATATATATACATACCAGTGGAAGAGTGGCTGGTTGGATCAGCATACGGTAGATCAAACATGTGCTCAATGCAAACAAGTGACCTGAATAAAGCCTAAAATATATCAAAGAACGGAATATGCACCACTGACTTACCACTTACGTTTCGACTACGCCTTAAGAAACCGGCGTGATCAAAACCTAGGTTTGTTATGAAGAAAATGAAAATTGTACATAATTTTTATCGTCCAAAACGCTTTCAGCCACATCTATAGCTATTTTAAAGGTTATTTTTCACACATGTGTTGTTTTTGCTTTATTCATGTACACTTCACAAGTGTATATATATATATATATATATATATATGCCCACGTGAGTGCGCTTCATTATTACACGAGTTATCAGAACGAAAACCAACCTGGATTGTCAGTTGACATTCACAAAACTATGAAAGTTTTGTTAATACAATGTTCATTAATAATTCACTGTGATGGAGTCAATTCAGATACCACTGTCTGTGTCTTGGCATTCGATGCTACTATTTTGTTTCCATAGTTTGATAATGTCTTCACATTTTGGCGGATATATTTCTGATTCTAAAAGTCCTTTAGGAAACTGAATTTAGGGAAATGTAAATGTATCTCCAAAATAACACTTTCAGTGCAAATTGGTATTTTAATATTCCTTAGTTTTTTATAGCAACTTTTTAAATTTTTTCATCAGTAGGTTCATTAGATTTTTTAATGTTTACATGCTTATTAGTATAGATTCTATCTTCGTTGGAATATTTTGTTTTGTGTGGTTAGGATAACGTTATTCAATTCCACAATGCTTTGAAATATATATACATACATCAATTTCGATTCTAATTTATTAACTATTCTAACCTTATTCTTTCCTTTTAATGGCTAGTATGTGATATCTGGGACGTGTTTTACCAAAGGACGGAATGAGCAACACTGAAATCTGTAGGCGTATTGAAATAGCCAAAGAAGCATTCTAAAGATTACGCAGAAAAAATTAGGAACATTGTCATATCTTTCTTCCTCTAAGGCAGTGAATGCTAGACAATCTCTTGAAAGATAAAAATGAGAATTGAACCAATAGAAAAGGAGTACTACAGAAAGATGATGAAGATAATTTTGACCAAATAGTTGTGTAACAACGAAGCTTTGGAGAAATATGAAACAAAAAAGTAAATTAATACTTAACATAATAAAGACAGATTTAAGGTTTCTGGGGCCTATATTGAGAAAGGATGGTTTATATACACGCTATAAATAGACGACAATTAGGCTTATATATACGAGACAGATGGATGTCACGTGGATCAAAAGAAAGCAACTTATATCATACTTAAGAAATAACGGAACAGGGTTTAGTAGAAATAACAGAAATTCAAATTTTAGTAAGAGATACAAGTGACAGGAAAACGTGGAATACCATGATCACCAACGTCTTAAGAGTAAAGAGGACTGCTGTACCTAGGTGTTTATTTTGCAGAAGTTAGCTATTTTCTTGGCTGGTGATATCAGTTTATTTACAAGTAGTCTGTGGTCAGTTTGGTAGTCGTAAGCTAACATCTGGTTGTAAATTGCCTTAGCAAAGAATCCAAGAGTCTGAAGTCAATAATCATTTTGATTGCGTTATCTGGGCTACGTTATATGATCCGGTGTACAAGCAATAAAAGTCAATATAAAAAAAAATCATTCATATCATTCATTACTTTTATATAAAAATCTTGGTGCAAAATACAAGTATTATTGAATTTCCTACGAACGAGATATGATTTTCATTGGGCACTGTATAAGAAGGCCGGTAGAATAGTTTTCAATCTAAAACTAACCGATCCAACTGACCGATCCTATGAATTATATTTTCTTAAAGGCAAATCTGGTACGGCCTAAAACAATTCGACATCTACTAAAATTAAAAAAGATTATAAGTGATTCCAGACCACATATCTGATATCACATTTTAATGAAGAATATGTTATATATTGAATAGGATCTCGCTGATTTTTCATGAAAATTAATATGTCATTAACAAAAGATAGTAAGAAACATGTTACAGAAAATATGGTTCATTGCCGGCAACTATTTTCCTATATTTCTGGAAGAATTTGAATTCCCTGCCGGAACAATGACATAAATTTTGACGCTAACCACGACTCGGCATATTTTTAGCATATTCATGAGAATGAAAGTGCTGCCAAGCCATGTGCCATCAATTTGAACAAGTGATAATCGGACAGGGCAATATCTGTTGAAACGGCGGGTGGGAAACTTCTTTAAACGTTTTGAAATAGGTTTTTACCCGTTTTGCTTCATATGACCTAGCGTAGTCATGTTGCAAAATCACTTTGTCATGTCAGGGCTCGTTTAGCGGCCCTTCTGCTTAAATGTTCGGCCCAAAGGCATAAGTTGCTGCCTTTAGCAATCTCTCGTGATATTTATGGTCTATTGAGCCGCTCATTATTGACTACACCCAGCTGACTGATCATACCAAATGCAGGTTGAAAGCTTCGAACCATGATTATTCAGCTTTTCCGTCTAAGTTGATGCCTGGCTGGGCTTAAACCATGATATTCTACGTTTACGACTATCGTAGTGCATCTACTTTTCATTGCCGACTACGATAGGACGCGAAAGCCTTTATTTTTCTGCCGTTGAAGCAGGCTGTTCACACATGAAAAGATGCCTTTCGACACCCAGTGTCGTTGCATTTGAATCATTCCTAATGCTTTCAGACGCTTTAAAACTCTTGTGTGATAAACAATTTATGTTTCTGCAAGTTCAGTTAGAGCCTGGCATGAGTCTTCAGTAGTAATGCCGCTAATTTATCGTCTTCAAAATTTTTGGATGCGACAGAAGGTTCTTTATCTTAAATATCAAAATCATTTTTAAGTTTCTAAATCAACCACTGCATGATGTTTCAATAGAGCAGAGTCGCCGTAAGTTTCAACAAGAATTTTGTGTACTTCACCTGCAGATTTGTTCAGAATTAAGTAGTGCTGTAAACTGCAAGAAAACCGAATGCATGGTCATCAGAAAAAAGGGCAGCCAAAAATGCCAAATACAGGTCGGGGATACTAGAATCAAGCAGGTACAAAAATTTAAATACCTTGGAAATGTTATAACATCAGACGGAAAGTTCGACACAGAGATCCGAAGGTGAATTGGCATGGCGAAGGAAGCATTCCAAAAGTTGAGTAAGGTATTAAGAAACAGGACAATTTTACTAGAAACAAGGAAGAGATTACTGGATTGCTATGTGCTGTCCGTTTTTCAATATGGCAGTGAATGCTGGACAATATCATTAAAGATGAAAGAAAAATTTGATGCAACTTAAATGTGGTTCTACAGAAGGATGCTTAGAATATCATGGACCGAGCATGTGAGCAACGAAGAGGTCTTAGAAATGATGGAAACAAAAATAAAATTAATACTTAGCATCATGACGAGACAGCTAAAGTTCCTCGGACATGCAATGAGAAAAGGGAGCTTGGAGAACCTGATACTAATAGTCCAGAGAGAAGGAAGAAGAAACGTGGAAAAGCAATGGTTAACATATTTGAAATTTTCTTTTCTTTATTTTTTCTTCCTTTTCTTTTTCTTTTTTTTTCCTTTTCTTTCCATTTTGTTTAGCCACTTCCCTGTCAAACACACATAATCTAAATTCTGCGAAATATCCACCGCTTTTCTAATCCTGAACATGGGTGCATTGTCTTGCAAAAGGCGACTGTCTTTCAACAACACCCCCTGTCATTTTTCTGATTCAAGACCGAAACTTTCCACGACTGTTCTTTTTTTAATGCCGCACAATAATATGTGCATCAAAGGTATTTATAACTATTTAATAAAAACTTATATTTCAGTTTCATCAATGAAAGAATGAAGATGTTTTAGGGTGATTCGGACGAGTTCATCTTTGTTTTCTTGCCTTGTAAATGTTTGCAAAGTAATAATAATAAAAAAAAACATTCTATTTTCATTTAGAATTATCGACTTTTCAATAAATACTAAAAATAATATGAAATCCATCATTTCTTTTAAAAAACTTGGGTGGCTTAATAATTATGGCCCGCAGTATATATATATATATATATATATATATATATATATATTGCATAATATCTTATATTACATTAAATATTTTATGTAATATTTGTCTATATTTCTGATATGAGGTATTTACATTATTTTCAATGTTCCAGTGTTTATTTAACCATATGTGTTGTGAGTTCAATACCTCGTTACACTAGCAGCGAAAAAAACCTTGAGAAAGTTAATTTTAATGAAGATAACTATCACATCTGTAAATATCATGAGACAGGAGACATAAACAAGAGCTCGAAATAAATTGTTTAGGTCAAAATTTCTGTCACCTGAAAACGGTCGGAGCAGATAACGACCGAAACATTTTGAATATGACAATAAAGATACAGACAATAGTCCGAATATTCTAAATAATAATATATAATATATTACAATTATTTTACTTAGAACCAAAAAGATACTTTTAAAATTTATAGAGTGAAATGACGAAAGAAGGCTTGAAAAATTGATAGTCACAAGAACAAAAGCAAAGAAGCGGACGGGATGGTACGTCACGTGTGTGATCGTTAAAACATGAAACATAGCACGAAGATAAAACTACTGATAGATAATTCGTTTGATAGATAGATAGATAGATAGATAGATAGATAGATAGATTCAGTTTATTTTGAAATTATTTCATGCCGATTTGATTGAAGACCAACAGAACTCATTTTTATTCTTAAGTAACTTTATTTAATTTGTTTACAATTAGGTCGTTTATTCTGGTTTGCTCGAAGATTCTAAACATATTTCTGTCGATATTTCACACCGACGTATTTATTTTGGTAACAAAATAACATAATTATATAAACATTCCATACATTATTAAAGAAAATCATACTGCTTATGAGAATTAATTTTAAAAATTGAATGTGACACTGGAATAAGTTTTTAAATATAGAGAGTTTTAATAACTTTAACCGGTTTCAAATGTGAATTAGGTTGAAGCGTCTAATGAATTTTAAAAAATTTCTTTTAGATTTAACTCCTTCCGTGTTTGGCAATTTAAACCATTGAAAGATTCACAATCGAACAACGTGCTTAAGTTCTCGAAGTCTATTCCGAAAATAAACTTTCAAATGCATTTGACTTAATTGAATGAGAAGTTCCCAGGAGACATCATCTCTCGAAACACTGATGTGAATTGGCTAGCACGATCGTGCGACTTGACACTTTTAGATTTCTTCATTTGGGATAAACTCAGAAGTAAAGTCTATGCCAACAAGCTAACAACAGTTCAACAGCTGATGGGTCAGATAATGAGGCATATTGGTGAGATAGAGGAGCAACTATTCAGAGATATCATCAAAAATTTTGACCATCGCCTGAATCCATCGCGGATAACTTGTCGATAATATTTTCACACATAACTGACATTACTTAAATAAATTGACCAAATAGTGACATCAATAAAATTTTAGCAATAAAACTGTTTTATTTACTGTTTACTTCGATTCCTCTTAATGAAACACCCTATATATCTTCAATAAATTAATATATTTTATACTTTTATATCGTGAGAAAAATATTTGCATTCTAATTTTGTTTGTCTATAAATCATCATATATTAAATTCAATGCAAAAACTTAATCCATGGTTAGTAGTCTCATTTATTACATTAGCCAGATATCTGAGATACTTTAAGCAGTTCACTAGAGAAAAGACCTCATTAATTCAAATGCCGCAGTTTTATGAATAAATGCTGTAATATTTCATTTAGTAAGCTGTATTTTCTAGTGAAGCTGATTCGCTAACTGCAAAGTAACGAATATGCAGACATCAAACGATAAATGAGTGGAAAAATAATTCCAATACGTTAAGATTAGGCAGCATGATAAGCTAATTTCCTCCGAAAATAAAGATTACATTTATGTATATCTAATAAATTAAATGGATAATATAGAGAAAAAGGATCCTATTAATAAACATGAAAAGACTTAATTACAGGAACAGTCGGAAGGGACACTATTCAGACTTATTATTTTGTGAGCAGTGACCCTACAGTACGGAAACAAACATGACTTTCGATAACATCCCACTTGGTGCAGCTTTCCTCATTATTTGTCTCATTACTCCCCTTGAAGTCCATATTCTGCCATCCATTTGTATAAGCACATTGGGTAGATTATTCTCTGTTTTCTTCCGTTCTTATTGCCTTCAGTACGTCATGTGAGTCTAGAATTCACCAAACCAATTTTCCTCGATATGCCTCTTTCTGATTTGAAATAAATATGTCCTTTTCCCCTCTGCATCTTTCTGAATGTATGTATGTATGTATGTCGCATTCACCCTAGTCGGGTTGAGCCAGCTTCCTCCCTGACGGAGCAAGTCTCATTGGGATTTGTTTAAGGGCAGGGTCCCAAGTCCTACCCTGTTATTTAACCCATAACTGGAGAGAAAGGACGGATTAATACCTTTCCCAAGGGTACCAGCGCGCAAGTGACTGCAGGGCATTCAACTGGAATTCGAACTCGGCTCACCGATTTCTCTTTCCGAGCCGATGTCCACTGCACCACAACGCACATCCGTCACTATACGCTTACAGCACCTGGTATTCCCAAGCGGTCACCCATCTAAGTACTGACCAGGCTCAAAGTTGCTTAACTTCGGTGATCGAGCGAGAACCGGTGTATTCAACGTGATATGGCCGTAAGCCTTCTACATAACTCATATCCATAGTATTCCCAACATTTATCTGTTGAACAACATATATATGTTTTCCGTCAAGTTACTTTAAACAATTAAGAAAATATCTATTATTTTCTGCCATGTAGAAGAATGATATTACATAGCACTTCAACGATGGTTTCTTTATTTCTGACAATATGACTCATATTCACCTTTAAATTTCTGCATTAAATATTCTAACGTTTGTTAAAATATTTTCATGATAGTAAAGTTACTATAAATACATGACTTTGATGTCACCATTTCATAGATTGCATCCAGGGCTGTCACTCTTACTAAGGAAATTAGATTCAATCTTTTTAGAATCATGGAAAACTAGCTTGAAACATCTAGTACATAAAAATAGCAACAGGCTAGTAACTTTGCATCATAACCAAGCAAAACCACGAATTTAGTCCCGTCATGATAAACAGATCCTCTCAAAGTGTTTTCTTGACTTGAAAATCATTTGAGATCAAGCTCACTGTAGATATCAACTAGAACTAATATATCTAATTCCTTGCTTAAGATTCTGAAAATATCTTTGGTTTATTGATTTATCCATTAAGTAACAGACTCCACCTAATACTCCTATTTTATAGGAGTTTGATCACATCAAAATAATGTAGTATGCTACCTTATCTTAATCGTCCTTTCTACAACAATTAATTCCGGGCATCTGATAAGGAGATTAGAAGTTTTGTGGAGGATAGAACCACTTCTTAACTGAAATTGTCCACGCAGACTCAGCTCCTGTTAGGATCCCAATTATGGGCAATAATTACCCCACCTAAGCAAAAATCAACTGTATAATTTTATAATAAAATGAGTAACAATACATTTTTATAAAAAAATAAAAGTGAATGTAACACTAAACATATAATTATATACTAATATATCCTTGAAAGTTTTAAAAATCAGTAATGACAGCTGTAAAGCAAAAAGTGAAGAGGCAATCGTTGTAGAGTTTAAGAGGACTGAAGCCAGCCTTGAAAACGTTGGCGGGTATTCTATCACCTCCGCTTTTTTATAGGAGTCTCATTTAGAGATAATATCAGAGGCCAGAGACGTGGTTAAGCACAAATCTCTCAGAAGAAACCTTGTTCCAGGTAAGAAATCGTGTGTGGGTACTTTAGATGAGTCAGGTGTATGTCGAAGAGAGTTATGAGCAAATCATTTAACCCTGCCTGCTGTAGATGTGAGAAGTTCGAACTGTTTGAATAGAGGGGTGATTAAAAGTTTGCTCTTTCAGAGCAACTAATAATTGCAAGAACCGAACTTGCAAGGTGCTGTACGTTGTTTGAGTCTATCTTTATATGCGTCGATTTTTCCCTATTTAAATTCTATATATGTTAAATCGTCATTGTTTTCAAACATGTACTGAGCACTTTCTAGTACAACTCTTTACTGGTCTAATTAAAATCTGATCTATAACTGTTTAGTATATATATATATATATATGGGGGGGAGGGGATAAACAGAAAAATAATAGTGCAAGAAATAACTCTTCACACTGAGGATATAGAAATAGAGATTTATTATACCTCAGTACAATAAACCAAATACAAATACACCAACGAACAGTTAACACGAATAACTATTAAGAAGGCAATGTCTCTGTATAGGACGTATTTGTCCGTCTTGAGAAGAAGCCTTCCGTCTAGTGACGTCTAACTCTCGTCTAAGACCAATGGCTCTCGATCTCTAGTATACTGACGAATAATCTCCCGTGTAATGACAAAGACTCTCGTATAGTCACGAACACACTCGATCTCTCTCGAGCACTCTGTAGTTCGTTCCCGTCCAGGTCTATTATAATCCGGGCCATACCCATTCGTGTGTAGGAAAGGATATTCTCCACAACAGTGTTGTAACCCTAAAATGTTACTGCGTGAGTAATGACTAAAACGGGGCTTACGAATAATAGTATATCAATAAATACAAGACTCGTAAACCTGCAATTGTCGAAACATTGCTAGTTAACTGCTAGTCAACATAATCACTTTTCTCTAGTACCACACTTTACTCCAGTTCTATCCACATATTTAAGACGATAGGAACATTCCATTCCTATGTATAGGTTGGTATAAAACAATATATATATATGTATGTGTGTGTGTGATTTCTACATATGAAAGCACACGTTTTCTGTTGCGCACTGAGCTGCTAGATGTCATATGCATATATTTTGATTATAATAGGGAAACCTTGAAGAGAACCAGCTACTGTTTTGAAAAAATGAATAATATAGAAATAATAATATGTTTGTCATAAAAAGTCCGAATATATCTTCGTTTATAGTCAGATAATTTCATTTTTCGGAAAAAATGAGTAGAATAAAGACATCACATGTACGCAACTCTTGAACGACGTAGTTTGAATATAAAATTAGCCATTCCCTCTACTGACTGCCACTTAGGGCAACAATGTCTGTTCTCCTCTACTATTATTCTATAGTTTCAAGAAATGGGGTTCATATTTGGTTAAAAATCATCAGCTTGAAATAAATACAGAATTGAACGGTAGTTTTAAATTTTCTGTAACATTTACTTACCATGCATCACTTATATAGTCATGTTTATATTTTCCTGCAACTTTACGGCTTCGATATGTGATTATTTCAAAGATAGTAGCTCAGGATGACATGTGCAATTATTCTTTCAAAACGTATGAATGCAACTGTAATCTACAGATATTGAGTAAATAGCAGGAGTGGAACTTTAAAAGATATTTGCCACGAATCATTAATGGAAAATGTACTAACAAAAACTCATTCTTTTTGTTATCCAAAATATGTTTCAAATTTAAATAAACCACACATATTTGAGAATCCATAAAATTCAAAGAAATCTTACTCATTCAAGCTAACATACGGCTTCCAGAATTTGTGAACTATATATTTTAAAAGACTTACCTGCTATAATTAATTTTCAAGTTATTTTCTCTTGGTCTGGTTCCCGTTTCAAGAGTCAAGATTACAGTTTACTCAACTATTTTTCTCATGGCTGTAAGTTAATTCATACGTTTATCGAGTGTAAGAGTGTGTGTTACCATCTTCATCTCGACGGCAATTTGAACTTTCGATGCCGATCACATGATCTTAACCGTTGTGATATATATCATTATGCATATCATTATGAATATCTGGTTGGTGTCAATGTGTGTGACTAGGCCATTGAGATTGATGAAATCTAAAGAATTGATACGGTTCAGGAAAACCCTGAAAACTGCATCGCTGCTACACCAAATATCTTGAATTTGCTTATTCCTGGGATGCTTAACTCGGTTGGTGTCTGTAGTTACGGTCTTGTACAAGACATACATGACTATAATCCCATCAAATCCTTTATTGATATCAGAATATTTATTTGTATGGTGTGACGACTAGCGACTGAAAAAGAAATATTGTAGAGATAAGATCGAATTCAAGTCGAGTACCTTGCATACATTTAATAATAACCAGGAAAAGGTATAAATCTATCATTTCTCCTCTATCTGTAGGTTAAATAGTAAAGTAAACTGAAATCTTCAGCTTTGGTGGGTTGTAACTGGTTTAAAAGTAAAACTCAGGTACACTCGGGTAAATGGAAAAAATAATTAGTGATGGTCATATTCGCTTAGTGAGTCGATTGACATAATTTATGTGTGTTGTTCTCTGTCTGTCTGTCTCTCTGTCTGTCAGTCTCTGTCTGTCTGCCTGTGAGTGTGAGCGCGCATAGAAATGATATAAAAGGGGAAATAATCTTGAACATGTCTATGTTGCAATAGCCAAGATTATTGACAAGATAGCCATGACATCTGCACTCACGTCCTCCTCGACGCAGCCTTCCGGGAGCTTAAAATATGAAAAGATTTCTAACAATCATTGCTATAGTAAAAGCAATATATTAGTATGGATATTTCTGTTCACTATTCAGAAAATAATTCATATTTCTTAACTGCTAATTCTCATGGCAAAATCAATAATTTATACAATATAGCCTTTATTCAGAGAAATATAGTTGCTGTTATATGCATAAAGCTCACAAATTGAATACGTTATTCTTGTAAATTGCCTCAAATGAATTACTAAGAAGGAATAAATGAATATTTGTATTTTTCTTTTTAATAAATAAATAAACACGGTGTGTATTATATTCCCACCGTGAAAAGAATATGGAAAGAATTTGTTACAATGATTCTATATAAAGAATTTCTGATCAATACACACAATAAAATCATGACCTTACTAGATTTTCTCATTTAAATTAAAATGAAACATTCAAACTGCGTGTGTCGCTCTAGCTGTCCACCTTCCTTTGTTGTTGTTGTTGGTCTTATTATTATTATTGCTATTATTATTTTTTATTCTCAGCAACTTTTAGATGTTTCGGCCTGATGATGATTATCATATCGAAGCTTGTGCCAGAAAGTTAGAACACAATACTTTCTTAATTAGTTCCTCTCTCTCGCTTGCATAGTCCCAATGATGTCAGGTATCCATAAGGTATCCTTGGAGGCAGAAATCTTATTACTATTGTGTCATGTTGAACAAAATTTTATTTATCTTATGGTCACACTACCTACCAGCTCTGCAGAAATATCTATGGCAGGTCATGGTGTGTTGTTATGGCTTCATTTAACTTTTTCTCCCATAACTTTACTAGCGTTACATAGACAAACTTTTCCTTAGTTTATGAGCTTTACTTAACAAGCCATTCTTTTATATTTTTAAATCTGGGGATCCCAGAGATTCTTTTAATGTATTATGTTTTTCCATTTTTTATCATTCCAAGTATTCCTGATATATATATATATATATATATATTTTGTAATTTCAGCATTTTTCTATTTCAATTTTCAGGTTTATATATTTTAATATTTTTTTCAAATTATTTGGTTGCTATGTTACCATCCGCCGGACAAGCCATATCAATTAGGTCTTGCTTTTTTTTTCTTTTTGATAATAATTTCCGGTCGGTTTACTTCCGTTTTCTTGTCTGTGTAGATGATGTAATCCGTTAGAATGGTGACAACTATTTCTGTAACCTATGCTTTAAGTAAAGGACAATCCAATCTGGAGTAATGACCGATATATTATTAAGTGAGAAAACAACATGAAAAATTTGTGCCGATGTAAAACATGTATGTGCAATATTCTTATCATGACACCACATCGGCTAAAATTATACCAGGTACATGACTTACTGCCAAATATATTTTGTTAAAATAACACTTAACTTTGCAAAAAGGGACCACTCATATATAACTTCAGGTTGAGTATTTCAGGTTGATGAAGGAGTTTCAAATTGAGAAAATTCAAATTGGTTCCTTCATCCTTTAAACTTAAAAGAGTAAAGAAATCTTTGGAAAGCCGATTATGACACTGAATCGTTTCTATCTCACGAACAGATATTGCCCATTTTACCAACTTCTTGTCACTTGAAAAATGTTAATTATCTATCTATCTATCTATCTATCTATATATATATATATATATTCAAAATAATAACTAAATAAATTCTGCAAGTATCTAAGTTTTAAATTTATACTAAGATAAACTTTAAGAAAAACCATTAACAAACAGAACCTAATTCCATTACAATCCGGCGCACTAAGGCGTTGGATAAGAGGGGGAAAAAAAGGAAATCCGCGGAATAAAGACAAGACATACGATACTCCGCAGTAAAGAAAAAAAAAAAAAAAAGGAACCAACCACAAAAAAAGAAAGAAAAAGTGCTCGATACAAAGTACAAACGAAATGCAAAATACAAACGAAATGTAAAAGTAGAGCAAAGATACACAATACACACACACACACACATATATATATATATATATATATATATATATATATATATATATATGCCTGTCTATCTGTGTGTGTGTTTGTGTGTTTCCATTATAACGGACCCTACTCCTCCGAAATTCTTGTTCTGATTTCAACCAAAACTGGGTGTGTTGTCGGTCATGAGATTATTATTTGATGTACACAATGTTTTTTAATTGATTTACAGGATACGGCAGAAACCACTGAAACGCTTAGAATTTACGACTTTTTCTCTTCTGAGACGCCTTATGCGAATTCAACAAACATTAGGTAACACGTAGATCAAGGTCAGATCCTTTGAAGTATACAAATATCTTTTTAAAATCAATGTACAGGTTTTGTCAAAAATCAACGACACACCTGTTTTCAGGTGGTCTTTTGCGCACATGTATGCATTTTTCCAAGACGCGTCCCTTAAACTCAACCAAAATTGAATCACTTGTAGATCAAGGTTTGATAAGCAAACAAAAAATTCAATTGACACACAGAGTGCGACAAATATTAATAGGAAATATTTCTTTTTGCAGTTGTTCATTTCTCCGAAAAGCTTAACTGTATTCCAAAAAAAATCCTGTTTTTGTTGTAACTTCTACCTTATCATATGCCACAAAAATTTCACGTTTTCTACAAGATGCTAACCCCTCTGACATTGCATGAACAATGCATTCACAACGTCATTGCATCACATTACAGGCTCCCGTAACTTACGACTTCATTTTTCTAAATGTAAATACATAATTCCCGTTTATTATAAAAATTGATCAAGCATGAATCCCGTTTTATAAATACAACAAAAGTCAGTATTTACTTAGCATTTTTCTAACTTACGCATCACGGCAACCTCATACTGGAGCCACTTTTAATAAGTACTTGACCTTCTCATTTCAACATAACCACCAAAAAACTCCGAGCAACACCGTACATGCTATGCAGCTAGTATTATATACCTTTATTATTCTAATTTGGAATTTCCCGCTCTATATATTGACAATTTTGTCATCATCTGTTTTCATTAAGTCTTTCATTAATCTTTTTTGTTTACACTTTATGCCCTTGATCAAAGAATTTATGCAATCCATAACGATGATGGAATATTTCTTCTGGATTTCTTTTTCAGATATAGTTAATATAATACATTGTTTCAATCCCAAAATCTATGGATCATCTTCAGTTTGTTTTACAATTTAAATTACCTTATTCTTCTCGTGTTTGTTTTAATGAAGTTCAAGGTCTGATTCCTCTGTTGAATTTAGATTCCACTATTTTATTTTATATTCTCAGCTACTATTTTTCTGCATTCTACTTGATTTATTCAGATTTGAATCTTCATTAGTTTTTGTAATTTTTTTCACTTTCTGCATTATTTATTGTGTTATTCAATCAGCTTCATTGATTATATATGTTTTTTTCTCTCATGACTCATTTCTCCATTCTGAAAGTTATTCCTATGTTCTTCTTGAAGGACATGGTAAAACCTTCTATAGATTTTTCCATTTAGCAAAAAGTGAAAATATACCGAATTTCCTTGAGAAAAAGTTTCGCATCAACATTCCAACTTTCCACACTACCGCAGTTTATGTGTACGTGTGTGAGTGTGTGTGTATCTGCTTGTACGAATATAATTATTACTTTACCACAACCAAGGCACTGAATCCACTAAGACGCAAGAAGTGACCGACTGTGAAATAATATAGGAAAAAAGAATATAAAAATAGTTGTTAAAGAGCGAGAACAACAATGAACAGAAACTAAGAAGACTGTAGATAACAACTGTCATTCACTCTTTCTCTTTCTCTCTCTCTCTCTATATATATATATATATATATATGTGTGTGTGTGTGTGTGTGTGTTTGCGTGTTTGTTTTCATGTGTGTTTACGTGTGTCTATGTATGTGGGTTTTTGTTTAATATTTTAGGCGTAATATAATGCTGAAACGTTTTTCCATTGAAAATACAGACTATATTCTTATAACCTAACCACGACGAATCACAATTTATTCTATCAATGACTTAATCCGTAACAGAAATAGAAATTGACTATGAAGCCGAAAACTTTCGAAATATTTATTTTAAGTAACTTTACCGCTTTCACAGTTCCATGATTTTCAAAAGCAAAATTAAAATGAAGATATGTGGCGATGTCTCGATATGTCTCACGTGTAACTAGTGAACCTTTTCTTTATTATGCAAAAACAAAGTAATTTGGATTACTATTTGTTTAAAAATATTCTTATAGGTTAATTATGATCACGCAGACAGGGATAATCATTCTTCCAAAGTAAGATTACGAAAATAGGATGTCAAAAATTAAGAGTGCCATTGTCCAATGATTGTGGTTAATGACAACATAGTGTTAAATATTTCAAGAGTCCGGAATATTAATTTTATTGGAGCTAAGTAAGATATCCAAAAAGTTTAACATATAAGAATTTTATTTCTTTTTGTGTGGGTGTGTGAGCACGCGCGTGTTAGTATGTGTGTGTATAAATAGTTTTATTGTTTCCTACGATGTCGAAATGTGGAGGATACATGACAACAAGTAAAAAAGCATGTAGTATAAGTAATAGTCATGACAAAAGCAAAATAAAGAAAAAATGTATACGAGTGTCTCTCTGTCTCTGTCTGTCTGTCTGTCTGTCTGTCACTATATATATATATATATATATATATATATATATTATAAATTATATTTTAGAAATATATATATATATATATATATTATAAATTATATTTTAGAACATGTACAAATTTTTATATGTAAAGTCTCTTTTCTTATATTTGGCAAGATGTGCGTGGGGGTTAGCGATAAAAGAATAACTCTTGTAAATTGTCCGTTAGAATTTTGAAGAAAGTGGGGTAGGTAGGGAGTATAATTGATTAATGAAAGTCTCGGGAATTTTGTAAACAGATTTAACATTAGAAGATGGGGAGTATTTTATGGCCTCATGACTAGACTTTATTCTTTTGGTTTACTAGAGGAGGAGAGTAGGGAAGTGTAAAGTGTGGGAAGGGATACGTATAAATAAATTGATGGTAACAATATACGACTCCATGGAGATGACGGACTCATGATAATAAATAAATCTACTGGAGGTATGATTGATAAAACTAGAAAATTAATTCATAAAGTCTTTAAATCTTTTTACCTATTACACACCACAAACTGTGATCTAATTTAAAATTTAAATTTTTATAGAAAATATTGATTTCCTAAATTCAAAAAGGAGGTTAAATATGCAAAACTAGATTAATTATAAAAAACTATGCTTAAATACAAAAATATTTTATAGTTGTACAAATAAACATTAAAAATAGGTCCAATCTCATCTCTCCCACTCTTAACACTTCCCTACTCTCCTCCTCTAATAAACCAAAAGAGTAAAGTCAAGTCATGAGGCCATAAAACACACCCCATCTTCTAAGTTAAATCTGTCTACAAAATTCTCAACACTTTCATTAATCAACTATATTCCCTACCCACCCCACTTTCTTCAAATTTCTAACGGACAATTTACAAGACTTATTCCTTTATAGCTAACCGCCACCAACATCACACACACAATTCGCCAAATATAAGAAAAGAGGCTTACCATTCCTTTCCACACTTCCTGATGAGACATTGTAATTTCAATGTAGAAACAAAATGTACAATTTGTAGTGAATTTTAAAATTTGTACATGTTCTAAAATGTAATTTATAATATATATTCACAGCTCTATATTATATATCCAGCACTGTTTTAAATTAATGTAAAATTTTTCTTCCTTCCTTATTCACTCGAATATATATATATATATATATATATATATATATATATATATAATGTTGATTTGTGCTAATGTTTAGCACCAATGTTGTTTTTTCATTGGTTTTGTTGATAAAATCTATTTTGGCAACCGGGTATATATATATATATATATATATATATATATATATATATATAATTTAATTATTTGTCTTGTAAATAATTATAGACTGAAGATCGTATTTAATTATATTTAAATGAGTTTTTTTTTACGACTACTTGAAAAACCCAACTTACCCGAGCGTTATGGACTCTCCTTATGTGCTTCCTTGCAGTATTAAACATAATAAGGACTTATAAAATAATAAAAAAAATCAGTGTCGTATAGCATAGAACAGAAGGAGGGAGCGTCGGAGCCTGATCAGCTCTGACGGGTCAACTCAGCGAGGGTAGTATGATGTTGCAAGACCCGAAACTGCTCAATGACCTGAGTAAAGTACATCACTGACGACATCCTCCTGCGCTATAGAAAGTGTGTATTTTCGAAGAATATATATATAAGTTACATGTGTGTGTTATGGTTTATTTAGTTATCAATTTTTATCTGCGTGTGGTTGGGGATGAGTGGATGTGGGGATAGTGGTTTACTGCATTCATATTAATTCGTAATAATGGTAATAACATTATTAATAATAATATTGATTTCATTAGTAAAATTCGCAAAATATATGTTTTGTGTGGTTGTATGAGCACGCGCGTTTTAGTATGTGTGTGTATAAATAGTTTTATTGTTTCCTACGATGTGTGCGTCCGTATAGTCCTTGGCAAATATGCCTTGTCATATATTACATTTATTCATTCTCGTTTGGATACTGGCATAGTATGGGCAAACAAAAGTTAGAAAACTTGGAATTAGAGGGAATTTTTTTGTAGCACGTATGTTTACACCCACAAATTCACGCACGCACACAAAGACACACACATATACATATACAGGAGTGTGAACCGTATGATAGGCAAAGTTATCTACTACTATTAAACAATATTTAAAGAATTAATTAATTATATGCTCACTACTTCTTTCAGATGATATGTCGTTTCAAGTCATGGAAATGATGGCTTTACGCTTATTCTTCTCTTTTGTCTTTATAATTAAATGCGTGTCCTTTTCTATTGTTCCTTTTCTATGTATTTCTACCCACTTATTTAAAAGCATTAATTAACCTATCGCTGTTTTATCATTATTTCATTATTCGTAATTCACATTTCTTTATTAGGTATCCCAGAAATTTTACAGATGTTTCTTGTTTTTCGTTTTCTTGTTTCTTTCTTCCTTAAGTCTTCTTATTTCTTCAAATCCCTTATCTATTGTATCATTAGCATTCGTCATACAAACCAAATCTGTTGTTCTATGCATCCCTTCTGTAGATATTATACAGCAGTTTAGCGCTAATTCTAAAAAAAACATCGTATTTCCCTATTCACATGCATCTTCGGATTTTGTTATGTTAAAACTTCCGTCAAAGATAATTTCTTCTTTTTTATGTGTGATCTCAAAGGATAAGATTCCGTGGTTCATCACAACCTCCTGCCTTTATTGCTGGAATTATTTTTTAATTTTGCCACTTCACTTTGTTCCAAATCCGCCATTCATTCACAGAGAATCGATATGTGGGTTACTTGCTGTTTTTCAATGATTGTATTTGTCTGTTGCACTTAATCCTCTAAACATTCGTAATTTTGGATTTTTATTTTTGTTAAAACTTCCGAATTTTTCATTTGTACTTTTGTTGGATTTCGTCAAACCTCATCTATCACTTTTCAAGTTCATTTTTCATATGTGAGGAACCTAGTCGGTATTCATTGATATATTGGATAGTAAATCCATGTAAAACTTCAATGAAACAAAACGAATAATGACCACCTAGTATCTTTCATACTTTCTTTGATCGATATACTCAGTCTCTTGGCGTTGTTTTTCTTTTCCAAACGCATTTTATTTACATTTTTAACTGTTGAATCCAATTTGTTCTGTCAACATGATGACAAGACTGACATTTAAAAGGCTGACAACGATAATATACGTGATCTCTCGGTAAAGCTTGCCAGTGTGTCATGCACGCCTTACAAACGTTAGTACGCCTTCTTAGATTAACGTCTATTACAGACAATGGCCGTTAAACAACTAATGGACATTCAGGATAAAAATGTCTGAATGTGATGAAAATCTGATCCAACCAAGAATGCCACAATGTTTATCAAGGCCAAACAAATTTCATCATACACCCTGATAGTAGATTCATATTGCTGAACACTACTGCAAATGACTTAATCTGATGGGAAAGCAGAAATCAATTACACTCTGTATATTCAGCGGGTCTAAAACTGGCTGAATGTTTAAAGAAGGTAAATTAAATCAGATGTTTGAAATTATATGCACAAGGGCGTATGTTAATTGTTCAGATTTAAACGAACAACGATCTTGATATATTTACACTGGAAATAGAAATTAGGGCGAAAACTCTATGACTTGGTTCAAGACAATAGACTTAGAAACGCTATATTTATTATAAGTTGTTTCAATTAGTTTTCACAATGGTGTAGATAATCAATAACTGATTAGACTACTTTTATTAGACTTAAAAGGCAATTTCCTGTCTCATACTATTTCGAATCTTACCTTTCGGAAGGTATTTTTTTGGTATCTATATGAATTGTCATTTTTAGGTAATTCGGTTTGTATCATTCTTCTTTTTTGACATGTTCCAATACGCAACTTAGATATCTTGTGTCTCTTACTCTTTCTAACTCTCTAATTTATTCAGTAATTTTATTTTACAAAAATTATGGAGTACAATTAATTTACTTCTAGGAAATTTGATTGAAAATATATCAATCAGTTGATTGGATAACTTATTCGATCGGTGCGTCTTAGAGCCCCATGCATTTTCATGATGTATATTCATAAGTAAAATATAGTTTACTTCTCGTTTAATGACCCTATTTAGCTCTTGTTGCCATTCATTATGTAGCTTCAGTGCAAACAGCGGAAGCAGAATTATCATATTTTTACTTAAAATTTCATCTGCATTCATAACACTGTTCAACAAAAATATTTTTTTTCATAATTTGTGTCGAGACACTAAAGGTCATTTTTAGGTAATTTGAGGGCGCGGATTCCGAAAATGACGTTAATTTTTCTTGGTTAGCTAATGTTTGTGCTGTACAGAAATTACTCATATTTGCAAAAAAATGTATTTTTAATTTGTTTTCTGTATATATGATAGTGGCCGAAGATAATATTTCTCAAAGTAAAACCGTAGAAAACTCTCATTTCGTATTCAAACCAATAAATACTATTTTTCCATAACAATCAGACCCTACGTCTATAGAATTAACACGATTGAATATACCAAGACCAACAAGCATTTCTATGAAATCATTTAATAAAATAACAGCAGAAAGAAAACCTTCAAGAACATCAGAACAATGGTAAAAATGTGCTCCTTCTAGATTGTCTGGCAAGTTTAATGTTATTTAAGTTCCATTTGATACCCCAGAAAAAGTCAGCTTTCATTCAGTTGTTCCACCGTCCCTGGTAGCGATCTTCCATTGTTTTGATATCATTACGGAATCGTTCTCTTTGCTAATCAATCAATATTTCGGAAATTTATACAGATGGTTATATAAAAAATGAAACGTAATACTCATATTAGCATATTACTAATAAGGTTTATCAGTTAATTTGAATGTTGATGATAATTTGAAACATTCGGTACTTCTACTTGAAAATCATTGACTCGAAAACAATTTCTTTCTTATAAAAATAGTTTATTTTAGGGGACTAAATAAATTGCTCTGTGTATCTAAAAATTGATGAGTTTTTACGACCATTGTTCACTAAATGTTGTGGTCAGCCAAAATCGTAAATTCATGTTTTTTTCAAAAATGTGCAATTTCTGTACAGCAAAAACGATAACTAACAATGAAAATCTAAGGTTTGTTTTCTGAAGCAACATCAAATTATATAAAAATGTATTTTGTTTCTTACCCGCAAACATCGTGTTGACCTGTCATTTGTGATTCCGATGACAATTTGGAGTACACGTTTATTTGTATTTTGTTTTATATACATATTGTTCCGATGATGTTTCGACTGAATTTTTTTCAGAATTCTTTCGTACAGTCTAAACTTCAGAAATGTTCGCAACTACAAATGTTACCTCACTTTTACACTTCTTTCCACTGATATGAAATTTCATAATTGTTCTCATTCTTTGTGTAACTGCTTTAACTTCTTTGGGCTATCATTTTGGTGCACTTTATAGTTTAAAATTACAGATGTAAGGGAACAATGACCGATGCCTTATCTCTAGTAAAACACGAATTGTCTACAACATTCTAATATAATACAGAAAATCAGTTTATAGCGATTTACTTTTGCTCATCGTAGCAAATTTTGAAAAGAAACTATCTAAGCTTTACGTTGTATCAGGTAATATGTCTGCCTAGTAGAGCCTCTTGAATACAAACATTGTATATTTCTCCTAAAAATCATGATTTCACTAGTTCAAACCCAAAGAAAATAGCTTCCATGAAAAGATAGTGAAAAAATATGACTATATGAAGAAGAACGTAAATTATAAAAAAGCCAAGAATAAAAATAAGACAGTCCACTATGGAAAGACATTGGAACTGGAAAAATCACTGAAATTACAATGCCTTATTACGCGAAACTTACAGTATACTCCAGCTTATTATAGTCTACGCTATTTTATATCAATAGTATTTATTAGTCTTAGTATATTTGCATTCTTCTTCATAATAAGTGTTATAGAAGAATATACCGCCTTTTCTCTTGTTATAATATCTTTATTAGTGTACCCAAAAATGACAGTTATAATATGGATTGAAGTACTATCACACATTCCCAAATATGTTTTGTGGGTGTTGTATCTCCCTTAATTTCATTCTGATACTTTAATATGGTTTAGTAGGCGGAACTATTGATTAGGTTTTGATTTTTCATCATATATATTTCTCTTTTGAAACATGATTTTCTGATTATCAAAATTTATTTCTATTTTTTATGTAGAGTTATTACATAACATACTAGGGAAGATAGCAACAGCACCAAGGTTTTTATCTCTCTTTATATCTTAATTGATTAGTTTGTCATGAGATTTTTTTTTTATACGGCTTATCAACCTTTTAGATATTATTTAAAGCCAGACCACATTATGAGATTTTGATAATATTTTAGAGATATTAATAATTTACAGGTACAAGTCCTATGATTTAACCTGGCATGGAGTAAATGGCGGTTTCACACCTTTTTCAAACCAAAGTAATGAATCCGATTAGAACTTGAACTCAGCCCTCTGATTTCGAAATCTTGGCCATTATTCATTACATTAATTGTGCATCCAAGCATCTTTAATTCCCAAGCTGTCACCCATCTGAATGATCATGTTCGACGTTGCTTAATCTCAGAGATTTTTTTTTTATATATAAGCGTTTCACCCCGAGCAAGGCATGTCGCTGCCACTACTGTGCAGGGGGCTACGTTGAGTGGAGAAAGGCTGATTAAATATAGGAAATGACAGAGGGTGGGTGATAGGCGGATAAGGATACCGAGAATGAGGGTTGGGTTGATGAGAGTGTTGTGAGAATAGTTGGGAGTTAGTGTGATAGGAGGTGTCTATTGACCCTACATTTAAACACCTGGAGATTGTAACTGTCGGGAAAGCAGACTTGTGGAAGGGAGTTTCACAGGCGGGAAGCGCGAGAAAAGAAGCTGTTGGTGTAGAATTTATGGTTACATCTTATTTGTTTAACTGTAAAAGGTTGGGATCTAGTTGTTAATCTAGTATCTCGTGTAAATTCGTGCTTAGGCGGCACCAGTGATCTAAGCTCATCGGAGCAGAAGCCATGAAAGTACTTGTAGAAGAGGCACAGGGAAGCCACATCACGCCGGTGTGAGAGCGGCTGCAGCCGGTCCTACAAGTCAGTACCAACCACGTTACAGATCCTCCTTTGTATTTTGACCAGATATGGCAGCAATATTCAATACACGGGCGGATGGTAGATTTGTATATGTGCAGAATAGATTCAGGTGGGAAAAATTTCCGGGCCCTGCACAGGGAGCCCACTTTCATAGCAGCAGATTTGGCAATGGATTCGATATAGTCATTCCATTTGAGGTCCGCCGAGAGTGTAAGGCCAAGGAGGCGTAGTATTTTACTCTCTGGGAGGCTAGCCTGTCCCATGCTAATGGGAGGTAGATGCGATTGTCTATGGTGATTAGTTGATAACAGCTTTGTTTTAGAGGCATTGAAATTTACCAACCATTTCCTACCCCAGGTCACTACGGATTGGAGGTCCCTTTCAAGTACGGCAGCGAGGTTCACTTTGTCGTCCAGACCTGGTTTCTGATCGATGCGGGAGTAGATTGTCGTGTCGTCGGCATACATGCCAACTTGGGATCTAATGGTGTCGGGGAGATCATTAATGTAGATCAGAAAGAGCGTGGGACCTAGGATGGAACCTTGAGGGACGCCCGCGTTCGTCTGGTAGTTTTGGGAGGCATGCCCATTTAATACCACCTTCAATGTGCGGTTAGAGAGGAAAGACTGGATGAGGTCAAACAGATGTCCAGTTATCCCATAGTTCCGCAGTTTGCACAAGAGGCCAGCATGCCAGATATCCAAGGCAACGGTTCGGGCTTCACCATTCTTGTCAAGTGCCTGGTATATGTACTCGGTAATGGTCGTTAGCATATCAGCAGTAGACCTGATGAAGCGAAACCCATACTGTTTGTCAGGGAGAAGCCCGTTGGCCATAAGATGCTGAATCACCTCGGCGTTGATAATGGCTTCGAAAACTTTGCCAAAGATTGGAAGGAGACTAATAGGATGGTAATTGGCGGGGTCTGAGGGTTCGCCAGAAGTCTTAAATATAGGTACTACGCAGGAGGACTTCCAACAGGCAGGAAAGCAGGAAGCAGATAGGCAGAGGTTATAGAGTTTAGAGAGGACAGAGGAGAGTTCTTGGGCACATTTCTTCAGTAATATGACTGGGATTCCGTCACCGCCGCTCGCTTTGTGTGGGTCAAGTTGCGCAATTATCTTGGCGACCAGCGAGGGTGTAATGTGGACGTTATTTAGTTGAGCCTTAGTTCTGGGTGGGAAGTCTGGTGTAGGTATTCCTAACGAGTCCAGTGTCGAATTGGTTGAGAATCTACGGGCAAAGCATTCAGCCTTGTTGACTGGGGAGGTGAGAACTTCAAATTCATTGATTATTGGGGGTATTTAAGTCTTGTTCCTGCTGAGTACGCTTTTGCAGAGACGCCAGTAATCTTTGGAGCCAAACTTAGAGGATGCTATGCGTTGCCTAATTCTGGTAGCAAACGCCCTCTTGGCTTCGTTCAGTACTTTTTTGCACTTGTTCCGTGCTGAGGTGAAAAGGCGCCTGTTTTGGTTCGACGAGCAGCTTCGATAGAGCCGGAAGAAATGGTTCCGGTGGGCAATAGCGGCCGAGCAAGCGGGTGAGAACCAGGGGGACGAATTTGGTTTTAGTTGGAATTTTCTGGCAGGGATAAAAGCATCTTAACCCAAGAGGAGACTTCGGAGGCACAGTCTTCGACAGGAAGATCAAAGACGTTGTTCCAGGGGACGTCGCAGAGGAAGTCCCTGAACGAGTCCCAGTCGTCTCTTTGGTAGCAGTATATTCTGCTGGTCTGGTTTTCTTGGGTAGAGTTAATGCGGATTGATATGTTTACGGAGACTACGGCGTGGTCAGAGTTTCCGAGGGGGCAGAGTTGCCTGGTAAGGCAGGAGTCTGGGATGGAGGTAAAACAAAGTCCCTTCCGTTAGTGTTTTTAGAGAAACGCGTGGGGTAGTCCACCACTTGCGTTAGAGCTTGGGCTATTGAAAACTGCATGGTGCGGATCCCAGCAAGGTCGGTGGCAGAGTTTTCAAGCCACTTGGTGTAGTGGGCGTTAAAATCGCCAAACACAAATATATGGGCAGATGGGTGAGAAGAAATGGCCCTGTCAATGTTAGTAGAGATGCAATCAAGTACCGTACAGTCAGAGGAGGAGGGGGAGCGGTAGAGGAAGAAGAGATAGCTAACCGAGCTTAGAAGTGAGAGACGGAAGCACATGAAGGAATCATCAAGGGATTCAAGAGATGTGACCCTGGCTAGGGGGAGTTGTTCGCTGACATATACACCAAGCCCATGCATATGGACATTGGAGTCCTTCCTGAAGAGAGGAAGGTAACCAGGAACAAACAGCTCTGAAGAGGAGATAGAGGGGTCAAGGTTAGTCTCACATATAGCTAAGATATCGGGTGAGTTAGTTAGAAGGAAAGATTCTACATTATTAATGTTACTGCGAATACCTCCTATATTTGTGAAGCTAACGCAGATAGGTATGGGCGATTTACGACTAGCTGGTTTAGGCTTGCTATTTTGTTTGTTTAATTTCATGCTGGTTATAGTTGTGGATAGAGAGAGGTCTAGAGTAGGGTCAGATGGTCGTTAATTGCAGCAGGTGAAGGATGGTGAATGGCGCCGCCTGCAGCATAATGTAGCCTCGGGGTTGCCCATCGGAAATTCATCCATGCGCGAAATGGCACTACAGGAACCCCGATATTATTCAACTGTTGATCAGAGCAGCCTCTCGAGACGCTACGCAAGAGTTCGGGCTCCTAACTACCAGTCGGAAGCAGCAACCAGGGAACTGCCAACCCGGTACCCTCAGAATGAAGAGACCACCATACTCACCAACTGCAAAAAGCTTCCAGCCGAACCGACATAAAGACCGAAAAAGAGAGAGATGAACCGGGAACCCCTTCCTAAACAAGAAACAAGGCGATCACCTCTACTCCTGTCCAAAAGAAGGGGGTGGAGTGTGAGACCGGGCGATAGAAGGTACTATCTACTCCAATTAAAAAAAAGAATAAATGTATGACTGAAGTTAACTAAGTTTTAACTTAGTATAAGTCAAACCTAAATTTGATAATTAAGAACAATATACACAAAAATTAGGCAGAAAAGATAAGAACCGAAGAAAAAAATAAAATAAAATAAAATAAAATAAAATAAAAATACAAATAAAAATAAATAAATAATTAAATAAATAAATAAATAAATAATTCAAAAAATAAGATCACACTGGCTAAACTTACCAAGTTGCAGGCTGACTGACAGAAAAAAGTTAAGAAAATTTCAAAAATTATCTTCATTTTGTTTCTTCTATACAGTTCTGGAAAGTTTAAGTTACCTTAAGTAAGCAGTAACAGACAGTAGTGTGATGGTGGGGGATCACCTCAAAGCCATGTGTCCAGTTAGCAAGGGAGGGACAGAGAACAATAAAATAAAACAAAGAAACATGGCCGGTCTTAGAATTCCTACATATAACCAAAACCCTAATATACCAAACCTAAATTTGATAATTAAGAACAATATACACAAAAATTAGGCAGAAAAGATAATAACCGAAGAAAATAAAATAAAATAAAATAAAATAAAATAAAAATACAAATAAATATAAATAAATAATTAAATAAATAAATAAATAAATAATTCAAAAATAAGATCACACTGGCTAAACTTACCAAGATTACGAGGAACGTTGTTTCAAACTGAGCCATATTTTAAAATCGAGGAACGAATTACTCAACCCACAATCATATTTCATAGATTATTAGAAACACGGGTAAATTATATCCGGACATATTCTAGTAAGTGTGTTAATAAAACTTTCTACACCAAAAACTTCCTGGCAAAAGATGGGTTAACATGGCTATAGCTTTTCAAAGGATTTATTGTTATCTATCTTATATGTCTATAAGTTTACCATTCGTCTATGCTTAGAATATCGTTGACACATAAAATGAGTACATATTTAGAAATTCTTGATAAAAGAATCAGCGATATTGTTGGTCCAGGCCTGGTGTACAGGTTCTTTTACCTTCCCTCCGGCGTGAAAATGCTTCTCTGTGCCTTTTCTACAAATATTCCCATGGTAATTTTTCAGATAGATTTTCTGACTTTAAGCGATGTAAATGTAATGAGGAAGATGGGTTTGGAGAATCCGATACTCACATGTCAGATGGAAGGAAAGAGAAACTGGAAAGAAACGCGTAACTTACTTGATAGTATTGAGCAAATGGATGGCAGAGCAAGGTTTGGCAGAAGTAACAGTAGAAAGCGTGTTGAGATCTGCTACGGCTAGGGAGATGTGGAAGGCTGTGATTGCCTACGTCCCGAAAGGAAACGGCACATAGAAGAAGAAGAAGAAGAAGAAGAAGAAGAAGAAGAAGAAGAAAACTAGATTAGCATCAAGTTCTCATTAATTTACAGTTGATTTGGCTAGATTTAACCATTTTTTCTCACTAAACGGTTTCTTTTTCGCACTTCTCACTAGTGCATTTCTCTTTCGGCTCCAGGTTTTCCCGTGAACTTTTATCTTCAAAAATTTAAACGAAATGTCAATCGTTATCTCGTTTTTTCCTGATTAATTACGTACAGTTTTCTTTCCTTGGCAATTTTTCAGTTTTCCAATTTTTCATACCCTCTAACCCTTTTTAACCCAATAAATGTATCGCCTGACTCGGAATAAATTTCGTTTAAAAAATACGTATATTTCTGTTTAAAAACTCAGCATTAAAGTATTTTGAGAGATTATGCATTTATTAAAGACTTTGTCTTTAAAAAACGGTTAAGGCACTTACCTGAGATATATTTACAGTTTTTCTTTGTGTAAATGTTTCATAAATTTCAAAGAAAAATTATCTTTTTTTTCTAATCTATTGTCCGCTTACTGAAACTGGCTTTCGATTAAAACTAAGTTTAACAAATTATTATTTGTGAAACGCTCTCAGTCATATTTGAATAAAGAATACCATGAATCCTTAAAAGATTTCTAACATACACTGAGTGATTTTATTTTATACGTGTTATGCATAAAGAGTTACATCTAATAACTGCTATTTGTATGGTTCTTTCAAAATAGACAATATTTTTTTTCGCTAATGCACATTGAAAACAGATTAAGGAAGAAAACTCAAAGCATAAACGATTCTCAATCACAGATAATGCTACAAAAACTATCGCTTTCAGTACTGCGCCAAAACATTTTTAACATTTACATGGCTTCTTTAAATGTACGTGCTTCAACAATCTTTGTAAACAATAGAGGAATATTAAAAGATATTTTGTTGTGAAAGCGTACATTATTTTCCCTCGTTAAAAATTCCGTTATAAACAACATGATGTTTTGATACATTGTCTCAATCTGCCAAAGTAGTAAAAGGTAGATACAGAATGAGCATCTAATGATTTCACAAGCTTCTTACAATTTACTAAACTGAACTTCGAACAGTACAAAGTATCTATCGAATAATGAATACTATTTGTGTTAAAGAATAAGTTGGAAATAAACTCTACAACTTAATTACACTATTTTACACCTACTTAATCTGGAATCAATAGCATTTTACAACGTAGTAAAATGAGAAAGTGATTTCTTATTTTATCCATCTCCATTTTAGCTTTACAGTATTTTACAAGTTTTGTCACATTCACTATATAAATAACTGGAAACATTGAAGAGTTTGTTTCATAATATGACGGATGCTGATTATATTTAAATCATCAATTCAATACCTCATTCGCCATGGCAAACAAAAATATTATATACAAATTTACAAACTTGGGCAAATTAATTGAAATAAAACTAATAATATGTTTCACACTTTCCCTACTCACCGCATTTTCATTTAAATTTCGGACTGATGGATCCAGTTCGTTTCTTCTCTATACGACTGACATTTGAAAGGCTGACAACAACAATATCCACCATCTCTCTGTAAGGCTTGATAGTGAGTTCATGCAGCGGTACAAGTTTCGTAGGATTTCTTGGAGTAAAGTCAATCGCAGAAAATGGTTCGTAGGACAAATAAACGACAGTCTAGTCAATGGTGTCTGTGCGTGATAAAAATCTCATGTAATCACGGATGACTCAATTTTTTTCAAGGACAAAAAAATGTCATCATACAACCTGAAAGTAGATTCATATTACTGCACACACCTGCAAATGACCTAATCTTGGGAGAAAATAGAAATCCATTACACCCTGTTAAATCAGTGTGTCTAAAACTGACCGTGTGGTGAAAGAAAGGAAATGAAAGAAGTTGTTTCAAATTATTTACAATAGGGTGTTAGTCAATGATTCGTATTCAAAGGAGCAGCGGTCTCAGCATATATATACTGGAAAAAGGACAAAAACTACATGGATCTGTTCAAGACAATAAAACTAGAAACATTATAATTATTATCACAGAGCTAAGCAATAAAAATTCAGTAATATTTGCAAACTTTTAATCATTCTGTCTCAAAGAAGGAAATAATGCCACTACAACGCAAGTAAGTAAGTGAAGCGACATTATTTAGGAGAAAGTACATTAAGAGAAAATGATTTCCGAAGACAGATATTGATTGACGTCGCTATTAAACTTGTGGGTGGCAGGGAGCAAGAGACCTCCACAGGTCAGATGTGTGAAAAAGAAACTGCTAGCATGGAACTTACGGTTATATCTATCTAATTCAACAGTAAAACGATTAGAATAAGTTGCCGATCTATCAGTATGCTTAAATACAGGACATTGATGTACCAAAGAGGTCATTAAAACACTTTTCATAAGATATTTATAGAAATTCGGAAGCCACACCAATGAAGCGAGAAAGTAACTGAAGTCGAAATACCGAGTTAGAACTAACAATATTTCAGTTCTTTCTTTCGATTTTATCGAGAATCTCGAGATATATAGCCGGGTTACCAGAGAGAAAGTCAATATTACTGAACACCTATGTAATATCGACTTTCCTATATGCCAGTGGATGTTGGAAAATCTCCTCACACATATAGAAGAGTTTTGGAGTGTCGTAGATGTTACTACTGACAAATGCTGCAAATGCAACGGACAAATCATGTGAGCACCGAGGAAAATTTTAAAAGCTTTCAATCTGCTAAGATGCTGCTAAAACTTCATGGGCATATAATGAAGAATGAATATTTAGAGTATTTAACATTCTCATGTCTAGTGAAGGCAAAAGATGCAGATAGAAACAGCGGGTGACTTATAAAGAGTTTCAGAGACTGATGACAAAGCAAGGACAAAAAGTAATATTAATATTCGAAAATAGGATTGATCAAAGATAGTTAGGAAGTTCAGAGAATTCCTCTTTGGCCAATTCCTGATTGACCATGGCATACAAAACTGAGGAAATATGCAAATGTCAAGCAACTGTACGAAATCAAGAAAGCAAAATTAATTGAAAGCATTTACTTATGGTAGATAGAGAATTAAAATGAATTTTTATAAGAGTTAAAGTGTTTCTTAAAGTTTTTAAGAGTAAAAAATGCTAAGAATAACATTTAAAAAATCCCAGGTAATGTAGTTTAAAATATGACAAATTGTTGATCGAAATTACCTTTTCTCCGTGGATTATTTTAATACATTAAGGCTCGGTGTCCAACATCTGGGGGCGATGTTCATTAATTGATAATATGTATAAATCAATAATTAATACAGTGTCTTTTATATGTCGAAAATACCAGATTCTATAGCGTTTGTCTGTTCTTTTTTTTTTGTTATTTTTTTTTTTTTTTTTTTTGTCTGATTGACTGTCTCACAAAATAGATTAGGATGAAACATTCAGAGATGACTGTTTAGTTTTGGGGTTCGATACGGTAAGGGATAGTTTTTGTATTACGTTTCTGTTTTGTTTTTTGTTTTTTTTTATTTTATTTTATTTTACTAATATTTTTTCGTAGGTTTTCATGCAAAATACTAAATTACCCCCCTTAGATAGCCTTATACCATTATATTATGTGAAGGCACAATTATTTGCACGAAAATATTAATATTTATAATATAAATTTCATAATTATTATCATACAGCTAGAGAAATGTTTGGTCAATTTTCTTGCAGTTATTCTCACTTTAATAATCATATCTTGCTAAACACTAACATGATGCCAGTTTTACCTTGTTTGGAGTTTTTGATCTTTGACTGCTCTTGTCTGAAATTAATACCAAATTTATTTTAGTAATCTATAATTAATACTGTATTTGTAATTCACTTTTTTCTAAATTATTTTAATGCCATGTCCCTACAGAAGGAACATTCTTTAAACACTCCGCAATGTTCTTTTTTTATTATTTTTGAAATTCCAAGCATTTTAGGAAAGGCCGACGGTTGATTTATTTATTCATTCTTCTGTTCCAAACTTGGTGTTTTCTGCTTCTTCTCTTAGTTTTTAGATTTTTATCAGCCAATTATAGAAAACCCAGTTGACGTTTCTCTTTTCCCGAAGGCATTAGTACGAAAGTGGACGCCACATCTTAATGCAGAATATGAACTCAGTTCGCGATCTGGTTTCTACAAAAAACAATAAAAAATATTATAATCTGTTATAAATATTGAACGAACGATTTTCCTCTTTACATCTGCTGCATACATAAATCTGAATCTTAAGGACATTTAACAAAAAATAAAATTTTAGGCGGGGGCTATTCTAAATTAGGGTGAGCGTGAATGGGTAAAGCAACATAAAGCAATTATGAGGACACTCATTCACAAGCTGTTAAAAGTAAGTAATTCAATAATAAAACAATAAAAAGAAATCAACCAGATGTAAATGATACAAAATTAAAAAAGTCAACAAAACAAAAGCAATTACAATCAGTTAACAGCCTGGAGAAACACGCACAAACTAAAATATTAAATTAGACAAATTTTAATGTAAATAAAATAGGGACAGAGCTGCCGTTGAAATTAAGCCCTAACGAGCAAGGACGTCATAACAGTGGCCTCACAATACTTCGAAATTCGTATGGCTCTACTCCATCAAGTGACTAACTTCTCGAGAGTATATATATATATACCCTGGAGAAGTTAGTCACTTGATATATATATATATATATATATATATATATATATGATCGTTCTGATAAAAAATACCCTAATTTTAAGGGTCTTGAGGAGGTAGTGCTGCCCTGGGTCAACAAGAGGATGGCTGCGCTGAAGACCTTATTTCTGCTACATGCCAAACAAGCAGAAGATCCTAGTCATGGCCCTCAGAAAATGTCTACGACCACCTCAACCCTTATTTGCTACCTTGCTACCTTGATACCTTGCAATCTTGCTACCTAACTTCCCACACTGCAACCCCGTTAATTATAATGTGTGGGGTGCAGTTGAGCGAGAGACCAACAAAATGTCTTGTAAAATTAAACATGGACTAAAAGGTAAAGATTAATAGTAACAATCACCAACTTAATGAGAGAGACTAGTCGAGTATAAGAGATTCTGAAATTATCTTGAGGAAGTGGTTAAAGCCAATGATGAATTTATTAAATTAAGTTACTCTTTAGTATTTCAAGATATTTTTATGCAGTTTTGGTAAATATAACTGTTATGAAGGTGTTATTTTCATTTTTGCATCATTTAGACGACAATGGCAGCCTGTATATTTAGCTGAATCTATAACTTTGTGTTCAAAATAAGTATACATCAGTATTAAATATCTTATAGAGAGCACAAAAGATCAACCAAGCAACCAAGTAAAATCTAAATAAAAGATATAATGATTAAATTACACTCCATATTTTTTATAAATAATACAAATAAATTTTCAGTTATAAGTATATAAATTTGTCACTTGGTGATAGAAATAAATAAGTTCTGAGTTATTTAGTTTTTTAAAAATATATCCTCATCAATACCCTTAATCCAGGGCTCTGTATTTATATGAAACTTCCAAATTAAAAGTTTTAACAGAGTGAGGGCTAAATAATCTACTCTCGGATACTGCTTGAATTTTCAATAATGTGATCAGCTTCTTGAGATGCGGATGAGGTAAACAAAGCAGCAACAATATGGAAAGCTGTATTTTAATTTATCATACACACATACATGAATTATTATTAAAATAAATTATGTCTATATTATTATTAATTACATAAATTATTGAGATTATTATTATCATAAACATATTAATACATACATTTTCTTCAAAATTAGAAAGATCACATCTGTTTGTATACATTCTTCGCTACAGTTTAAATGAAAACCTATTAATTGTATCGCACACACATAGATTAATGATATCGAACAAATACACACATTCAAACACATTCAATTTCATTTCACACCAAAATGTAAAAACACACATAGACTAATGATATCGAACAAATACACACATTCAAACACATTCAATTTCTTTTCACACCAAAATGTAAAAACTGTCCATCGTTGTTACACACATGACAAACGTATTATTACGCACACATGCGTACAGACAAGCGTTTCTATACAGATATAAACTTTCAAAATGTTCAACAAATAATTGTCTATTGCTTTATCACACGTGACACATATCTGACCAATAAGAATCAACTCCAAACAACATTGCAATATACCGTCTGTTTGTAATTTTTCATTTCATTTTTTATTTCAGATCCTTTAGTAGTTCTCAGAAGAAGCTTTAATAAAAACGGAACATATTCGATTGAGACAAGTTTCTTACATTGTTTCGATTCACCTATTCAACTCACATACATAAATGCGTGCATATATAACAGTTTGTGTTTTGTTTTGTTTCTTTCAAGCAGTATCGGATCGATTTATGTTTTTTCCAGCAGTATTGGATCGATCTCGCAAAAAGCAAAGTCTGTTCTTCCGGACAAATGGATAATCATAATCATTTGTGGCAATGTATGGCAAGGGCAGAGGCTATTCGATTCAAACACTCACTGTAGTCCTTGTACACTGAGTGCTTTCTATCGAGATAACATCTCGAGTAAAATTGCTATTCAAGGCTGAAGAAGCTAGCCTCGTTTTAAGCATAAAGACACACACACATGTTTGTGTGCTACCTTTTGAGTTGCTTTTTTGTGAATATAATTGATCCACTGATAAGAAAGCAACCATCAGATATCCAAAAGTCCGCTCATTTCATTACTAATAAAAGATGCTTTCATCTGATGGTGAGCCTGGATGAGGTGAGTCTGTTCACCAAGATACCTACGGTGGAGTCATTATCGGTAGTCAGGGACAGACTGGCCTCAGACTCAACTCTAAAAGAACGTACCAGTATACCACTAGATAACCCGATAGAATACACATTGGTGAACAAATAACTTAGAGAGTTGAGTTAAACTACTTTGTTCCTGAAAGTATCATTGCACATAGAATGAGAATGATATAACACAATGATCGAAATAAAGGGTTTGGTTTTAAATTCCTAACACCTAAAGAACGCCAGAGCCTACAACTATAAAGATGAGGACAACAGTCTGAACAGTGTAAATAATGTAGAATGAATATATAGGTTTCAACCGACGGTAGCACTGGTTGATCGATTAATGAATGCTAAATGAGGTCTTATAAGGAAGCGGTTAATATTATTATCATCGCCAAAACACCAGTAAATAAAAAGATAATAATTCCTGAATTACTGAATTATACTCTATTTAACCTTGCGAATACTTTACCTTGCTGATCTGTCTTTTCACAATGCATTTCAATATTGTTCATTAGATTTATTAGCTGTCACATGAAAAAAAACCATAATTATGTATACTATTGCTTTATGATTCATCCCATTTGATTCACCGATATGAGAATGTCTATCTCGTTTGTTCTTTTTCTTTAGAGAAATAGTCTACCATTATCTCACATATGAGCGCATAATTTTGATCCATTTTAGTTCCTTACACATCGAATTCAAAATATAGCAATCAATTACTTCAAATCCTTATCTTTTATGAGAGGAGGTCTTCGATGCTTAAAAGATCCCAGCCCAATTGTCCTGCTACAGCGCTATCATCAATGAATCAAAATTAAAGACGTCTTTCATTTCATAGACTTCTTTCTTTTGTAAAATAAAATAACTTTGGTCAATGAAGAGAATTGCATCTTGGGAGTTCATTAATCGTACAGTGGCTACGATGATTTTCGCTACTTTTCCCCAATATTAAATGCCGTATAAATGATCGTTCGAAGCAAATTAATAAAAGAAAAAAAGAAATAGAAGCCTGCTTGGCATCAAATTATAGCTGCTCGTTCGATCACGGCTATAACAAAGATGTACAAAAGAGATATACCTGAAAAGGTGATGATGGAAGTGGTGACCTTCTGAAACTATTTGCTTCCTTCATACTCTCTTGACTTAAACGTAATTCGTCTGATGCAGTCCGGATCAAAAGATCAAAAGCAGTGGATTGCGCTCGCATTCTGGTTGAGCGAAATTGTACTTCTTGACACTTGCCGCTGACCATACAAGATTGCGGTGTAACTTTCATTTAAGCCTGATTAGGGGATTTCCAGGAAAGATAGGTAATTGAATGTAGTCAGATGCAAAAAGAGCCTTGTAATTCTTAACAGAAATGAATCGGCGTGAGGCTGAAATGAAAAGGCACTGCGGAAACAAGCGCAAAATAAAGATTATCATTAGTAGGGAAGTAAAAATCCCGAGGTCATTGCAACAGCAGTCTCTAATTTTTCAATTCATATTTTACAAGCATAGCTTAGTTCAAAACCCGACAAGGCCAAACTAGATAGATTTGGACATGAATATTGCAATGTGCTAATCTTCCAAGTATGAAATCCCGGTTTTTGAAGTCACTCCTTACCGACTTCTATGAACTGCGAGAAATAAACATTTTGGACGATGGATGGCCATAATTATTAGAGAATATATAAACTAACAAAAACATTTATACAAAACAATCATTTGAGGTGAAAGTTTAAAACTAACAGATTTTTCGTATTATTTTCTCTGAATTACGATCAGGTCAAGTTTTAAAATTAAGGACTTTTGATTACAGTAAATGTTCATTGATCGAAATCAAGGTATATTTCATAAGTGAAAGAAAGCCCATTTTAAAATGCCATAATTGCGATGGTTTATACTCCAAAGCTTCCTTTTAATATATGTAAATGTCTATTATTTCTTGGGAAAGATCTATGAATATTTTCTGTTATCTTACCCAAAGTTTTTAATTCTTTATCGCCTTCTTTAGAACTAACTGCAACGCAAGATTAGAGAAACCAGTCTTTGTAGCTGTTTTTGTTATAAAGAGAGGAGAAGTAGTTGTATACATACCTTTCTGAAAGACATTAATGAGAAGTAAACATAACAGATTTCGATGAAAATAGGAATACGCCTCGTTGTCCAAATATTTCATCACTATAAACGCTAAGCTACTTGCTTTATCCGAATGCAAAGCTTCAGATAAGGAGTGAAGCACTTCATGAGCATAAAACTAGATTTTATTTGCTGTTTTACCCAATTTTAACCTGCCCCGTGGTCGGAGTACTTGTTAGAGTTCCAGCAATGGGCAAATAGTGACCATCCACAAAACAAAAACTATGAAAGTATAAAAATACATTTTAATCGTAAACATACTCACAATACATTTTTATATTAAAAAGGATAAACAAAATTTGTTCATCATAAAATGCTGAATGATCCATTTTGAAAACAATGTATCCAGCAATACTTTTTATCTCTAGTCAAAAGTTTACAGCAATAATTAAAATATAATTAGCTGACAACGTAAAATTATGCAATCTAAAACTAAACTATTGTTTCTAATAATCGACATATAGACAGAGACAGCGCATTGGGTCAAGAAGGTTTAAGAAAATGCTCTTATTTGTACATACATGAATGTATATAAAACTAAAAGAGAAAATAATAATAAGCAAGAGGTAGACAATCAACAATACTTTAAATAAAATGTTAGGAAATAATGTCCAATGAACAGTGGAAAGAGCGATAACTTTTAATAGACTTATTTTCCTATAAAACCTGTATTAAGTTAATGATTTTACAAATTTCAATGATTGACAAATTTCTCCTTGTTAGAAACGGAAAACAGTGGCAGATAGATAGATAGATAGATAGATAGATAGATAGATAGATAGATAGATAGATAGATAGATAGATAGATAGAATTAATGCAGATACGTTTGTCACTTCACTGAACAGGTTCATGTCGACTTTTATCCTATTAACGTTGTATCTAACCTGATATCGAACACTTTGAGATAAACGAACTGCTTGCAAAAATACATTTTTCTCAGTAAAACTAATGAAAAGTAAACAACAGTCTTGGTGCTAAACATTATCAAAACTCAAGAATATATATATATGTGTGCGTGTATTTATGTGTGTGTTTATATATGTACATATATATGTATGTGTGTGTGTGTGTGTGGAGAGAGAGAGAGAGAGAGAGAGAGAGAACGGTCCACCTATCGTCCGATTCATAGTCGTCTTCGCCCTTTTGAACATCAGTAAAAATCTAACCTTTGTTTCCATTTTAGAACTGGGTTTGCAGTTCCATCTACGGTCTTTTGACACTGTTTAACTGTCAGTAGCCCTTTTCGTTTTAGTGGCACTATTGCCTAGCTAGGGTGAATTGACTTACACACACAAACATACACACATATATGTGAATGAAAAGAAACAATAGGAAAGGATGAACCTTGATAAAGTTCCGCAGTAAACGAAATGTTACAATTTTTTCTCTTGTCGATTTTATTTTTATTTATTTTGTCTCTTCTGCAGATACATTGCATTTTAGGATATTCAGACCCACATCACGCATTATATATATATATATATATATATATATATATATATATATGTAGAGGTTAGGAATTTTATCATGCGACATAAGTTTTAATATCAATATTGCCAATTTGTCAAGTACATAACTTCCTATTAATTCCGGCCATTGAAGACTATCCAAACAGGTAAGTGGGAAGAAGCTAAAATAAACTGCGATTTAACCCATGTTACGTTGTTATATTTCGAATTTAGTATTGTAAACGAAGGATTGAACAAACGACAGTTGTTCAAATCATAATCAGACCAGATTTTAGGATCTCCCCAGGACACTGTAAGATCAGATCAGCATGGTTGTTTCATAAAACTTAGATTGGTACCATTTCAGAAATATAAACGTGGATGAAGAAAGTTATTTTTAATAGGAACTATAACGCTATTTAAGGGCAAAACTAGGAAACTATTAGCTAATTATTATATATATATAAGTATTGAAACTGCCATAAAAACAAGACTACAACCAGCCATTGAGATTTTCACTCGCCCGACCGATTCAGTCGATTAAAAACTTATTTACGCGATAAAAGTTTATTGCTTTACTCGCCCACGGTCGATGAAAAATCTCGCAATGAAACGTGTCCCTTCAAATATAGAAAAAGAAGATCTGATTCCTTTTACAACCCAAATGTATGCCATTAAAGATTCACATGTTACCTAGAATGACATTATTGAAATCAATGGCCGGTCAATGTAAACGTTTGTTTAATTCACGCTTCCAGAATGGAGCCAAAATGATATGTCGCCCAGATTAAAGACGCTCACAGATTTTTAGAAACTTATTTAGAAAAATATTATCCTTGACTCAACAGCAATTTCCTCCCCGCTTACGAAAAGTAAAAACAACATTTGAAAGGAAGAAAATAAATACGCATAATTCTTTCAACCAAGCCCTGAAAAACAATTTATACAAGTAAGTAATTTTTTGTAGAATAGTGTCAGATATGTTATTTCTTTATCATCTGTGTGATGGAGGTTGTAGTCAAACAGAAGAAATAAACCCAGCATATCATGATGTTAAAAGTTTTATCAACAAAAATGTTTACCCTATTATTAAAAGGAAAAATCAAATTTTGGTATTATTTTTTTAAAAATTTAAAATCCTTTCTAACACGTTCGAAGTGTTAATTAAAATTTATTTTTTTGTTTTCCTTTCAGCGATTCACGCTATGTTTACGTAAGGCGACTGTTAAGAAAATGGAGTTGGTCGAGTAAAATGATTTGGGGGCCCAATAAGTTTTCCCTCGCTCTCGACCGCCGGTCGAGTGATTTCTTCAAATCTCAAAGGCTGACTACAACACATATTAATTCTGTCTGTATTTCTGTTATGAGTTATTATAACTATTTACACCATTTTTATTGTTCAACCTGATCTTCTGATCTTTACCCTCAAATTCACGAAGTTTGGACAGTTGTATTTTTTTATAACCCTTTCACCCCAAGATGCTTTTGGTGAGCGAGCAACCCCTGATGTGGGTACATGTGTGGGTACCTGTATCTGTTCGACTAGAGTAGGTAGTAATGTTAATATTATCTCTCTCTCTCTCTCTCTCTCTCTCTCTCTCTCTGTACTCACTCTCTTTGCCTTACGTATGATGATAGGAGAGGGAAGGCATAAAAGAAAATAAAACATTGATGTTGAAGAAAGATTAAGAGATAGGTACGGGGGATGGTAAAAAAAAGAGTAAGAGAGAGGTGCTGGTTATGTTGAAAAAATGACAAGAGAGAGGTACAGGGGATGTTGAAGAAAGGGTAAGAGATGTGGGAGTCAAGGAAATATAAGATGGCAATTGACGTTGCATTTAAACCATTTGCGATTGTAGCTATCATGAAAACAAGCATGCAAAATGCAGTTTTACACGCTTGAAGAGCGAGAAAAATTGTTAAAGTAGAAGCCGGCGTTACATCTGCCTATTTTAACGGTAAAATGGTTGAGACCTAATTACTAATCTAGTTGTATGAGTAGATTCATGAGGACAGGGCTCCAGGAAAGGAAACCCGGCCGAGAGGAAACCGCGAAAATACTTGTAGAAAGGACAGGGATGAACCACGTTCCGTCGGTGAGAAAGTGGCTGAAAACGAGCTGCTAAATCGGAACCGATTACATTGTAGATCCTTCTTTAGATTTTGTCGAGAATCCCTAAATGAACAACAGGAAAACCTGACCAGATATAGCAACAGTGAACAATGTACAGACGAATGTGCAAAATTGATTCTATCGAGAAAATTTTCTGGCTCAGCAGATCAACACAAACGTGTTAGTAGTAGATGTAGCTAATGCTTCAGCCTTCTTCAGTTGATATCTGTTTGAATTTCTAACCAAACACTTTATTTATTCGATGTGGTAGATTGTTTTAATTCCACATACCATATCATTTGGATATCACAATTTTAGTTAATTCACTTTGATGAGTCTACACGATTCTCCTTTATATTTCTTGCCATAGCTGCAGGAAATATAAATGAGAAAGATGCCGACACCTTAAGTTAAGACTGCAGGAGCGCATAAGCTATGGCCACTGAGGGAAATTCTGCCGTTTAGTGAGACGACTATATACTTCCATTGCAACTATTACTATAAAAAATATAACTTATTGTGTATGCCGGAGAGACTTGAAAGTTAAACAGCTTCACTCTGGATGCTTGATCTTAGTTGCCATAGCAAAACTCCCGATACGTTTTGATGAAATAATGTACACACACACACACACACACATAGATAGATAGATAGATAGATAGATAGATAGATAGATATTAGTATGCTTGTTGCCAAACACGGAAAACACACGAATATGTATGCAATATTTTACTGTTACGACAAGACGACGCTCGCTCTTTTCATCTCGAGAAACGTATGCCCTCTGTTCATTTATATAATGATTTCCTATTAAAAATGAAATCCGCTAGCTAATTATTACCCAATAACAAGAGAACGTACTCTCATGAACATGAAACAAATGGAAAAGTCGGGTACATAATTAGATATGATGCATATTGTTGTAATCTTTTTGATTCTCATAACATATATGTTTACGTATGCTGGTGTGTTTGTCGATGGAGATGAGCAGAGTGAAAAAGACCGGCAAATATATGTAGATATACATATTCGTTCATGTAAAATAAAATCATGCTTAAGGCAAAGACAGAGAGAGAGAGAGAGACAGAGACAGAGAGAGAGAGCGAGAAATATTAACATTACTACCTACTCTAGTCTACCAAATACAGGTACCGACACGTTTAATTTATTTTCTTGTTTTTACACATTGTTCCTTTACACAATGGTACAGTACGCTTATAAAATTTTGCAATATTTCCCGACAGTTTTATTGGAACCAATATAGTCTTCTACAAAAAGAGAATCCCCAAATTCTAATTACAGGTCGGGGGTACAGAAATTTCGATAACTGGAAAGTGTTTTTGCCCGAAGACGAAAAATACGATTTTCAGAACTGATGACGCACTTGCATGTTCAAGGACGCATTTCAAAAGCTAAGCAGAATATTGTGTTGAATTCCTTGCATTCACTTACGAACAAATTCTTTTTGGAAAGATATTAATCCGTCTCTTCCCCCAGTTACATGTTAGATAATAAGATAGACTGGGTTCTGTAGCCTTGGCTGGCAACCAGTCTACCGCAGAAAGCATTGGCAGCTTACTGCATGATAATCTTTTGCCTAGTCAGTCATGTCTCTTTCGAGACATGATCGCCCAAAGCGTGTATCACGTACGGCACGTAACTGACTGACATGAGTGGAAATGAATTTATGTAGAATTTAAGTTATATATTCTAAATTACCCTGCCGTACGTTGGTATGTAACGTTTTTAGAAATCGCAGTCTTTCAAAACATATATATAATGTTTAAATGTGAAAATTTCTAGCGCCGAATATGTTGTTTTTTCAGTGCGTTTAATGATAAAATATATTTTTAAACAAACCGGTTTTTTTATCGGAAATTGCTTGATATCAGAGTGGAGAGAGAGCGTTGTTTGGTACAAAAATCTTTCTCTCTAGCTGAGTAGATTCATTCCAACTTCAAGTTTTGTGAGGACACTGTCATCATATTCTAATTATGTTCTAATTATGTTTGCTGTGAGGTCTCGATTTTTCTTGTTTATATATAACATGTTGGGATTTTTGTGAGAGTGAGAGTGGTTTGTGCTTGGTTGATTTTTCTTTTTGTCTATTGTTAATTTTTTTTTCTGCAATTGTTTGATTTATTATTTTTTTTATTTTTACACTTCGTTTCTTTTATTGTATGCGTTAATGGACTTTTATTTAATTGTTTTATTTTGGTTTGGACTTTTTGTTGTATTTTTATTTTTTATTCCTTTGACCTGTTTCTTAATGTGTTATCCTTTGCCGAGAGACGGTATATTTTTTATGCGTCATGATCAGGTTTTTTGTGTATATTTATGTTTGTGGGCCTTATGTCTGTGTTTTTATATGCTTCGTTTAGTGGCTGTGTTATTTTCTGTTTTTTTTTTATATAGAATGTTTGTATAAATGTATATTGTCCATATCTATATTATTGCATGGTATGTTTTGTTTAATATTTTCTGTTTATTATCGTGATGGAGTATTTGATATTTATATTTATAATCATATTTTTATTTTTAACTTTTTGAATAATTTTCATTTTTTTCTTTATACTGTTTTTATATTTCGTTATTGTTTGATTTTTTTTGTTTTTTGTTGTTGTTATTGTAATAAAGTAAGTATTTATTCGAATGGCTACATTTTCACATTATCTTGTTTCTTCTGTTTAGTATTTTACTTTGATTATTAAAGCTGGTTAATGTTATCTTCTTTTCTAGCTATAAGTTACAACTTTTGCGATTACTGCTCTATGGTGGTCTTTCTTGAACTATTTTCCGTTTAATTTGTTGGTAGTGTTGTTTTCATATATATATATATTGATAGCGTTGTATTGTTTTTGTATTTTTCTGTGTTGAATGATGTTTTGTGATTAACGAATCGTTCTTTAAAAGGTATGTCTGTCGCTCGTATGTAAATCTTTTTGACTGCATCGGTGTTATTGTCAGGTTAACTTTTTATAAAAAAAATATTACCTGGTACATATAGTCTTCTGAGTTGCTTTTTGTTCTTATATTCGTTGAGTCTAGAATTTATTGTTTATTTTTCTTGTTTCTAGTTTATTAGTGTTAAAATGTCATAAATTCGCTTTGTTGTCGTTTGTATTTTGCTGATGTAAATCCAAAGTTGCTGTCGTTGATGATGCATTTTTTTGTTGAGTTGAAAATCGATACCTAATGGCAAATAGCCCTAAGGAATGGAAAAACCATGACGGTGACCCCAGAAAGCTTCGAATGTGTATATATATATATATATATATATATATATATATATATATATATATATATATATATAATCACCTGCAGACAGTCCCGTTTCGCTGTATCACAACTCATTAGTACGGTTAGACATACGGTTAGATTCCTTATAGACAGGATTGAAGAATGATTCTACCTCCACAGGAAGGCGGATTTTAGCGTGTTATATACACAAGGTGAATACACGCCAGTAACTGAGAGTGTTCAAATTCATCATTGAATGAACGATGCGTAAATGCGTGGGTAGCTACTGTTTTTAAAGTCTACAGTTTCTCCATAGTGCTCAAAAGCGTAAATAGCCATCCACAGACAGTCCTCTTTCGCTGTATCACAGCTCATCTATACGCTCGGTTGAGGAAGATGGCTTTTAGTGTGTTATATATACAATATAAACACCCCACAGTAGCTTACAATGTTCAGATTCGTTGCTGAATGAACGATGCGTAAATGTGGGAGTAGCTACTGATGGTAAAGTCTACTATTTCTCCATCGTGCTCAATCGGCAGGATATACTGAGCAAATGTGACGCCTAGTCGAATAGTCTTGATTTTCTTTTTCAATCTTTCGTTATATTTTGGAAATTTTACAAACATAATTTATTCATTAGTATTTTAGCCGGAAAATTTCATTTACAATCATTCCATAGTAAATAGATAAACTTTATTTTTTAATAAATCGACATATAATTAAATCATTCATTATTTTCAGTAATTTCCTTTTAAGATCTTTTAAATAAACCCAGGAAGAAATCTGCGATATTAGTAGATCTGGCAGAAATGGTGAAGTCCTGTAGGAACCTCGGTGCAAGTTTGCGCAAATGATTTTGTGATTAAGTCACTGTGTAAACATTTATGCCGTAGTGAATTATTTTCTTCTTTGATCAGTGTAGCATATTCTATATCAAAATTGTAGACAGTCTCGTTATTGTGGGCAACCAACGCACTTGCCGTATTATTTTGTAAAGTGTCTCTTTTGAGTTCATATAATTTTATTTAGATTCCTTGAGGTTTCTTCTATGCATATATCTTGACAATTATCCATGCGGTAGAGTAAACTCTTTTTCCAAGTTTTAACTTGTTATTTTGTTTAGTAAATAGTAAGACTTTTGTTGTTTTGGATGTTGTCGAAACAATTCTCATTATGAGTTTAGATAAATTATTTTCGGTTGTAGATGTGATGGAGTTAGTAGGCAGAATTATTTTTTTTTATTCCTTGGGTAACTCAGCAGGTGCTGATATTTATTTTGGAATATTTTATGGGAATTTTGTTTCGCATTTAAGATAAAATATATAGGGTGTGGGAGAAGTTTGAAAGTGTTTTGTAATATATTTTCTTCGTGTAAATATCCGAGTTGTATATTTTTATTGCTCTTATTTAGAATCCAATGATTTTGCCGGATTTTATTTAGTTGTTTTGATGAGAATAGAAATTTATTAGGTAGTTTTTGTTGGTCGATATTTGCTGGACACTAAATAATAAAGGGTTGTTAAGGCAGTGCAGCTGGATATTTAGGAAGGGTAACGAATTGTATTCTTCCATTTCGTATTTGAATTCAGTTGTCCTTTCGACGTTTTTTAGTTGAAAATCATTATCACGAGGACGAGGATATATATATATATATATATACGTAGAGCATAATCAGTATGAGAGTTTTAAATAACATATTGATTGTTTCGGTAAAATATCTTTGAAAAGGAGAGGATTCAAGAAATTCTAAGAACATATATGCTACCTTTTAGGTGATCCTATTGGTAAACCACATTTTTGTTTGCAACAATCATTATTATATGTGATATAGCATTGATTGGTTTTTAGCCCAAAGATTTTTATTATATTAATTATTGGCAGACGGAGCTTTATTGTTGATTGCGAGATATGTTTTTTAGGAGATTTATGCATTTTTCATGGGACTTTGGTGTAGACGGTTGTTTTTTTTTTATCTAGAGTAGTCTTGCCTTTGTTGGTCATGTTCATTTCACCCTTACTTTTTCAAATAGGCTGCCTGAGTTCTTTATACGATATCAAGTGATCGTTCCAAAGAGAGGCTTTAGTCTTTGTTAAGGCTTTTGTTAATCTATAGAGCCGCTAAATATTACTGAGATAATGTGGTGCATTGGAATACCAGTTTGTGAGATTTATGGAGACGTAAACTTTACAATCTGTGGGGAGTTGGATAGCCAGATATGACGGGTGATGATTGCAGAAATATATGAAACGTAAAGTCTTCCAGCAGTCTCTCTTTTGACTCAGGGCAGCACTACCACTACGAGGCATTTGACGTAGATCTCCGTGTTGAGTCTGAGGCCCTCACTGGGAGTTCTTTTTAATTAAATCAGACGTTACGTGCCTGACAGATCTAACTATCATTTTTCTTTCTTTCTTTTTCTTGCGTTCTTTCTTTCTTTTTTCATGTCTTTCTTTTTCTTTCTACATTTTTATTTTTATTTATTTTTTTTTCTTATAATCTTTCTTTTTTTTCCTGTCTTTTTTATTTATTGCAGCTGTTTTTCTTTTATGTTTTTACTTTTCTTTGTTTTCATTATTTTTCCTTTTTCTTACTAACATTTTATGAACTTCTTTTTTTCTTTAACCTGCATTTTTACCTTTTCTTTCTGTCTGTCTTTCTTTTTCCTGCCTTTCGTTTTATATTTTTCTTTCTTTCTTTCTTTCTTTCTTTCTTTCTTTCTTCTCTATTGTCCCTTTTTTCTCCGTATTTATTTTTCTTTCACTTTCTTTTTCTGTCTTATTTTCTTTCTTTATCTGTTTTTCTTTTTAATTTTTTCTTACTTTTGTTTACTTTTTCACTTCTTACTTTTTTTCTGTATTTTTATTTCGATTTTTCTTTCTTTTATTATAACTTTATATGTATTTTTGTTTTTTCTGCGTTTTTTTATATTTTTGTTTCTTTTTATTGGCTTTTATTTTTTACTTCCTTTTTTTCTGCTTTTGTTTTTCTTTCCTTCTGCCTTTTTTCTTATTTTCTCTTTTTCTCTTTGTTGCTTTCTTTTTTTTTCTTTCTGCAATTCTTTTTGTTTTTTCTTACTGCTTTCTTTCTTTCTGTTTTCTGTCTTTATTTCTTATTTTCTTTTCTCTTTCTTTCTTTCTTTCTTTCTTTCTTCCTTCAAGTGTCTTTGATATAAACTTTATTATGGTTTTCCTCGCAAATAAAACCTAATCCTCCATCATTTATCTGCGGTAATAGCAGGGCATAAATGCACACGCGTGTCTACAGAAAACAGAGACACAAGAAGAATTATAATTTGATCTTTTATATTATCTTAATTCTTACATGTTTTTTCAGTATCATTACACTTTTATTAAAACCTATCAGCTGACCGCTAATCATGAAATCAACTGAATGCAAATAAAATAAATAACTACATAAAACATCAATAAGTAAAGTAAAACGCAATGTCAAGCTGAAATCGAAGAAACGAAGACAGTAATGAGATTCTGTCTGATTTCATTCTCGAGTAACCAATCCTATACTGTCTCATTAACAATAGAAAACAGTTTTGAACCAGAAGAACTGGCAGGAGGTAAGGACCTATTTATGCCATGTACAAAATAAATACGAGACTGCTTGTCAATTCATGAGGATAGTCCAACGTTATTTCTCGCCACATAATTAAACGATAATTAAAGGATATTTGCGTATTACCTCCACGATTCTGCGCATTATCATGAAGTCACATTCCTTAATGTAACATGACAATACATACAGAAGAAACGCATTATAAAATTAAGATTTTCTCTCTATTGGATATATGTAAGTGTGTCTTAAAACTGATGTACAAATGAACCCGTAACTCACTGGTTTAAATGACATTTTTTTTATTTTAAGAAATATGTTTTTCAAGCTGATGGTGAAATATTTGATATATCAAAATTATTCCAGCCACCGATAAAACAATGGTTTTAATGTATATGTGGTAATCTGACATCCTGATTCATAAGTTGTAATTTTAAATCCGTATTTAAATTCACAGAATTCAACAATTCATTTCCATCGCACAGAAAAAGCCCGATCGAATGTTATTTTGGGGGGAATTATAAAATTTTATAACTATCATGGTAAAATATTATTATTTCTTTGAGTGTGTGTGTGTGGGTAGAGACTACGGAAGTAAGCTTAACGAAAAGAAAGAAAGAAAGAAAGAAAGAAAATGACAACGGAGAAAGAGGAAGAAACATTTCGTCAAATTGGCAGAGAAAAGGGAAGCCTGGGAAAAGAAGGCGAGGGAATTAGGAATAGGTTCATTAAAAAGATAAAACTGTATATAAGAGCAAGGTGACGATCTTTAACTGGTTTTTCGAATTTTTTTCCATTGCAAACCAAAATAAGGCCTGAACTTTCTTAAGAGTAAGTTTTGTTAACAAATTATCTCAGGAATTAAGAAGAAAAAAGAGGAAGTTAATCTGAGTTCTGTGGCTCGTTGGGGCCAAAAATAAAAATACACATAAGGAACAGAGTTAACAAATACATTCAACAAAAACAATACTATAAACATATAGCAATGAGAGATTACAATCGTGATGTTAGTCCGGCTGTCATTGATGAGTAACTTATATTAGAAATAGATCCAAGATAACATCAATACTTAATTAATATTTATGACATAAATATATTTATTTAAAATTGGACAAATAACACATCACTTAATATGAGATATACATGCCGCCACAAATAAAAAATCTATATAATTCTAATAAAGTAATAACCTTCAAATGGCACGTGACAAAATTTGGGCCCAATCAGATTATTAGTTTACAAAAAAAGACAGTTATTTAAGTGAAGCTACTATTGCAAATTTTCAAAACAATATAAAATTCTTAATTTTATATGTACATAAAGCATTCTTTCTGATGATGAAAATACTGTTCAAGCAAAACAATGGCTTGATAAGTGTTATTCGCACACTGCTCCGCCGGAAACAACGGTTAATAGGTATTATGCTGACTTCAAAGGCGGCCGTACAGACAAAAATGGTGCTGATCGAACAGGTCGCCCAAAAACGGCAGTTGTCCCGAAAAACAACAACTTGTTTTGGTAGATCATACATTAAAGTTGCATGAAATGGCAGATGAGATGAGCATATCAGAAGGCAGTGTATTCACTATTTTGCATGAATAATTGTCAATGAGAAAGCTGTGTTCAAAGAGAGTGCCGAGTTTGCTCACAGGGTGACCTCACTCGAATCTACTGACCACCAATACATATGTCTCCGCCTGTCTCTCCTCAGTTCGGTTGGTTACCTATTCTTTCTTTACCGTTCTCCCTCCTCTCCTGACTGCTCCCTACTAGAAAGCCTTGCTGATGACATAGATAAGGCTATTTCCTATCACCCATTCGCCAACATATTTGTATTTGGAGATCTCAATGCCCATCACTCTGAATGGCTTGAAAACGCCGTTACTGATCCAGCGGGCATTCAATCCATGAACTTTGCTATTTCCCAATCCCTTACGCAAGTGGTGGACTTCGCCACTCGCTTCCTAAGCACTCCCTCTGGTCATTCCTCACTACTAGACATATGTTTCACTTCTGCGCCTGACGCCTGTCAAGTCTCTCAGCTTTGCCCTCTCGGCAACTCCGACCACGCTGTAGTCTCTCTCAGTATTTCTTTCCAATCTCACTCCCCCCAGGAGCCCCCTACCTATAGGACCTTCTACCTCTACCAAAAAGCTGACTGGGATGCCTTTCGCGATTTCCTCTGCGACGTCCCCTGGGGAAAAGTGTTCGACCTATCAGTTGATGACTATGCCTCTGAGGTCTCGTCATGTGTGAAAGCTAGCATTGATGCCTTCATACCCACCAGGAAGTATTGCTTAAAACCTCATTCCTCTCCGTGGTTCTCTTCGGCCTGCTCAACCGCCATTTCCCACAGGAACCATTATTTCCGTCTATTCCGGAGACAGTCAACTGATCACAATAGGCGCCTGTTCATATCTGCTCGCAATGAGTGCAAGAGAACCCTAAATGACGCCAAACAGTTGTTTGCTGAGAGAATGCGACAGCACATAGCTGACCGAAAGTTCGGTTCCAAGGACTACTGGAGGATTTGTAAACGAGTGCTCAAAAATAGGAAATCCTCAATACCACCTTTAATCCATGGATTTGAGGTTCTCACGTCTTCTGCGGACAAAGCTGAGTGCTTTGCCCACAGATTCTCATCCAACTCCACATTCGACTCGTCCGGAGTACACCCACCCGACTTCCCTATTAGAACTGAGGCCAAACTGCACGACGTATATATTACCCCGACAGTAGTATCCAGAGTAATCTCAAAACTCGACCCCCATAAGGCGTGTGGAGACGATGGAATCCCGGTGATAGTCCTTAAGAGGTGTGCTCCTGAACTTTCCCCTGTCCTCTCTAAACTATTTAACTACTGCCTTTCTGCTTCCTGCTTTCCTGCATGCTGGAAAGTTCTCTTCAGTCGTTCCTGTATTTAAGAATTGTGGTGAACCCTCGGACCCATCCAACTATCGCCCTATCAGTCTTCTACCGATATTTGGGAAAGTATTCGAGGGTATAATCAATGCTGAAATATTTCATCATCTCACCGCCCACAAACTCTTCTCCGACAGGCAATATGTATTCCGCTTTGCCAGGTCCACGGCTGATCTGCTAACAACCGTAACGGAGTACATGCTACAGGCCCTTGATGAGTCTGACGAGGCTCGCGCGGTTGCTCTGGACATCTCCAACGCTTTCGACAGGGTTTGGCACTCTGGTCTCCTATGCAAAATACGCGGTTATGGTATTACCGGTCGCCTGCTTGACCTAATCCAATCTTTCTTAAATAGCCGCAAAATGAAGGTCGTTCTGAATGGGCGTGCCTCCTCGTCCTACAGCAAATTATACTTATTTTTTAAAAAATCAGAATACAAGGCAAAGTTAAATTGATAACAATAGTGTATATTATGTAGTAACCACACAGGAAGAAGAATTGCGTCGACGCTGTTACTAAATGATATAAAGTAGAAATATTATATTGAATCAGTTGCTTAGTTCACTGTGAAGTGCTAGATAGATTTTCTCTCCAGAATCTATTTTACATACTTATAAATCTATATTTTGTCCATGAATAGAATGTTTCTGTCAAATCTTATCTGTTACTTCTGCTAACTATGAGAAGAATGTACAATGCTGTTGGCCCTGACTGCCGTTAAGTACCTTCGCCGTGTCGTTATATAAGTATTTTTCTGATAATTATTCTGATGAACTTTCTTCTTTTGTATCTCCACTTCACCAATTTAAGCGCATTATGGTGCCATAAATATCACCTCGGAATGAGAAGTCGGAGAACCGAGTTCGAATTTCAGTTGAATTCGTTGCATTCACTTAACAGCAAAGAAAGGTACTAATCAATCACTTTTCACTCGAGTTATGGGTTAAATAACAGCACAGAATGAGTTCTATAGTTTTGGTTTAAAACTCGTCTACTGCAGAAATAAATAGCAACCTATTGCAGAAAAATCTTTTACCAAGCCCGTCATAGATCAATATCACGTATGGACTGACTTATTAAATTAGCCTGCTAACTTTTATTATTTTACAGCTGAAATTGTCAGATGTAACTCTTAAGTTCTATATTGACAGTTGATTTTCAAAAGTTTAAATTATATATTCATCGTTATTGTTATTTTTCATTCCTGTTATTTTATTGTTCTCTCATCTTGGCAATAGTTTATTTTTCTCATACGACTTCACACTCATTAATTCCCTGGGTCTTATTGACGTTCTTTCTTTTCTTGAGATGAAATGATTAAAAAATGACGTGAGAACTATCCTGGGCCCGACGCTCTTCCTTATTTACATCAACGACCTCCCAGATGAGATCAAGTCCAAAGTAGGCATCTACGCAGATGACACTACAATATACTCCCGCACCAGTAAGAGACCTGTCGTGGCGGACAGACATAATCTCGCTGCTGACCTTGAACGGGATCTACACTCTGTGGTGAACTGGGGCAAGAAGTGGCTTGTCAACTTCATTTCCTCTAAGACGAAGCTGTTGTCTGTCAACCATTACAGGCAATCTCTCCTGCCTCCCATAAGCATGGACCAAGCGATTCCCCCGTAGATTAATACACTACGCCTCCTCGGACTTTCCCTGTCCTTAGACTTCAAAAGGAACCACTATATTGAATCCATAGCAAAATCTACTACTAAGAAGGTTGGGTCACTATATCGATCCAGGATGTTTTTTCCACCTGAATCCATCCTGCATATATACAAGTCAACCATCCGTCCGTGCATAGAGTACTGCTGCCATGTATGGTCAGTGTTTTTGACAGGCTCCAAAGGAGAGTCTGTAATGTGATAGGTACTGATCTGGCGGCTCGACTGCAGCCACTTCCCCATCGTCGAAATATGGCCACCAATTGTCTGTTCTATAAATACTTTCATGGCTTCTGCTCAGACGAACTTAAGTCACTGATGCCTCCTCAACAGGTGATTACTCGCGCAACCAGTCTGGCAACTGGGTCCCACTCATTCACAGTCAGGTTAGACAAATGCAGACGACAATTCTACTCATGCAGCTTCTTCTCTCGTACTTCCCGCCTGTTAAACTCGCTCCCGTATTCTTGATTTCCTGACGGCTACAACCTCCAGAAATTTAAATTCAAAGTCAATACTGATCTACTAACCACTGGACTCTAGCTCTCTCCCCACCCCCGTATAACCTTCCCTTTCTCTCCACCTATGTATCTGTCATCGCACCTGCTTTCTCAGCTTTCTATTGTTCCTTTCTAACTAGTTTGTACTCCTCACTTTTTTCTAATTAATCTTTTTACATTTATGTAACCCCCTGCACATCAGTGGCGCTTCCGCCTTGCTCGGGGTGAAACGATAAAAAAATAAATCGGTAAAAAACAACAACGTGTCGACGATTCAAAGCGGCCTTTACAACTGTTTCAATGCAACAAGGAATTTTTGCGCAAATATGTAGCAATGAATAAAACCTGGAAACCCACTTCACTCAAGAGCCAAATTGTCAGTCAGCTGAGTAGACAGCAGCAGACGAAAGCTGTCCATAGCGTCTAAATATTTGAACATCAGTAGGTAAGGTTTTACTCTCTGTAATACGGGATGCGCAAGGTAGTTTTTTCATCGATTTCCTTGAGAATGAAAGAAACATCAACAGCAAATATTATATACTATTATTGATACATTTGAAGTAAGAAATCTCCAAATGTAGTTACAAATAAAGAAGAAGAAGTGATCTTTCATCAAGACAACCAACATTGTCACAAGTCAATCGCAGTGATGGCAAAACTACAAAACTACAAAAATTCAATTCAAATTGCATTTGCATCCAACCTATTCTCCAGATCTGGCACACAGCAATTACTAGCTGTTTTCAGAACTCAAAAGAATGCTTCAGAGAAAGAGATTTTGCTCAAATGAAGAATTGATATAGGAAACTGAGGTGTATTTTGAGACGAAGGAAAAAAGTTCTGCAAAAAGGCATCGAATTGTTAGAGAAACTTTAGAATCAAGTTATCACTTAATCTATGAGGATAAATAAAGTTGAATTTTGCCAAAAATTTGTTATTTTATTAGTTCGGACGGACTGGGACTTAATGAATGATGTGTTATTAAAAATTTAATTTAAAATATATATTTAAAATTTTTATATATATATATATATATATATATATATATATATAACACTTATGAAAGAAAAGGGGGATTATGTACGTATGTGAATGAAACAAATTTAATAGGAGTTTCTTGTTTGGGCTGATATGATTAAATATAAATTCAGCGTCAGACATCGTTATAGATTTCTTCTCCACAGTCTATAGTCTGCAATTTTATTCCGATTTCTTAGTTTGCACATTAAGAGAACGAACATCTAGATGCCGAGTGATCCATAAGAGGATTAATTCATTTTTAGAGACAGTGATAGAGACAGTGATTTATTTATTTGTTTGTTTGTTTGTTTTCTTTTGTTTTCTTTTGTTTTTTGGGGTTTTTTTTGTATATGCAGTTATCAACATGAGTCATCGCTTAACGTTCTGATTAAGAGAAAAAATTCTTCATCCTAATAATGAAGCTAGGTAAACTGCCCTAAAAGTTGTATAGTTTGTACTTCACTATTTTATACTCCGCAGGGGTGTAATCTGTGTGTCTACCTTGCTGTTGTAGTCGTGTTTTAACATCAAATGTATGATATAAAAAAAATGAAATTCTGAGATATTCTAATTCTTTATAGAGATACGGAATAGACAAAATAGAAATTACTTATCATTTTTTATTTGTTTTTTTACATGATACTTATATGCAAACACAAATGGATGGATTACAACGATTGGAGAGGATAGAAAAATATAACTGGAAAATGCAGGCAAAAATCAGGAAAAGATATGAGATAATGAATAACGTTATTTGTCAAAAACCATGGAATGTTCCAAAGTTCATCTAGTATATTTCTTTCTTGGCGACGTTTTACCTGTTAAGATATTTCACCAGGAATGACAAGATATAAAAATGTGTGTTATTAAAGAGCGTCTTGTTTCAGCTTTTATTTAATGAAATAAATAGAAAGGACGTAAAGAAAAACGGAAAGCACATTTAAAACATCCGGAAGAATGTAGTATTGTTTAAAACAGAATAAATAATGCTGTAGCTTGATCACAAACTCATGTCGGCGCCATATTGCTTGCAATTTCAGCTTCTGCCGAACTTCGTCACAGACTGAGCCGTAATTATGAGAGAAAATTATCTTCTGGCGAATTTGAAAGAAACCAACACAAAAGATGTTACACTGGAACTAATCGTTGTTTTATTGCATGTTTCGGCTGTTATATGGCGTCTGTAATCTCAGAAGCATTGTTTAGTGTATTAATATCTATCGGCATGTCTATGAGCGATGAAAAGTGTAAGAAAATTCTATTTCTTCTCTTCTTGCTTTGTTGAATGTCGAGAAAATACACAAAAATGGAGAAACTTCTTTAAAATATTAAATGTTCTTTGAACATGCATTACTCTATTTTCAAGAATACGAAAACGTCTGAGAGAATAAAGTCTTATTTTAAGTATTCTCCTTTAATTGATCTTTAAGAAAACATATTCAGTGGGAAAGGTTCAAATCTGAAAGGTAACAAAACATACTACATCTTATTTTTCCCCAATTTAATGCAATTTTGCTGTCTGCTACTCTTCTCACAAAATAATTATCCTTAACTCTGTTCAAACAATATCTTTCCTCTTAAGGCTACATCATAGGTGTAATAAATAGAAACCTGATCGACAAATCCTTTTTTTCCGACACCTAGAATTCAATTTTGTGGCAATAGAATCATTACTCTCAAATCTCTTCTAATGGAATTTTAATCTCAAACCGCTGTCAATAATGTTGACACTCTCAATTCTGCAGCTATAGAACCATGTTACTTAAATATTATCGAACTGAATATTAATCTAGAATTATTGTTAATACAGTTCTGATCATCAATTACAATCCTGATACTCAAATCAAAACCAAAAGGATCATGCTGTCAAATCTACAATAATGTAAATTGTATCTCATTAATATCAGTGCTTTTCAGATCATAGTCATCAATACGTTTCACATTAAAAACTCATCCTTAGTATTATGCTGACACTATTCTGATCTCAAATATTCACTAATATATCCCTGGTATTCAAGTATATATTTGTAAATTGTTGTACAGGAGGATGCTGAGAATACAAGTGACTGAACATAGAAGCAAACTACGAAATTTTATAGAAAATTAAAACAAAAAGGACACTTATACTTTACATCAAGAAGTAAAACTTGAAATTTCTAGGGCACATAATGGGGAAAAAGGGATTGACAAAATGCATACCTACATGACAGAATGAATACAAAATAACGCTTAATCTGCCTCGCAAGTTTGAGTAAATGAATGTCAAAAATTTTAGGAGAGCTAACTAAAATAAATTAAGAGGTGAAAAAGATAGGATATTGGGTAGAGATGATCGCCAGTAATAATAGTAATAAACTTATATTTGTTAGGTGTAACGTGGAAAATAGTTGCAGTATAATTCAAAAGTTTTCTCATGATCAAATTCTGGTACCCATGCTACTATGCCAGGTAATTTAGGACATGACTTGCGGCTGCAAATTTAAAACAACTGTGCCCATATCCATCATTAAATAAAATAGTAGCGGAAGTAATTTTGAGATTTATTTAACTGAAGCGCTGTGAATATTTTTCATGATTAATTTCCTGTATCCCTCGTTGTATGTTGGGTCATTCCGGATATAGCTATGTATATGTAATGAATTCTTCACAGTAGTGCCCATATACATCACTATATAAAAGGCTACTTTTGCCAGTAAATGATCGCTGGCTTAATAAATATTTCACCTGAGTTGGAAAGAATTTTTGAATAAAACATTGAATGAAAATTAAAAGATCTCGTTCTATCCAACAAGAAAAATTGCCGACAGAAAATATATGATATTGTCATATGGTTATATTTTTAAAAAATGCTCCTAGCAAAGAACAATTAAAATATGTACAATAATTATAATTTATAATAATAACTGACATAAAACATTATGTTTTGATATGCTAAATTTTCATTACTAAAGCTGAAATAATTATTTTGTCAGAGTTAATCTTGCATATTTTGAAATCTGCCATTCGCCTGTACATTAAATACAGCTGTCGTATATGGTATGATGCTCTTGCTATTCATGTAGACGTTCCTGACAAAATCCTAAGAAAGATCTGCACTGTAACCGATCCTGGTTTGACATCTTGACTTCAGTTACTTCATCACAACGTGACGTGGCTTTCCGCTGTCTTTTCTACAAATATTTTCATGGCAATACGACGAGCTTATTTCCCTTGGTACCCCGGATGTCCGTTGTGGTTCAGTTGATATCGACCCGGAATGAGAAATCGGAGATCTGAGTTGAAATTCCAATAGATATCGCTTCATTCACCTACGCACAAATACCATTGGGAAAGGCATTAATCGATCTTTTCATTTCCAGATATGGATTGAATAGCAATACAGATGGGGTTCTATTGCTTTGGTTAGCAACTGGTCTACTGCAGAAAGTAAATGGCAACCCACTCTGGGAAAATCTTCTGTTTTGTCAGTCATATCTTGAAAGAGACATGATCGTCCAAGCTAACACTGGCTGCATGACTTTAAGAGAATGCCAATTCTACCCGACTACTGTTGAAATTCCTTGAAATAGTTTCTTTCTCGCACATAAGTCTGTTGATTTCTCTTCTGATGATTGTTTACCAGGTAAGTAACATTTTTAAATATTTAAATTCAATGCAATCGCCATCTTTTATCGTTGTGAATCCCGTTGATTCCTCCTTATAATCTGTATTTTCACTTGTGTTTTCCCTCACTTTCACTCCCTGTAAACTTGTGCTTACTCGTAGCAATTTCACCTTGTTTGAGGTGAAATGTTTATAAAAAAACAAAAAAAAATCATTGATTTAGTCGATATTATTTTCTGTGCTGCTAGGGTAAAATGTGTATCTTTTAGCAGGAAATTATCAGTGAAAATCATCATGATTTTCTTCAATGTACTAATCACCCTTCAGATTCAGATGAAGAGTTGTTTTGATTTAATGTTGTCTTTTTTTTGTTATTTTTCTTACGGCCTATCAAGATTGTGATGATCAAATTTTTATCATACAACGTTTGAAAGCACATGCGATACCCTGTCCTCATCATTTAAAGCCGAAACATAATATGGGATAATTGTCCCAGCCAAATATCATGGAAAATCACTCAAGCTCCATCGGCACTTTGCAATTTAGAGTCGCCTAAGACGCCTGGTAAGGACCCCAGCCATCTCTTGAAGGAGAGGTACTGCGTCGTTTGAGCTTGAGTTTCATATTAATTACCGCAGCTGATGTCAATGAAAGATATTTAAAGCAAAACCTATATTTAGACTGAATAACACTTTTTTGCAATTTAATATTGCAGATTTTTAAAAAAAAATAACAATAATTTTTCTAGCTAAATAAAAAATGTATAAATACTTTCTTGGTAATATTCTGATGAACAATACTCTGTAGATCATAGACTCTATGAATTTAAGCGCAGTATTAGATTGACATAATGTTCTTATCGTTTTAAACTTCTTGATTTGATTTTTACTGCTTATGAACTTTTAAAATTTTATTTAGATCCATAAAATATTTTAAAACTGCAAGTTGTTTTTGAGATAACAATAATTCAGTTATATAAGTCTTACTAATTAACACATGGCTGGAGAGATAAGAGGTAATTTCATACCTTTCCCGATGCTATTTTTCCCTAAGTAAATATAACTAACACGAATGATAATGGCACTCGGCACTCCGATTAAAAATTTAGAGCTATTATTCTGTACATCACCAACACACCCAAGCTTACAGCACGTGGTATTCACAAACTGTTACCAATCTAGCTACTGATCAGGCTCGACGTTGTTTAAATTTGGTGATTGTACAAGAACTGCTGTTTCAACGAGGTGTCCGTAAGCTTCATTTTATGGATAGATATAACCGTAATCTCTATGCTAACCGATTCTTTCTCACTTTCCGGTTTCTTGTTTTTCAGTCAAGGTTTGATCTTCAAAAATTTAATGCAACATCAGTCCTTATATTCTGTCTTCTTAACTCCCGTTCTTTTATTGTTCTAGCTCTTTAATAAGATTTTTTTTTATTTTTCTCACTCACAGTAAACCGCAGCGTCTTAGTGACTTTGTTGCCATATTGGAACGAAATGATTTGTTTTTATAAGTTTCTATTTGCCCATTACTGAGGTAGGATTCCGAAGGATATTTGCTCGTAAGTGAATGTAATGAACCCGATTTACGATTTTGAATGCCGAACTGCAAACCAGTACACCATCTATACATCCACCAAGTTTCAAGTAGATCTGCTAATATAATTGGTATATTATAGACTATATGTTAATTCCAGACAAATGTCCGAAGTACACTAGTTTGAAGCATTACTGAGGAGTGCTTTGTTATTTCAACCAGCGGGACCACTCTGTTCATTATACTGACAACGTTTGGTCGTTGTGCTCTCAGGCCAATTATACAGTCCCAGTACCTGCCTGTCATTATTGGGTTTAAGGCTTTGGAATTTCAACACTACATTGTATCAGCGACACAAAGGCGAAAAAAAAACTTTATTAAATTATATGCTATGATTTATATGACATATAGAAGCCAAATGAAAATAGTCTACCAGACTGCTTCAATAAACATTTCATTTCAAAATTCCAAAAATGTTAAATACAAACACTGACACCTTCTGAAGGCCAGAGAGTACGAAGACTACAACACAAAGATAAGAATGCGGGTCCAAACAGCTAAACATATAAAATGGTAGATCCCTATTGCAAAATTTACGAAAGCGATATGATAATTATATAAGCGTTTTTGCAGTAGAAACAGCCTTCTTTTGAGTGTTCAGGTAATCAGCTGTAGGAAATGTGCTTACAATACATGGATTGTCTTTAATTCACCCACATCAGTACAGAATTTGACATATAGTCGAGGTTTAAAGTGGGTTTACCAGCAATACGTTAGAAAAATGCTCAACCCGCATCGGCTCTTCTCATTTTTGGGACACTTCAGGCTCCAGGTAAAGATACCAGCTCTATCCCCAAAGAGAGGTACTGACTGCTGTTATTTCTATCTTTAATACAATTTTGCTTGTACCTCCCTTAGACAGTTAGTGATTTTGTTAGTTGGCACAGTAGTTACACCCTACCAATTCCTCATAAGTAATGGACTAATACGTTTTGACTGCGTTAAATTAAAGAACTGATATGTCAGAGACACTAGTTGGTTTCTATAAGTGAAATAAATAAATAAAGAAAGAAAGAAAGAAAGAAAGAGAGAAAGAAAAATAAAAATAAATGGAAGATAGAAGTGTTTTACGTTTGTTTCTGTAAAATCAAAAATTTGTCAATTTCAAATGTTTACATTTGTATAACCTTACATATAAAAAATTATTTCAAAACTTGTAAGCTAATATTGAAATAAGCTTAAGCTAACATTAATTTCAGAATATTCCAGCACAATCCGGGAAAGTATTCAGCTGCTTCAGTCAGTTAAGTGCAACACGGATACATTCTTGGGCGATCATGTCTAGAAAGATACATGACTGACTGAACAGAAGTTTTTTCCCCCCAATAGATTGCCAATAATTTCTACGATAGATTGGTTGCTAACCAAGACTATAGAGCCCAGTCTGTCCTGTCATTTAAGCCATAGCAGCAAGAAAGAGACAGATTAATATAGGTATTTCTATTAAACCACAAAAAAATACAGCATAGTATGAATTAAAATTAAAAACTTAATAAAACGAACTTTCTCCATCAAAATGTTTATGATATTATTAAGAGAAAATACCAAAATAATTTTTAGTTTTTTTTTTAAATGTTTCATCCCTTTTAACAGGTTTGAAATTTTGGCAGAAAATTTTGTTTTGATTTTGAGTTAGTGTGGCAGAAAATGTTACGATTGTTTACAATCGATCACATAATTTTACGTAACTCACCTTTTTCGGTGACAAACACATTAATTTGGAAATTCTCGCAAAAGTCAAACAATTGTTGGATGTTAATAAAACTTTCAGTACTCATTCACAAATGAATGAAATTATTTTTAAATTATTATTTTTTTAAAATCTTGGTGAATTTTTTTTTCAATTCTGTTACCCCCCCCCACTCCAGGTAAATTCATGAAATGTTAATAAATTTTAATTGGCTGCAAATTATATTTTTATTATTTAAACGTAGGACTCATCATTTTTTTTATTTAAATTTTCAGCACTATCCGAAAACCTGCTCCGAAGAGTAAAATAAAAATGCAATAAAACTCTGATATAACTTACTTTGATAAGCTTTTAATTGCTGGAATAAAAATTAATAATTAAGCGCATCATAGTCTATAAAAAAAATTCAATTAATCATAAAATTTTAAATGAATTGCTTTCATTTTATTTATTATCATAACATTTCACAAAGTTTTAAAAATATTTTAAAAATCTTTTAAAGAACTGCCATCCTTTCTTTTGCTTAGTTAAGAATTGATGATTAAATTGCCTATAGAAAATTGAAAAGTTTAATAAAAATTTTTCAACAAATATATTTTCAAAATAATTAATTTTTTGTGTGTGTGTGTGTGTGTGTGTGTGTGTGTGTGTGTGTGTGTGTGTGTGTGTGTGTGTTTATAAATAAATATGTTCATTTAAGTACGATACGGGTTATAACAAGTTTCTATAGTGGTCGTATTTATTTTAAAAGTTAACAAGTGTTTTGGATTATTCCCCTTTCATGGAAAATGACAGAAACAGCATTTTGCTTCTGATTCAAGTCTCTTCAAGGCGTTTATAAAATTCAACAAATTTTGCATGTCATTTATTAAACATTTAAAGCAACTTTTACATTTTAATTGGTAATTTTCTAATGTTAAAAAAATAATAATAATTGTGAAATTCACAATTTGTGGAGGAACCTAAAAAATATGAAAAGTAGATATTAAAAATAAAAATGATTAAATGCCATAACATTTCATAAATTATTGAGTTACTTCTGCTGTTATTTTCATTCTGCTATTATTGTAAAATTTTTAAAACAAAGTTTGTTTGTTTTTAATTTCTATTTTTCATAAAGCATCTTCAAACGTAAACCTACAAAGCTAAACTAAATAAAATTTCATAAAATATTGGATAATTGCTGAAAACTGTGTTAAATTTTTAAATTCAACATAGTTAAAAATAACAAAAAAGATTTGTATGAATAAAATTTATACCAAATTCGTCTTCCAAAATGGCCGGATACTGTAAATCATCAACTGTCGGCTGCTGATAAGGTGATGACAACTGGGATAACAAGGCTACCGTTATTGACAAATGCTTTTTGAAACATCTTTTAAGCAGCAAGCTAGTTATTCTTGTTTCAATTCAAACTAAAGTAAGTTTAAATTCGGTAATTTGAAGAAATTAATGAGTCAGCGAGGTGTATTTTATTTTTATAAATTTTTTAAAACCGAGAATTGGCTTCTGTTTACAATCAATGAAAAGTAGCGGAAAATTTGAAATTTTAAAAACGTTTTTTTAAATTTACAAAATGTTTGATTCCAATCAATATAATTTTGGTTTAAAATACACCAAGGTATTTTGCTTATTGGAATTACTAAATTGATTCCTTTGGCTTTTAATTAAAGCTAATTTTAAAGTTTGAAGATAACTTATTTATTTTTTAAGTTTCAATTCAAATTTAGATATAGAAAAATGAGTGGAGGTACCTAGATTAATACCTTCCCCAAGTGTATTTGTGCGTAATTGAATGCAACGAATCGAGCTAGAATTGGAAGTCGGCTCTTCGATTTCTCGTTCCGTGTGAATAGCCACTGCACCGCAACGCACATTGAGCTGCTTACAAGACCTAAGAATATACATATGAAAAAGGAAAAAATGAGTTTAATGTAAATAGATGAGCTGTCAGGATTTCCACTATTTTGTTTTGTTCGACCCAAAACTTAAGAATTTGTGACAACATTAGACGATGAAGATGCAAAAAAAGCTGATAATGATAATTAAAAGTATAAAAATGGTTAAACTCAAGAAAACTATCATCATTACCAATACTGGTTGTGGTGGTTTATACGATGGAAAATATTTTTTGTCATAATAAAAAATATTTGAACGCCAAAGACGGCCATGGTATTGCAATTGACTGTGTACCTTAGTTTACAAGTATATTGCACCCTGTTGTATCAGTTAAAGCGGTCACAAACAGACAAGGTACTGCTTGAATGAAAGAACAGCAACTCATGTGTAGATAATATTTGTAAAACCGTTGAAATTTTTGACGTCGATATCATCCATACATTCCATAACTGAGAATACTAATCAAACATGCCACTAGGTTTAGGGTACCGTTTTATTTTTTAACATCTTGTGGTATTATATTTGCTTTTCTATTTACAATTTCTTTATTTCTTCTCCTATGTTTGTTATAACTGATCCATTCATCAAAAAGTATTTGAAGTCTTTGGTATTTCAGTCAGTTAGGTGCTACACGAGATATTTGAGTGATAATATCTTTTACGATCAGTGGTTGTCTAGACAGAAGATTCTAGTATTTCTATGCGGTAGAATGGTTACCAACCAAGGCTACAGTACTCAGTGTGTAGATTACTGAGGAAATTCTAATTATCAGTTGTGCCAACCCTTCAAAGTGAAATTGTTATATGGATCACTAAGATACCACCATGTGATCACCAATTTGCTCTTATTTGTGTACTACAAGTAATGTTACATGGGCGCCTGAATCTATATGGACCCTGGTTTAGAGCTTCTAGTTTTAAGGAACATGGCCACTTTTTTCAAATATGCGTAGAGCATAGTCCAGGAAGAGATAAAATAGAATAAACCCTTAACTTCTTATTCTTATGGTAATGTACGCATCCACGCATGAACTCTTTCCACTATCAATAAGCAGCATTTTCTGATTTGTGGTAGAAATCTATCCAAGCAAATAGCTATGACAGCCAGACCAAATAGTCACGCTGGTGACCTCATTTTATTTATCTTTTGTACTACTGTTTATTGATATACTTGTTTATCTCTATTCCTTCTCTATGTCTTTATTTCTGGCCTCTAACAAGGCCTCAACTCTTACCTTACTGCGTTTTGATATGCTTCGGCGTTTACCAGGGAAAGATGAGTTTCTAAACCTATAGACTTACTCTATCTGAAGACATTCTGGGAATCATAGCTTGGAAGATGTTCTCTCACGGATGAGTCCCTACTAATGTGGAGATGCTTTAGGAAAGATCAGGGTCACGACGATCATGAGTGTCGTAACGCCACAGTGACATCACAGTCCTGAAGTAGAAGTGATCTATCCACAGTGCCTTTACCATGTGACTTGTATAAAATTCACTATTCGATAGTCATGCTATATAATGGAATTATATATATATATATATATATATATATAATTGTACTTTTAACAGAATAAATTAGAAAAAAGTTTCTTAGATTATTTTCTTAGAAAAATGAGAGCAAAGTAAAATATATATTACTAATTTTACACGCATTTGAAATAATTCTGTACGTGCGAGATCCTTTCAAACTACCTTTTTGTTTTCATCGGACATTAATTCATGCATTGTTTTGTAACGTCCTTTTGATTACAGATTTTCTTTATGAAACTGAGAAAATTACTTTTTCGTTTAATTCAGGGAGAGCGTATGCTAATTACAAAGGATCAGCCACAAACTCAAATGAAGTTTCATTTTGTCTGAGTTTTTATATATACACAACAAATGTCGCTCACTAAGTCTTTAACCTATCAATTAGGTTTTACATCCTGTTTTTCCTGTACAATTAACAAAGTTAAACAAAGTCGAGACTAATAAGTACCTAGAGTGGTGACTACTTGGAAATACAAGGTACATAATTTTTGTTAGCTTGTGGTGTGATAGATAATAGTCTGCTGTAATTTCCACAAGTCAAAGGAGGAAATATGTTCCCCATGTGTATAACAGGTGAATATTTCATATTTTGCAATACATGAAAAGAAGGCACGAAACAAGTATGGAATTCCGTCTTGGGTTCATTAACCATAAAATACCAAAAATAGCCATTTCCCTATAACTGCACATTTCGGCCATGCGAAACACTGTAGTATTAATGTCAGATATGTCTTCATTTAAATGTCAACAGGAACATCGAAAATATGAATTAAAATACATTTCCAATAGTGTCATATATTATAGGAATAAACTGGGATTTAGGTTTACTCAGAGAATACAGTTTCTACAGAAAACCTTCTGCAAGCCTTTCACAGCCCTAATCGGAACAAACTCCAAAGTTAAAACTAGCATATAGCAAATGTCAGTAATACAACACATGGGATAAAAATTCAATAACAAAAAATACAAAAAAGAATCCCACTTTATTGTTAATTTCTCATTTCGTTGTTAATTGTCACAAGCCTATCCGAAAATACCGATTTGAAAATCTTTTTCTTCGTGCTTCGGCAGTCAAAATGTCCAATAATATATAATAGATATCATCAGTAATTTGAACATTTTCTTTTCAATTTATTCTTCAAATTTTAACGGTCTATTAAATCTACATGTCATAAAAAAAATCAACCATGCTACCAGGTATATATCGTATACCGCATACAATGCGCCATATTCGATGCATTCTATGTCGGCAGCACTACAAGACAATTATATATCAGTATAAAAGAACATTTGCACACGCAAGCATCGTCATTCCAAAAACACTTTAAAAATGCAGAAATAAAGACAAAACATAACCGTTAACATCGATAGGGAACGCAACATTGGTAATCTGCGCATTAAAGAGTCCCTAATAATATCTAAGTTACACCCGCCAATTAATTGTCGCCAAGAGTTAAACCTAGATTAAATAACAGTATAGACAACACTAAGACGCACATGACATGCAACTAGCACAACAACAAAGGTCATACACACGTGCAAATTAATAACAATAACCAGACACTCACTTCTTCCTCTCTTCCTCCCTTATAACAAACCGCTAACCAGGCTAGAGCGCACACACTCACACACACACACACAGATACATAAAATTAGGTAGATTTAATTACAACACCACACATAGCCTATACACACAGACAAAATAGTTACAATAACCACGCACACACATTTTTCTCCTCCCCCCGTTGTAGTAGCAAAGGTGCTTATAACAAACCACTTCCCAGGATAGAACACACACACACACGAACATCACACACACACACACACACACACACACAGATATATATATATATATATATATATATATATATATATATATATACTAAATAAAGTAGATTCAATGACAACACACACAACGAGCAAGCACCACCAGATAAATCAGATAGATAAGACAACAGCAATGAAACTGATACTCTTTGACGCGGTCAAAGTCACATGAAATCCCAGATAACACTAATGTTAGCCATCTGAGAACTGATCCCATCAGACCATAAAAAACCCAACTAGAATACACACACATACACACTCACACGCGCACGCGCGCGCACACCCACACCTACACACCCACACACACACACACACACGCACACGCACACTCACGTACAGCAGCAGTGGATAAAGCCAGCCATTCATAGATGGACCAGGACTAAACGCGGACAGTCTGAAGATTTATCTGCCATTCTGATGATGAGATTATAGTCTCGAAATATCGATTTGATAAATATGTCATACAAACACTTCCCGACCTTCCTTTATTTCATTCAACGCATTTTGACAGCCTTCAAGTCATAACACATAATATATATATATATATATATATATATATATATATATATATGTTAGATCATTTTTAATAATGCTGATGCATCTACGATTATTTAAAAATGAAAAACAAAAGCTATCATGTTGAATAGGTATGAAAATATCATAAGAGAAATATTCCCATCCTCTTCATTTATCAATAAAATTTCAGAATCAAGTCTCTCCTCCAGACGATATATCTGGTACTTTAATAGAACATTTCAGTTAACCTAGCTAACATTTATGATTTTTTTATAATTTAAAAATAATTCGAGTAACGAACAACTTTCTGCAGGTGTTTATGATTATATTTTGAAAAATAAAATCATGATGGCCTTCAAAATATCCGTCAGATGGTGAAACATATCGACTACGATTAAGTACAGTTTTTGTCTCTTTTTATTCATAACACACACACACACACATATACATTTTATATATATATATATATATATATATATATATATATATATATATAAGTTGAAATGTTTCTATACATGTTGAAATGTTTATATACACAGAACCTCCAGCAATCTTTGCCCGAAAAGTTAGTGTTACAGTCGATTAAATTTTATTTATTTTACATGCCAATGTACTATCAATTTTAGCAATTGCTGCTTTTGGAAGTCTTTATGTGATTGATATGCTCTAAGTTACTTGGCGTTATTTCTTATTTGTGGTTCTATATCGTCAATATACATACATACATATATATATATATATATATATATATATATATATATATATATATATATATAAATATAAACCTTTCATCAATCATGTGATTGATGAAAAGTTTCAGACTGAGAACTTGAAACACTATCTTTTCTATTTAAGATTGTTTACAAATATGCCGTTATTTTCGGACACGAATAATTTCATGCAGCAGGGAATGATGTATACAACACGTAATCTATCATTATAATCTATCATACATAATCTATCATTATAGTCAATGAAATCAACCTCAAATTTTACAATACTTATTTACAAACAAATAATTGTGCAGTTAATTTATGAATGGGCTCAGATTTTATGTTTGTATTGATACGTGGCACCATTCCCTCACAATGTAGATTACCAAGGCATCCTTGTCTTACAAACCGTATATTCTGCCAAAAAGTAGCAAAAATATGGCAAAAACCTATAGAAATATGTTTCAGTAAATACCTTATTCACTCTAGATTTTAATAATGTTTATATAAGGACTCAAAAATATTTATACACGTACTGAATAAACTTTCGCTTTCTAAATTACCATATACTTTGCTAAACTAGTTTGTCCTGTTTTATTTAGATTATTTTCATTGCGACTATTGTCCGTATTTTTGTGATTATTATCACAAGGTTACGGCCGTTGCTTTCACCGGCTTTCGTCAGCTGCTAATCGATCGGAGTGACTTTCATGTAATTTTGAACTGAAGATTTTATTAAAATTGACAAGACAAATTATTTCCCTTCCCACGTCTATGCCAAGGGTTAATTCGTTTTACTTTTATTTAGTACTACTCAGATTTCCACGAAGTCTATGTCTGTAGCATCCGGTTCAGGTTAGTCAGTTAAGTGCCATACGTGAAAGGCGCTTTTTTCTGACTGGGCAGAAATTTTCTCCGCAGTAATTTTTCATTGCTTTCTGCAATAAACTGGTTGCCAATCAAGGATAGTGAACTAAATCAGTCTTGCTATTTAACCCTTAGCTGGAGAATTAAGCGACAGTTTAATAGCTTTTCCAATCGTATTAAAGCGAAAATGAAAGCAAAGTATTTAACTGAATTTCGAACTCGGCTCTCTTATTTCTCGTTCAGGGCCGATATCATCAACACACTTCAACTCAGTACCAGTCCAGGTAACGAACTCAAATTACTATGTCGTCAAATTGACGAACCAATGTTTCAATAAATATATGAAAATAAATACATAAAAATATGTGACATGCGCAGTTTGAAAGAGAAATAACTTTCTAATAATTTCTATTTGAAACAAACATCAAACAAACTTCCAGCAAACACATTTTACATGGGGAAGATAATGTTTAATTTAACTTAAATATCCTATATGTTCCTGTCATTTCTTTAATTATTTCACCATAAAATGATACATCATATGACGCCTGATTTCTTGATATAAACATATATTGTCCTTTAAATTGTCCCAAGGATATATTTGCATGGCTTGTGATTGCTTGTTGAATATTAACGATATTCATTCTCAAAAGTTAGATACGCATTTATTTGCAACAAGATTTTATAACAATTCTGTACAACAATTTATTAAAAACATGTAAATTTGTATTCAGTTGCTTTTTTTTTGAGAGGGGGTTCTTTTTTATTTTTATTTAAATATTTTATAAATATATTTCACCTGGATTAAGAAAATAAAAGGTAAGGTGTCAAAAGTTATAAAGGCTTGAAATACGGGAGAACTTATTACCGTAGAATTACAGGTTAAAATTAGCAATTTCAATCGTAAAATTATGTAACTTATCAGCCAATCTACTACCGATTTAAACATTTTTTAAACATAGTACCAAATAGTAAAGCACATCAGAACAATAACTGGAAAGTTATTTATTGAAACTCACAGAGAAGATACGTTACGGCGCAGGGAACATGACTAAAGCCGAGGTGGCAGATCAGTACCGATAAGGTTGCAGAATATATAGTTAAATTACTGGCGCATCAGATTAGATTTGTTCGCAATGTTATTACATTCGAAGCTTTTTTTCTTCAAGTTATTATTGTTAAATTTTGGTATATCATTCTGGGTTGATCAGCTTTTTCATATTAAAGTAAACAGAATCGAATCAATCAGAGAAAAATTGTTTACCATAAGTAGTGAGTTTAACCAACTACAATTACAGTAGCTGTTTGCTACAATAGTTTATGAGTTAGAACGTTTAACTTCATTTCCCAATGATAGAAATTATGAAAGGAACTTTTTTGATAATTTGTAAACAAATTGGGAAGCATTTCATTTCATTTTTTGTTTATTTTAAATCTACTTTTTACATAAAATCGAATTACTTGTGGATTATCTATATCACACATTAACGAACCTTAAACGTATACTTAATTTTCGAATAAGTCAGTTCATAATATTCGAGTTGATAGTTGATGAATTTAAAACTATTTTTCGGGAAATTTATTAGATTAGGTTTTAGTGTATTCACAATAGAATATATTTACTGAGAAGTTCACTTCTTCCCAACTAATCATGTTCGTTATGCATCAGTTTAAAATCAGGATTAGGACGGAAAGACAGTGGTTCACTCGATTAGGGTAGACGAGTCTTGCTCGTCTGTGTCGAGTAAAAGGAATCAATTTTATAGTGGCATTTTGATACCAGTTAGGAATTAGGATATTGCTCTAACTGGATCGAACATTGGCAACTCAATCCAAAATTAGTTTATTTTAGGGTTGTTTATTTTCTTTAGTTCTTTTTTTTTCAAAATTAGTTAGATAGGTGATGCCAGCTCATTACCCTCATTTCTTTCTGCGCTAATGTTTTGTTTAATTTAATTCCACACCTAAATCGTTAGGTGAGGGAATTAAATGTTTTGTTTAATTTAATTCCTCACCTCACTCGTTAATTGTCCCGAAAGATCAATTCCCTAGTGAAAACGAGACGCCTTTCGTGCTTCGGTTGTGCCATTTTCGTGTTGGTTGATGTGTTTGAATGAGAGTGTATATGAGTGAGTTTTTGGACACATTATTAAAGTCCCGCTTTGATTTCGTCTAGTTACCTGATGTTCCTATCATATTTAAGAATTGGAGATTGAAGTATTACTAACAGTTTTTTCTTATAAATATTTAATTATATTGTAAATGCAGATAAGTGTTTAGATATTAAAATTGTTGTTTTATATATTCCATAGAGAAGAATTCTACATATGTAGACAAGTAAAGACGTCATGGAGGTTTGAGATATTAAGTGAGTGTAGTAAGAATGCTAAATAAAAATATGTTGTTTTAATGTAATATTGCGCATTTTGAAATACTTCGATTATATAGAAATTATCTAACGCATATAACCAAACAAATTCAAATACGTCATACAATGAGCAAATTTAACATAATTTGACGTCAACAATTAAGATCTATATATAGAAATTTAAACAGCGGCTTTTAAGAAATATATTAATTCTATAAACCCATTCAGTTTTACTACTAAGCCGCTATATTCATATTCATATTAGATTTTTTAATATATATTTTATTGAAATTATTGTATATAAATACATTTTTATCTCATGGTTTTGTTACCCCTCTTTAGGTTCCCCTGTGAATATGTGGTATTATAATATATGTAGAATTGTAAGACGATGGACGAGATTTTGTGGTCAATAAAGAAATATTTAAGAAATATTGGGTCTTGAATGTGATTAACTAGGTATTGGATAGTTACTGAAGACCACCCTCTATCCGTCCACCCTTTTCGGCCATGTGCCACATCTTTGTAATTTTATTACGAAATAAATATACCATCAAGCCGTTTTGTGGGTTGAAACTTCCCTTTAAAGATAGATATGCTGAATATTATTAATATTTAATATTTAAAATATTAAATATTATTTCTCTTCATGTCTTATATATATATCAGAATGGCGTTTGAATAAAAAATACTTTTAGCCAATAAGTAAATGCATATTTTTATATTTTGAGATTTCCACATGCGAGAAATATGGGAGAAGAAACTGATATCATTGAAATTACGGTTTTATCTAGCCATTTTAGCCTAAAATCGATATGACTTTACCATAATCTTGTACCGTTATAACTAATGCTTATCTGTAATAGTAAATGACATTATAAGTAGTAATGTTTAGAAAATTTGATGAGACAGGAAACAAAATTCTTAAGATTGTCTGAACGGTGACTTTTCCTTATTTAGACTCATACAACTCTCCTCATAGTCGATTTTATTATGTCACATTCTGGGGGCTGTACTCTCCAGTTTCTTCCAGGTGTTTATCGACCTGAATATCCTTCAAGAGATTTCGAACTGGACACTTTATAGAAGCTAAGTGAGCAGCTTTTGCTTCCACTGGCTCTCTCTAGCAATATCTCGTTTTTGCTTATTATCCTGTGTTTGTATGCTACTCTCAGATGGTCGACGACTATACCATCACGCCATCCCTCATTTTTAAGGTGTTGCGTGTTATAACCCTGTAAAATGAAAACTAAGAACTATCAAAAAACCGGAAGAACTGCTAACGAATCAATTAAGTTAAGGTAATGTCTCAATAAATGACTGTAAAGAAGTGAACTGAATACAACTCGACTAACTGTCCCAAAATTCTTGTGACTTTTAACAATCAAATTATGAAATAAAATTTCGTGAAAGGGGTTAAGTTTATTAAAACTAACTTTTCGCTCACTAAGGATGGACAAGTCCAACAGGCATCACCTGACATCTAGCGACAATTAGCACAAACTATCCTGGTAAGATAAGACAGGAGCGATAGGTTCCACTTGACTGTCCTCAAACAACTATTAGATTTAACAAAAAAATTTCCCTAGGTTAATGTGACTAAATTAGAAAATATATCAGGAATTGTATAGTTTAAATGTTATCATTTTTGGCATATGACAACGGTGCTGGACAAAACAAGATTTTTTCAGTGACAAACACAGGATCATATATTCTGTCCGAGAGAAAAATTAAAAAAAGACTAGGATTGATATTAGACTTACATTTGAAGAAATTTATTCTGAAATACTGTCGATTATCTGAGAAAATTTTTGTCAGGAAACTGAAAGTAATGCCTTTCAACATATCCACCATAGCTGTATATGTATTGATAGCACAAACTAAAGAAGAAGTAATTAAAAAGGTTTACTGTAAGCTAGATAACGCCTAGGCTCAATATAAATCGCAAGATATCACAATTATTATGGGAGGATACCTAAGTAGACAAGGCGATAATGTAATAATTTGTAATGAATGCCGAGTAAAGTGAGTTCTATGGCGTACGACAAATGATTATATAGTTGCCGACGCCTATTTCCAAGAACACCAAAATCATATAACGTCATTGACAAACTCAGAAGGAGTAACGAAAAATTTAATCGGCTATATATCTATCATTAAGAGATTCAGTAATTGTTTTTTACAATGGAAAACTTACCCGACTGCGAAGCGACCCTATTCCAGTTATATAAGATCTTAGAGTGAATCTGAATGGCTTGTATATGAGTAAGGAAGCACCCGAATTGCAATAACACAAAATCCTGAATTATCCAAACGTAAAGGAAAAATATACTAACGGTATGAAAAGCAGATACAATAGAAGAACTGAGAATGTGACATCCAACTGAGGCGCATTAGGAGCAGCGTTAGTAGCAATAGCAGTCGAGACCATTCTAAAGAATACGAGAATGCTGGCTTTTTTCAGGTTTCTGAAGGACTGTGGTGTCACTGAATATTTGACTTCACTCTTTCTTAAGAATAATAAGAGTTGGGGTGAACGGCAATGCTTCTAAATCCCTTCACTCTAATGCAGTGCTTCACCCAGACTGTTTATTGAGACCTGGTTACATCAGGAACGTCGTTGATGAATATAATAATAAATTGGGTTCACTACATGTTTTTTATCTTCATCAATGACTTTTCGGTTGTGATCCGTTCTCAACTCTGTATCTATGTTGATAAAATAAATATTTCCACCTGTCTTAAAACTATGTTCGATCAGTTTGATTAAACAAAACTGAGGGTTAACCTCCAAAATGAACTCTAATCAGTTGATAACTGGGGCAAGAAATGACTTATAAATTTAAACACCCCCAAAACTGTATTTTAGTCATCAGTCAAAAGTAATTTTTCCTTCTATCAACATTATTGTTGTTCAACAAAGCAACTCACCCAGTCTTCATACTAATTGAAGTTGTATACACCTGTTACATTTTCTCAATATAGGGTAAGTATAAATATTTGCATATAATTTTGTGCATTAGTATAAAATCTCTTTAAGAAAAAAGCATTCTTGTATTTCTTTCTTTTTTTTAACTATTCTGTTCCGTCTGGGTATAAATTTGTTTTTTTATTAAGGATATAATAATACAAATCGAGGGAAAAATGAGCAATTTGCGTTAAATTGCTGTACTTTTCTTCATACCCATGTGCCACCAATTTAAACTGATATATTTTTCTTTATATGTAAACTGTAATTATGAGTTATGTTTTTAAGTAAAAATTAAGTTACCTGTAAATTCTACTGAAGAATTTTCAAGAAAAATGGTCACAGTAGAAGTACAATAGAAACAGGAATACCAGGTTACACTGACACTAAGATATATTTGTTAATATATGATTTGTTTATATTATAAATTCAACTTCAAATTGGTTTCACTATTTAGAAGCCGAATGAATGTCTTGTTATTCATTTTAAACTACACTACTTACTTTAGTTTAACAAGTCCAGACCTTCTCCGTTATATGTCCCCATTTCAGGTACAAACATTTGACTTATACTTGTTCCATTAGTATTTCACTCCACTCTGTTTCTTCCCCTGATCATTAAAATTTTAAACATTTTAAGCCTAGCATCTACAAACTGCAAGAAAACCGAGTGCATAGTCATCAATAAAAGGATGCTGTGAATATCATGGAACGAGCATGTGAGCAATGATGAGGCTTTGGAAATGATGGAAACGAAAAGGAAATTAATACTGAGCATCAGGAAGAGACAGCTAAAGTTCCTGGGACATGCAATGAGGAAGAAGGGCTTGGAGAACCTGATACTAACAGACAAGATATAGGGGGAAAAGAGACAGGAGAATGCAGCGAATAACATATTTTGTAGGACCTAATCAGGTGGATGATGGAAAGAGGGTTGCGTGGTGATACAGGAGAAGGCGAACTAAGAGCCACCAGGGAGAGAGAGACGTAGAAAGCCATGATCGCCTACGTCCTGAAGGGACAAGGACCATAGAAGAAGAAGATTTTGCCGTTTATGTATTTTCTAGTGGCTTTTCTGTATTTGCCTTACATTGAACACTAACCAACATGGCGCAAAATGCTGAACAAGAGAAGACAATAAATCAATTTCTCGCCACGTACTTAAGACACTGTTTAAAATGATCCTCAGTAAATTCGCAAACAACCAAAGTAATCACTCATAATTTTGTCAAAACATGGCACAATGAAACGTCTTATAATTTGAAAATTATTTTAATGGCTTTCTTTCTTAAAAAAATTTACTCCGATACACATTCGCCAGGAATGTGAAGATTAATCATCAAAAAACTAAGCAGACAAATATTTAATTTTTCGAATTTCTTTTATTTCGATTTTTATTTGAATTTTATTATTATTATTATTATTATTATTATTATTATTATTATTATTATTATTATTATTAAATGCGCCATGACATCAATCACGATTTATTTTTTGAACGTTTAGGATTATTAAATTTCATAATTGAAGAATTATCAAAACTCAGATATTTTGCCAGTAGGGATTTCACTATTTTATTTGGTTTCGAGATAGATCCCTAAAACGTGAGCAGAATTAAAGTGATTAATTTTAACTGATTTTTTTCTTAAAAAGTATGCTTAAACGAATAGAAATGCCGATTTAATATTAAAGAATTTTTTTTTACTCAATAGCTGTAATCCAAAATGAACATTGATTTTTTTCAACAGCTGTGGAATATTTAATCGTATATTTGAAGACATCTTCAATTAATCATCTGCATTTTTAGCACCAGCAGTTTACAAAAAAATCTATTATATGCCACATAAGAAATGTTCTTTGAAAGATTATTTTTTTGATAGGAAAGCTTAGCTATTTTTAACGATTTTCTCTTTGAAATATGCAGATTTTGGAAGAATTTATTTTTTGTGCGATTAAATATAAGCATTCCAAAGAAAATATCGATTGCGTTTTATGGATTTACTACTTCAGATTTTGATTATTGTATTTTTCTTTGATTTTATGCAATCAAATAAACTGCGCGTAAATCCGCCGAATCAGGTAAGCATAGTGTTCCGTATTAGGACAGAACTGCAGATGACGCCGATACTCCAAGTTTATAAACGGATTAGGTGAATGAATTCTTACAACAGAAAATGTCATGAGCACATGCACAAAGATCTCGGTATGTAACGGGAAAGTTCTTAGACGAAAAGATAAAATGTCGAAAGGACATACAACAAATATTACGGGACTTATAATTGCAAAAGACCATTTTGTTCCATCATCAAGCAATTTAAGGCAATGAAGTTACTGACTCTTACCTCTTTTTCTTTTCTTTTAATATCCTTCTGCCGCTCTCACACAATCGTGACTTTTTTTCTATCATTTTCTCTCCACCCTCCTTATAACTGTTTAATCTGAATATAACTTACTGTCTCTGTACGCATGCGTTGTATATTATATGAGCTGGTGAATAATTTCCTGAACAAGTGTATTTTTATGAAACAGTAAAAAGAGGCAAACCGCTAGCAAAAAAAGAAAAAAAAATACATGTTTTTTTTTTTTATAAATATTAGATTGTTATCAAAATTACGAATGTGTGTAAAATTCTCCATGCCAGGAAAAATATTTGGTTCTTTTGAAAACAGCGTAGCCAAGGTCAAAAGCGAATATAATTTATATTAAATTATTTCGCTTTATAAAACAATGAATTATGTTAAAGAAGAGAACTGTGTTTGATTGTCGGAAACAATAAGATAAGCACAAATATGTAACCTGCCAAAATTGGAATTGTGCAAAAAATGTGTCAGGATATGACGTAATGGCAGATATGAGACACAAACTATTAGCAGGAGGAACTCGGTCGAGAATCCGCATTTAAACTGAGACCGAAGACCAGGAAAAACCGCGGAGACGCGAGGTCTCTGGCTCCTTGATGTGTGTGTGCTGTCATGTTCAAACATACTTTCACTCTACGACAAGTCAACTGATGAGAGAATAAACTAAGTGATTATGTTTTTTTAAACACGTTGTCCGTCGTTATAGTTCAAACCGAACATCACCGTTGTTTTGCAGGCTATACAGTTCATAAAGAACTGATATTCAAAATATGTAATTTAATGTTTAAGAAATAATTTAGTACACATTCAGAATATAAATTATAAAACTCCCAAGTACGAATTTAGATATGAATGTTATTGAGAGAAGAATAAATAAATGTATAATGATATATATATATATATATATATATATATATATATATATATATATATATCATTATTCATTTATTTATTCTTCTTTCAATATTACTCTTATCTAAATTCGTACTTGGGATTTTCATATTATACATATATATATATATATATATATATATATATATATATATATTGTAACTAAGTTGTTGAACTCATAGGTTTATGTGAACATGAAAGGGCGACTAGCGGCGGCTCTGGAAAAAAGAGAGTTCGTTTGTGTCTGGCTTGCAAAGCAGTAATCTGTTCCAAAGAAAGAAAATAATAATAATACTCACCTCTGTCTTAATAATCCACCTTCAGCTCATTCTAAAGGAAAAAAGAGAGGAGGCCCTCGAGGGGAATTTTTATAGACCAAGGAAATGGATTATGGGTAGAGAAATGGATTATAAAACTGACCGACCAAGTTCACTCGAGGATTTCAGTGGCGTCAATTTCTTGAGTGGCGTCGTGTCTTTTTTCAGTCCAGTCTTTGACGGAATACTGACAAAAGTTACCTTCTCCTTCTGACTTACCCGCTTTCCTGCTAAAGACACTTTTTGTATAGCTAAGTTTTTAATTTTATTTAATTTTTCGTTTCCTTGTTTTGTTCTATTCATTTTATTTTCTAGCTTTTTGTTACTTTATTTTCGTATTTTTTTTCTGGCCGCCATTTTTGTTTTTGTTTAGGTCGGACCGTGTGACTTAATTTTTGTTTTCATTTTTCAGTTTTTAGTTTTGCCTTACGTGCTACATTTAATTTTTGTTTAAACTTTATTTTTATTTTGTAATTTTCTCGCGACTTGTAAACTGAATATTATCTGATTTCCTCCACACTTTAACGTTTTCTTTTCCAGCCCCTCCCCATATTAGTTTTACGGAAGTAGCCTTTTAGGCAACTCTCCGCTCTTTTTTGTTTGAAACTTTATTTTTTGAAACCTATTAACGTTTATTGACCACCTTCCCATTATTTTCTTTTAGTAGCCTTTTTAGGCGACTCCTTCGTTTTTTTTTCTTGTTAACGTGTAAAGTTTATCTTGTAAATTTTGTAAAGCTACTTATCGTTTATCGCCTTTAGGTAATTTTTTTTTTTTTTTTTTTTTTTTTTTTTTTTTTTTTTTTAACCTCTCAAGAGGTTAGTTTTTGCTTTTGTTTAAATTGTTAATTTACCGCTAAAGGCAATTTTTTGTGAATTGTAAGCTGTTTTGTTATTTTTGTTTGGCATATTAGGCTAATTTTATTTGCCATTACTGTGGTTATTCCTTTAACCTTGCGAGGTTTATTTGTTTCCCCCTATTTCTCCCGCTTTTCCCTCCCCTCCCTATTCTCATTGGATTTACGGAGGAAAATATATTGGCGACGTTGTGTTGCTTAAATTTTAAAAAATGGCCGACTCAAGTCGGTCAGTGAAAAAGAAACTTTTGTTTGACCCTCCTTGGAAGGGTCCACCGGAAAAGGATGATGAGTCTTTTCCCCCTCTAATTGTTGAAAATAAGGAGCAACAACAAGAGAAGACCAAAAAAGATGTGAAGAAAAATTATGGTGGCCGAAAATGGCCAAAAGAATGAGGAATCTTTTCCCCCTCTGCCTACTTCAAGTAAGACGGAGGAAAAGACAGAGACCCAAAATGTGGTGGCCGATAATGGCCAAAAGGATAACGAGACCAAAATTGATGAAGACCAAACGAAAGATACCGAGGCCGGGGAATCGCCCTTGGGCTGGAAGTCCCCACCAAAGGTAAAAATCAATTTGACGGAGTTTCTGGAGAGAGCCAAGAGTTACGCTCATCTTGTGACAGAAGATGGACTCTTGGAGGATCCCCAGGAATTAAGAAAAATTGAAAAAAGAATTGTGTCAGTCCTTGTGGTCGACAAGCGTTCGCGCAAGATTTGTCGCCCCACAAAAGACACAGTGTTGAAGACACTGCAGTCCACGGGGGTCAAGCCCTTACGAATCGTAAAAGGCACGGGCTTTTTCACGTGGGACGTGCTGCTGCCCACGCCGGAAGATTGCCTAAAGATGGTATCAAAAGATCTTATAACGAAAGATTTTATCATAAGAACAGAATACCTAGGCATGCGTAGGACCAAGGTGGCAGTGTACGAGGTCCCTCCTCAGGTCATCGGGGAGCATCTCGCGGCGTACTTTTCTCAATTCGGTGAGATTGTAGATGCCTCCTGCGAGGACCTGACCGGGGGATGGACTTTCGTGATTATGATGAGTGGTAAGGCCTTCGATACCATCCCCAACTGTCTTGACGTTGGGGGCCTGAGACTACCGGTGATAGTGACCGGTCGCAAACCGACATGCTGGAGGTGCGGAAAGATTGGTCACCTCTCCTCCTCCTGCCCAGAGAAGAAGGCCTCTGGAAGCCAGGCCCCTGAAGACCAAAATACCCCTCTGGCCGCTTCTGTGACAAAATCCGTCCCGCCTGTAGTGGGCATGCCAGCAACCAGGACCGGTGTGGTAGTACCCCCGGTTGGGTCAAAACATCGGCCCTCATTCCCCGAAAAGCCTTCGCCTGCTACAAGTGTAGTATCGGAGAAGGAAAAGGGGGAATGGCAGGTTGTTGGCAGGACCAGAGGGAAGCGTCAAGCTGCGGGACCTCAGTCCCCTGATGCTCCCAGGACTAAAGGCACGTACAGCCCCTCTCCCTCTACCAGCAAGAAGGGCGACGCCTCGGCCTGGTCTGCACCATCAATAGAGGAGATGCGCAAAGCATACGACCCAGGCTACGAGGGCATGAAGAAAGCACAAAAACTAAAGGAGGAACTAGCAAAGAAACAAACACGTCCCTCTGTCTCTGCCCCGTCCTCTCCTGAAAAAAAGAAAAGCCCCAAAAAGTCCCACTCCTCACAGCCCACTCCAAGGAAATCTGCTCCTCTTAGTAGAGACCCCAGCCCATTCCGAATACCATCACAACCAACCCCCAGCCCCTCTCCCAAAAAGCTGTTACCACCACCTTCAAAGAGGCAAAGGAGCCCCACAGCAGAGGATAGGGAGGCTCGGAAGAAGGCAACAAGAGTCCCTTACTTGATGGGGGAGAATATTTGCAGAGTTTCTCCAGCCCAGGAAGATAGGGCCAGGAACTTTGGCAATAGGATTAATAAATTAAAAGTCCTATTAGCAATGAAAAAATGCAAGGAAAAAGACATTGAGAAACCCAGAAATTTTCCGCATGCAAAAAGGATGCTGACAGTTGTGAGAACAGGAACGGGTACTGGAAAGGTGTGGGACATGCTCCTGGAAGCAAGGAAAACCATTAAAATGTCCCCACCTATAGTAACAATGGAGGAGGAGTCCTTAGAAAAACTGAAAGAATGTTGTGTAGGACGGGTCCCAATTTTAGTTCACCCCTCCCTTTACAGGGCAATGAAACTAACATTTCCTTGGGATGTTGGTGGCCTCTCTCATGATGGCTCCATTGACAAAGAAATGGGCAAGGGATCTATGGGAGAGGCTGTCGGCATCCTTTCCCCGTCCATGTTCTGTCCAGAAACTCAACCCTAATTAAGGATCACAATGGCTCTTTGGTTAGCAAGTATAAATGCCCGGGGGCTGAGGTCCGAGTCTCGGAGGGTGAGACTCACTCATGATCTCCAGCGCCTCGGGGTGGATGTTTGTTGTCTACAGGAAACCCGGTTTTTAGCTGGCGACTATGAGGGCATTCTGTCTAGGGATTACGATCTCTATTCAGCATGTTTTGATGGTCGTTCTAGAGGAGTTTCTTGGCTAGTGAGCAAGTCATTGGGTGCGGCGTGTACGCTTGTCTTCGCGGATCCAGCGGGCAGGATTTGTGTGCTGGATATTACCATAAAGGAGAAGTCTTTTCGGCTCATTGGGGTTTATGCGCCCAATGTCCATAGGGAGCGTCCTGCTTTGTTTCGGCAGCTCGAGTCGTTCTTTGGAACATCGAGGCGGGTAATTTTAGCGGGGGATTGGAATGCCGTCCTTGACCCTGAGAAAGATCGTATAGGAGAAAGATCGGGTACTAACAACCCGGATGTGAAACCATTTCGGGAATTTATCGACAGGAATGATCTTGTCGATAAATACCGAAATGAACACCCCCGGGAGGTAGTGTGGACTTGGACTAATAGGGGCAGCTCGGATTCGAAGGTACGCGCAAGCTACCTCGACCGAGTCCTAGTTAGGAGAGTCGACGTAGGGCTCTTAGGTTGTCCAAGTTTCCATTCCATAGTTTACACGGATCATAGGCTCGTCCGGGTTCGTGTAAACTTAGATAAGCCTAAGGTTAAGTTGGCTGGCTACTGGAAATTGAACGCGTCATTATTTGATAGCCAAGATTTCCAGCACCAGCTTTTACTAACACTAAAGCGGGAACTGACGGGGGCTGTGGTTGGGAATAAGTGGTGGGGTACACTTAAATCCAAAATTAGGTCGTTTGCTGCCGACTATAGCCGTCGGCTCAACTTAGCTAATTTAGCGGCGCAATCGACGTTAGAGAAAAAAGTTGATCGGGCAGTTAAATCCCGTAATAGTGGGGACGTAGCCTTAGCTAGGGCCGAGCTGGCCTCCTTGGCTATCAAGAAGGATCAAGCTCTGGTAGTTAGGGCTAGGTTAAAAAGAATGTCTTCTGAGGCAACGAATATGGCCGCAGAACTGCGTGCAGAGGAAGCTAGGCAAGCAGCCAATCGGCATATCAAGGACATCACATTGCCGGATGGTCGTACCGTGACTACAGACGTGGGTATATGTGGAGCTTTTCGGGATTACTTCCAGGATCTTTTCACCAGGGAGCCCAGTCTGAGCTCTGCTCAGTTCGACACCTATTTGGCTGACTTTCCCCGCCTCTCGGCGGCTGAAGCGGCTAGGTGCGAGGGGCCCATAACAGAGTCGGAAATCTGGGATGCGCTGAAATTGGTTGGCCGGGACAAAACTCCAGGTTTGGATGGTCTTCCCTACGAACTGTACTTGAGGCAGTCGTCCGTTCTTGTTCCTCTGCTGGCTCTTGTTTATAACAACTGGATGAAGCAGGGGTCTATACCTCGTCGCTTCACCAGGGGTGTAATCAAGTTGCTTCGCAAGAGCAAGAGCGGTGGGGGTGGCATAGATAATTATCGGCCTTTAACGATGTTAAATACTGACTTAAAGATTTTTGCCAAGATCTTGGCCGGCCGTTTGCAGGCTGTCCTCTCTAGTCTGATTGGCCCCGAGCAGACTTGTGCTGTGAAGGGCAGGACTATTCAGGACAACCTTCATTTGGTACGCCTGATCATCGAGAAAACCGACACCGAAGCCGCGCTGATCAATTTGGATCAGTCCAAGGCATTCGATAGGGTTGACCATCGTTTCTTGGAGTCTGTCCTTTCCGCCGCCGGTTTCGGGCCGTACTTTCGCTCCTGGATCCGACTGCTGTATGAGTCCCCCGGTGCGCTGGTGGAAGTGAATGGGGTAAGATCGAAGCCCTTCACTTTATCTCGCTCCATTCGTCAAGGTTGTCCACTTTCGCCTTTGCTGTACGTTCTTGCGTTGGAGCCATTCCTTCGCAAGTTAAAGGCGAATCCGGTCCTTCGCGGAATTTCCGTACCTGGTGCTACCACCTCGGCCAGGTACTCCGCCTATGCTGACGACGTTTCGGTTTTTGTGTCGAGCAAAGCCGAGATTGACGAAGTCAGCAAAGAAATCAGATGTTATGAGACGGTGACAGGGGCCAAGATCAATCGCGATAAGTCTGTTGGCTTGCGATTGGGTGCGTGGAAGGGAGTTTCTCTTCCCGGACCTTTCCTCTGGACGGACGGGCCGATCAAGATTCTCGGCGTCTTTTTCGGTCCAGATCTCCAGTTGGAAATGAATTGGTCGGAGGTTCGAGAGAAGGCCGAGGGCGCAGTTCGTCTGTGGACTCGGAGGAAGCTCTCCTTAAAGGGGAGGGCGGAAGTATGTGCCTCGCACATCTACCCGATTCTCCTTTACCGACTCTCGGTACTTCCTCTCCCGTGTGCCATTCGTTTGGGTTTAATTCAGTTCTTGTTCTCCTTCCTTTGGGGAGAAGGCAAGTCTCCCAAGGTACGTCGCGAGATCTGTTGCCTGCATCCATCTGAGGGCGGTCTGGGCATGCCTAGCGTTGAGATTCGTCAACACACGCTTCGCATTAGATTCCTGGATCGAATGTGTATGCTGGAGGATGAGAACGGCGCCCTCGTTCAAGAGGACGTCCATAAAAACTTTCCATCCCTGAGAAGTGTGCATTTGTCGGAGGAGGAGGCCGGCCGTACTCCTCGTGGCGAGTGCTCCTTCTATAAAGAATGTCGTTTGGCTCTCCAGTTTCTCTTGCGGGCTACGGATGGCCTCTCCAACGCCCAATCGTTGTCTCTTAGGGCATTATATCGGGTTTTAGTTAGGGGGGCCGTTCAAGATGAACTGATTGGCGAGCTCGGGCTTACGAAGCAGGAGGCTCGCTCCATATGGCCTTGGGCGCCTGGGTTGAAATGTCTCACTAACGATGAGGCATCACTCACCTGGCTGATGATTCGAAAGGCTCTCTGGGTAGGCAAGAGGCTTCATGCAGCGGGCCTAACACCAAAATCAACCTGCGTGCGTTGTGGGCTGACGACGGAAACCGTCGATCATGCCTTCTTCCACTGCAGTGTTGTTGCTCCGTTGTGTAAGTTTCTTGAAGACCTCATGGTTCGTATGCTGCGTGGAAAGTTCTTTGTCCTTGAGGCTAGTTCTGTTTGTAGCAATGTCGTG